>CAWUFW010012829.1:0-516298 GCA_963921515.1 Calotriton arnoldi
ATGTTTTTCCGACCGCCATCGTAATCGACCCCTAAAATAGGTCCTAAACCTAGTAAACAAACAAAAAAATGTGCGAATACCTACAACACAAAACTAGACTCTACCCAAACACCAAAGGACTAGAATACCTAGACACAATAGCCAAATCTATACTTTAAACATACGACAATAGAAAACACCATGCAGCATTTAAAAATTACAAAACATTTAAACAACATATTTCTACTCTTTTAAATTAATAATTATAATTATGTAATTTAAAAATTTAAAACGTACATAAAAATATATGACATAATTTAGGGGCACATTACGATGGCGGGCGGAAGCACCACCGCCGTACTGGCGGATGCAAAAGCACCAGTTACCGCCGGCACGCAGCAGTCCACACGCCCGTCCAATTACGATGCGAAAAGTAGGCCAAACACCGCCGGCAAGCCAGCAACACCGCCCGCCATCAAAGTGCGCCCGTACACGTAGCGGCGCAGCTCAACTGACACACACCGTCCGACGAAACACGTCCCGCCCGGCGCATAAATTACGATGCCGCAAACAAACGGCTCCCACGGCCAAGAGATACCGTACGACAAACCGAAGCGGTAACACGGATGCCGAGCACGGACAACGAAGAAGCGGCTCCCGAGCATGAATCCAGCACTGCAGGCCCTCCCCATGCTTCTGCTGATGCACCACCAAGGACGCAACGCACCGCGGAGACGCAGGTAGGCACACACACAACAAGTGCACGCAAACAGCGCACACAGTGCAAGGGCGGAAAAGCGGACAACCCCCACCAGCGTGTACACTACACATCCACCATTGCATCCACATATGACACACAGGCCAAATCGTAACATCGCGGAACACATGTGTACACACCACCTGGGACTAGGAACCAACCACCCCGTCACGGCCCCAAAGCGCCGATGACGCCGCCACACATGCGCACAACGCAGAGGCCAACCGCAGCGCCATGCATGCGTCGCACACAGACACAGGGACACAACCAAGCAGCACACACATCAGCCCCACCCCGAACGCACATGACACGTGACAGGCCTGCCACAGACATGTCCCCAACGCCCAATTCACGGACAACACCCAACGCCACACAACCGACGCACACATGTCAGTGAAGTCACGCAACAGCAGGACACACCCCAGTGGAACAAACATGGCGTAGCACACAGCGGCGGCAACACCAACTAGGAGAAGCAGGGCTCCTTCGGGAAGAGGAACGCCAGTACCACACTGAAACACCCATACCACCCTGCACATATGAACAAGACATATAAAACGGAACACCAAAGAGCCCGGGGACCGACAACAGGTGGCCCAAGAATAACATTCACACACAAGGCCCAACGCAGAGCGGAAAGGCAGCCTGCCGCCCACACAAGGGAGAGCAGACAGCACTGAATGACCTTCCATTCCAACTCCGAAACCACAGCCCTACGACAGAAGCCGGTGAATACAGCCATTGTCCAAGAATAGACCAACACAGGCATGCCGAGGAGACCGACCACAGGGCAGATAGCGCATATCACAGAAGCACACAACGGACGGGGAAGAAAGAAGAAAACACTCCCCATGTCGGCCACATGCAAGTTAATTGGAAGGAGTCACACATCACTGACCTTGAACTGTCTGAGAAGCATGTGGGAAGAGGGCCCGTGTCCTCCAAACAAGCAAACAGAACACAAGTCCTGTCTCCCTACGACTACACAGAGCTCACAGCAACCTCGGAGCGTGCACATTGCAGACTGCACACACAGCCGGAGCACGCCACCTCAACGAACCGCTGCGAAATGGCAACCGCAACACACCTACCCAACTACGCCGAACAGCTTAAGCTGTACAAAACCAACCTTTTCCCCTACATTGGGATGCGATCTCCTGTCCCTGCTGAACGTAAGTTACCGACTGACTTACCGCATCACATTGTTCAGCTGCGTCATGCCCGTCTTCTACTGTCGGAGGTGTCCCTACCAGCATCCCGTCGAGATATGCCTCTCCAACCCGGCATGTCTGAAGGCGGACCTGCTACCACTACTCCTCCCTCTGGACGCACACGACAGGGCCTGCTCTGCCTATGGGGGCATGGCGTATGTGGCCAACATCGCACCCGCACTGAAATGGGACCACTGTGCCTCCACACGACGGATCATCGAGAACAGCTACATCGAATGTCACCCAGCATGCCCCATCATGGTCCTCCAAGGGACAACTTACGAACAACACCTTGACAGCCACCATCCGCTACATTGGCTGGCAAACATGTACACCACCAATGACATGGAAGCCCTGCTGGACGGCATCGCATACCTGACAACCTGTCAATTCGTCGGACCACAACGCAGGTTCCCCGAGTGACCTATGATGTCCAACCCCGCACCCATGCTTAGCTTCCGCACGGACTGGCCAGTCACCACCACAACAGCCATACCAAACGACCGGCAACTGTAACCACACCATCAACGACATCGCCATGACATCGGATATGACCGGGACATGCACACTGTTCCCCATCACATCCAGGAACACCGCATGCATCGTGGGAGGCAATGGCATGGGCTCTGTGTATCGCACCCACATGGACGGAACTGCACGAACAACCAGGACACGACATGGATCCAGCGCCCATGGACACACACACCGCTCAGTGGACATGAATAGGTCGCCTGGAGTCTGTGGGTGCTGCACCCTCCCACCCCCGCCCCGGGAATCCCATACCAGGACCTTTGCATGGACGACAAGTGCATACAACAACAACACGACCCCAGTGACTGTGACATGTCCAGTAACCACCACAGTGCAACAACAAGTGGCACGCCGCTGCATGCACGCAAGCACATGCCCTGATGTCATCTCACATGCACGCGTGCATGAGGAACAACCGCAGCAAACCTGTCACATGGAACTGAGATGGACTGTGCCCATGATGCCAAGCGGTCTGGTAGGCTACATGTATACCGTCTGTGTCAAAGTCCGCAGCTCCGCAGCTATACGTAAATGTACATTAGCACAGCCTTGGCCAAGCAGATGTCACTCTGAAGCCCACATCCCACATGCAACAGCCAATCACATGTAACCCCACACCCTATCCCATTTGCAATCATGCTCAGTATATCCTCAACATGTATTCCGCTGCCAGTAGTGTCCACTATACTGCATCACAGAGGACAGAAGACTCAATATAATGTTTGAAACCAAAACTGTCTCCGCTGACTCATTTCACAAGTACGAATGAGAGAGGATGAGAGTATGTGAAGTACACGGCAGTCGTGACATGACCATGTAGTCCACTGGTATTGGATGTCAACGCAAATGAGTAGCACTACTGTGGAAGACACACATGTGTCGTGTGAAGTCGTATGGACGCAGTGCTCAGGTGGGTGGGTGCGACGGGTAGATGCGCACATGCCAAGTTGGAGCACGCCGTGTTGGGAGGGGTCATGAACAGTACACCACCGCTTCCCTGGGCATCGTGAGAGGACACCTGTCGGGGGGGAGTGAACACGTGTGTGTACAGCAGCCGGGCACATGTACAAAGCGGTACCAGGCGCACCTCAGCCCACCCTCTGTGGACAAGCTGGATCCTGTTGTGCGCCCGCCATGCCCCTTGACAAGGCACACACAGCCCCAGTCGACCAGGTGTAACCCCAACATAGTCAATCCGCACAGGCGATACAGGGCACGGGATGGCAGTGGAGCATGGTGTGTGAGAGGTCTCCTCGCGCTCCTCCTGGTCATATCACGCAGGCAATAGAACCTCAACGTCTAGCATGGCACAAGTCAAATGGAAGTGTAGGGGGACGCACCACAGCACGAGCAGCACTGACGTCACGGGAGGTGGCTCGCACCATCCCATCCATTGCCCATCATACCAACCACGCCACATGCCATTGCGACTAAGTGCAAGCGCGTGCGCCACCACCCCGAGCCCTCCCCAGAGAGGCCAAAGAGTGAATGTGTGGGCCATCAGCCGCAGACGGACGCGGCCTGGCCGCAAGGGCAGCCACAGCCACTGGGTGTCGCAGGTGGCGGATCCGGAAGGCGAAGACTGTGATGCATAGTCCATGCAGGCCGGGTCTCCATTTGGGGCACCACGCAGGTGGACGGCGTCCCGCCACACATCATACCCTGAGACAGCCCACTCGTGCAACTGGACCCACACATACACTCCTTGCCCTCTCTGGTGCGAGCTTGGGGCTGCCTGTGCAGGCGCTAGCCTCGCAGGTGAGCATGCATATTGGGGGAGCGAGGGGAGGACATGAGGGCTGGGGCGAAGATGACTGTATCACTGTCAGTAAGTACAAGGGATGACCCAGATGTGGAAAGGAAGAGACGTGTCCCGTGTGTACTGCAACTAGTCGCCAATCCAACTACCCCCATGTCCGGAATGTAAGCCCGCACCTAGGCCCGCCCATCCGCCACATCGAACATACCACCAGCACGACAACCTTCCCATTCGAAACACTGACTGGGGGTGGCGACCAGTGTACAATCATGTGTAGCCTACCCACGCGTACATGTGGGCCCTCCATGATCCATGTCACCTGCGGCAAAGTCATGACATGCGCAATGAGGGAAGTGAGGAGAGCTGTCCGCCCCACGCGCAGAAGGTGCATCAGCTCCACAGACCCAGCAGCGAGTCCAGCAGGGGTCACATGTGCAGGGGCAGCTGTGCCTGGTGTGAAGGCACATGCATATAGACAGCACATCGACCAATGTGTAGTCTGCCCACATCTACAGTCCATCATCATGCGGACATAGGAATTGAACACAGGGCAACACATCTTCAGTTGGTGCACCCACCGTGACCAACAATGCGCAATCATCGACGTACCCGCCCTGTGCATGGCCCCTCACCCAACGGAGGCACATCCAGTGCCACCATCCCACACACACAAGCCTTCCACGGAACATGCTGTGTCCAATGGTCAGTACAGAGTCAGCGCCCATCTGGTGGATCCTGAACAGGAGACACATGCACACACATGCCAGCTCCCACTATGTACGCCTGCCACCTGGCACGTGCAATGTAACCTCTCACCTGTGACGTGTGACTGCAAGCACACAGCCGTCTTGGCATGGGGCTGTCAATGTGGACACCTGTCAATGTTTCGGGAGGTGTGATCCGTACAGTGCTGTACATAGGGTGCAGTGCTGACACCTACTACTGTCTCATATCCCTCGTGCCACAGGTCCCACTTGTTTTGGCCGCTCAGCCTGTGCCCACATCGTCGTCGCCGTGTGCCATACTCATCCAGCCGCGGAAGCAGTTCCATGCTCAGCAGACATTCATGTTGCCGTGGCGTTGCCGCTTGACGGATATGCAGTCAGTCCCCATCAGCACGACCCGCAAGTCATTGGGGCCTAGATCCCCATGTGCATGCACATGGCAGTGGTTTGTATCACTAGCCATTGCCATTGTTGGGAGACCTGTGTAAGTGTATTGTGGCCGTGCCGCCCCAGCTTGACAGCTGGGCTGTGGCTCATGTGCTTGCTCAGTCATGTCAGTGATGTGTATGCGAAATTGCTATGTGTCGTGTTGCTTTGACATGTGTCCTCTGCCATTGTCCCTAGGCGGAGACCGAACATTGACCGCCCATACCAATTGCTGGCGGACATGGACGATACAGAGGTTATTAGGAAGTTTCGGCTGGACAGGCCAACCCTGCATCGACTGTGTGCCATGTTAGAACCCCATCTCCGTCCCCGCAGGGTGTATCCGACTGCTGTCACCCCCACGGCTAAGGTGATGGCCGCCATGCATTTCTTCGCCACTGGGTCATTCCAGCACACAGTGGGCATTGGAGGAGGGATGTCCCAGCCCATGTTCAGCAAGGTGCTGAGGGATGTACTGGCAGCCATGATGCTGTACCGAAACAGGTACATCCGCTTCCCCAGGGCTCGTGAATTGGCGGCAGTGAAGGGTGCATTCTATGCCCTTGGCAGAATCCCACACGTCGTTGGAGCCATTGACTGCACACATGTCGGCCTTGTTCCACCACAGGCCACTGAGCACCTGTACCGCAACAGGAAGCACACGCACTCCCTGAATGTGCAAGTGGTGTGCCTTGCGGACATGGTGATCACCCACGTGTGTGCAAAGTTCCCAGGCTCGGCCCATGACGCACACATAATGCGCAACAGCATCTTGCCACGACTGATGTCCAATATGCAACAGGATCGTGCCTGTATTGTCGGTGAGTATGTGGAGTGGTGTAGCGTGCTGGTTGTGCGATGCTGTCCCCTGTCCAGTTGGAATTGCAACGGTTCTCTGTGTCCCTCACACCCAGGTGACTCTGCGTACCCGAATGGGGCATGGCTGCTCAGTCCATTGAGGAATCCTCGCACCCCAGCAGACGATCGCTACAATGAGGCACATGGGAGGACCAGACGTGTGGTCGAGCATACCTTTGGCCTCCTCAAGTCCAGGTTCAGGTGCCTGGACCGCACCGGGGTGCGCTGGCGTATTCCCCACAGAAGGTGTGCCAGATAGTGGTGGCGTGCTGCATGCTGCACAATCTGGCCATTCGGAAGCAGATCCCCCTCATCGTGGATGACGGAGATCAACCAGGGCCCCAGCCCGCAGACCAGGACAGCTCGAGTGAGGAGGACAGCGGAGAGGAGGAAGCTGGTAATGTGCGGCAGCAGCTCATCGCCCGCTACTTCACTTGACGGTGAGTGTCCATGTACGACGGCTGATGTGGCTGTATCTGTGCAGGTGTGTGTGTGCTGTGTCAGGGTGGCCGCTTGTTCACTGCGTGCTGTGTGTCAACGCTCCATGGCCAGGGTAGTATGCCACTGTTGGTGGCTGTGGCATTGTGCCCTATTGCTCTGTGCGATGTGTGTACATTGCTTGTAGTTGTTGACATGTACTGTGTGATGGGTGTGTGACACACTCATTGAATGTGCTCCTGTTCTGTCTCCCACCCCTAGGTCCCTACAGGCCCTCCGGATTCAATTGCCATGCCACGCATCAGGTGCCTTTCCGCCCAAGGTGGCCGTTGTATTCCGTACAAATAAAACACAGGGCACAAACAGCAGTTAGTGAAAAAGGTGCATTTATTACAAACTGTGACATGTGATTGTGTGTAAGGTGATGACAAAAGTGGTGCGTGCAGTGACAATGAGCTGTCGGTCATGGCTGCGTGATGATCAGGGTGTACCCACTGGTTCTATGTCCATAGTCCAACACACACATGCCATCCAGATGGCTGTGTGGAGTGGGATCGTAGTCCAAGTCAATGCAGTGGCTGGTCAAGGAAGGCTGGCGGAAGGCTGGCTGGCTGCCTCACTTGCGCTTGGAGCGTGCGAAGTCCTCCCGGGAGATCTGTTTCCACTTCGGACGGCCCCTTCCACGCTTGCGAGGGGGTGCCTGCTTGCGACATGCTGGTGGTTGAGGTGTGCTCACTGGCTGTGGACGCAGGGGAACTGGACACTGCTGCTCCACCCTGCGCCCCGGCAGGTGGTGGCGGAGGGGAGCTGCTGTCCCTGGCTGTGACCTCACCGCCACCACCAGCTGTCCCATGAGGTCCACGATTTGGCCCATACGGGCGTCCATGGACCTCAGCACCCCCAGCACCTCACGCGTGTCTGAAGCAGACCGGACCCATTGTCCTTGGGCCTCTTCATAGGCCCCAAGGACTCTGGCCATTTGAGGCAGGGCATGGCTCCCAGGGAGGCTGGCGTTTCCTGACCCTGCTCCTCCTACCAGTCCTGCTGCCACCGGCCTGCCCACTAGCCACATTGCTCACCACGGTCCTCGCTGTGGCTCCCAGGGTGGATCCAGTCGGCCGGGCCACCACCTGCGCTGGGGCTGG
Source organism: Calotriton arnoldi (assembly GCA_963921515.1). Taxonomy (NCBI): domain Eukaryota; kingdom Metazoa; phylum Chordata; class Amphibia; order Caudata; family Salamandridae; genus Calotriton; species Calotriton arnoldi. The sequence continues at coordinate 7,830 of CAWUFW010012829.1, forward strand.
TGCCAGCGAAGACGTGGTGGTGGTGGCGGCGGTGGTGGTCGGTGCGGCGATGGTGGCGGTTGCGGCAGTGGTAGTGGCCACAATGACCGTGGGTGTGGCCGCAACGACAGTGGCAGCAGGGGGCTGGGAATGTTCAGCAGCCCTGGATGATGGGTTGGTGGGTAGGAGGGGTCCTGGGGAGCGGCTGGGCCCTGCCACACCAGATGGGCCTGCTTGGTGGTCCGTGTCCGAAGAGGAGGACAGATCCTCCAGATCCGTGTGTCCTCGTTGGGGGCTTGTAGGCTGGCTGTGCTGGCTGCTGGCTCCATCCCCAGCATCCAGCAGTTCGTCACCTGTGGAGAGAATGAGATTTGTTATTGTGTTGCACCTGGCGAAGTATGTATTTGTCGTCTGACATTAACAGTTCGTGCAATCTCGTACATGGGTTTCCCGGAGGCGTGTGTGTGGCTGTAGCATCTGTAGTTGTGTGTGCTTGGCAATGGGACTGTGTGCTGTGCACATGTGGCATGGGACGGATTGGCCATGCCGATGGGTGTGTTGCTGTGCCCCTACTTATTGTGACTCTGGTGTATGCGGGCTCCTGGCCCATCCTGGGTCTGGTTTGTACTTTGCTTTTGGTGTTCAGATGGGACGCTTAGGAACGCATATGGCAACATGGGGGCCATGCCCCAGATTCGCATTTGGGAGGGAATATGCTTTTGGGGTTCAAATGGAACGCTTTAGGAACGCATATGGCAACATGGGGGCCATGCCCCAGATTCGCATTTGGGAGGGAATATGCTTTTGGGGTTCAAATGGAACGCTTAGGAACGCATATGGCAACATGGGGCCATGCCCCAGATTCGCATTTGGGAGGGGATATGCTTTGGGGTACATGCTGTGAGCCATGGGTGCCGAACGTGACATGTGTTGTGGCAGCATGACAGTGCATGGTTTGAGGTGTGTGCATGCTTGACATGGCCTGCATATTTGCTGTCTGTTGTGATTACTGGACATGGCATTGGACGCATCGTTATGAGTGAGTGATGGTTGTGTGCCAGCCAACGTATTGCAGTTGTCCCATCTCCTTGGTGTGCGTGCTGCCCTGTGCCATGTGCATCACTGCAGTGCTCGGGGGGTGTGGCCCATGTTGTGTGTTGTTGCTCACAGTGTGTCGTGCGCTTCATTGACTTCTGGCACATGGTTGGTCATGGGCATGTATCTTAGCGTGACTGCTGTATGTGTGGCAGCTGTGCGGATGACATGCCTTTCATGAGACTGGGGCTGACGGATGGGATGGATGGTATGTTGTATGTGCATGGTGTGTCTGTGAGTTTGATGGGTTCAGTGGTGTTCGTGTGCATTTATGTTGTTCCGCTCTGTTGCGTCTAGTGTTGTTTGTCTTACATAGGCGTAGTTGTGGGGTGTGTGGTTGACAGGCAGTAGGGGCTACATGGACAGGACTTCAATGGTGTTTCGGTTGTGTGTGATGAGTTGCACAGTGGCTGCCGTGTGGGACTATATTCAGTGTGGCTTGTGCATGCAGACGTGGCTCCTTGGGTGTTGCTATGTCTGTGATGGGTCATGTGGGGTGTGAGTCTGTTGTTCATGTCCGTGTGCACATTGTTCACTTGTTCGTGACGGTGGGCGGTGCTGCGTGTTCGTCTGCTACGTGACATGTCCCATGTGTTGGTCGTGTTATGGTCCTCATGCCTCCAGTAATCCAGCCCTGTCCAGTTTCCCACCTGCAAGTTGTTCGTGCGTGCACTGTACTGGATGCCACATGGCTCTAAGCGGGGGGTGCTCCATGTTGCAGGTCTGTGGGGGTGGGGGGTGTTGTGGGTCGTGGGGTGGCTGGACACCCACTGACACCGATTGCTGTGGACCGTGATGTCTGCCTTTCGGCTGTCGTTGTGCACTGCGGTGGCTGACACGTGGCTGTGGGGTGTGGGGGATGCTCCTCCTTGCTGTGCTGTGGGACTGGGGCCTGGTGTGTGTTGTACTTGGCTGTCCACCCTCCCACCCACTGCACTTTGTGTTCCTGCCACTTACCTGTTACTTGTCGGTTAGTGCAGCTGTGGCGGACACATGGGTGTGGTGGGTGCTCGTTGTGGCGCTTCTGGCATATTTGGGGACCTGTTGGTGGTTACGTGGCTGGCTGAGTGTACACATGTCCCCACGCATCTTACAGTTGTTCGGTTTGGGCTGTGCGTGGTGGTGTCTGTTGCATGTGTGTGTGATGTGTTGTGTATTGTGTGCTGGACATGGGGGTGTTTGTCCCTGGGAGCTGTGGCATGGTAGTTGCGCATGTGAGTACATAGCGGTGTGCTGGTATACATTAGTTTGTACTTACCAGCCTCCACTCCTCTGCTAATCCGGCGAGGAACTCCGGATGTATTACGACTCGCACCTTCTCCTCCCACGCTTTGAAGGTCTTAAAGAGCGCGGGATTCCCTCCGCCAGTGACGGCAGCCAGCTCTCTGTTTTTGCCCTCCTTCTTCTTGACCAGGCTCTTTACGTCATTCCAACGTTTGTTTATTTCACCTCTGTTCCTGGGCAGGGTCCCGACTGCATTGACCTGGTCTACGATCCGGTTCCACATTCTGTTTCTGGTGGCTAGTGGTGTGTGCTGGACCATGTTCCCATAGATTTGTGGGTACACCTTGATGATCTCGTCGACCATGACCGTCAGCTCAATGGGCGTGTACTTGGGCATTCTTTGTGGTGCCATGGTGTTTGTGGTGCTGGTGCGGTGTGTGTTGTGTAATGTGCAGGGGGTTTGTGGTGCCGGTGTTTGGTGGTGGTGGTGGTGGTGGTGGTTGTGATGTGTGCGTTTCTGTGGTGTGCTGCTGTCCTTGCTGTGTCACTGTGTCCTCTCCTCTCCTCTCTGGTTTGCAATGTAGCAAGGGGTTGTGGTCTGTGGGAGTGCTGCTTTTGTACTCACCTATGTGGGTGTGTCCTCATGGTCTGTTGTTTTCAGGTGTGTTGTGTCTGGGGTTCTGGCCTTTGTATTTTTTGTTTGTCCGGGGGTGTTTTCGGGATGTGTACTGTGCTTGTGTATTTGTGCGTGCCTTGCTGTGTGGACTTGTTGGCCATGTTGTGTGCTATTGGTTTTGTGTGCGGATGGTTTCTGTGCAGGTACGTTGGCGCCATGGCTTCTGCCGTGTCGATTCTCATCGGCGTTGTTTGCGCTGGCGGGCGGTATATTTGTGGTTTTTCCGCGCTCATGTCGGTGCGATCGTAATTTCACGTGCGGTGTGTCGGCCGTGAGGGCGGGCGGTTTTGTGTTGTCGTGCGTGTTTCCGTCCGTGGCGGGCGGTTTGACTCCGACTCGGACGTTGGCGGGCGGTATTTTGTGTGATTTTTCCGCCGATGGCGGTTTTCGGTTTGTGTAATCGTAATGGCGTGGTCGGTGTTCAGGCGGTGTGTGCGGGCGGATTTTTGCCGCTTCCATGCCTGGCGGATTTATTTACGCCGGGTATCGTAATGGGCCCCTTAATTATTAAAATAAAAAAGAAACAAGCAAACCAAATGTTAACAAAAAACATTTCCCACCCATAAGAATAAAAAATTATTTACAGTTGTGTTGCAGTAGATGGTCCTCAAAAACGAACAAATCCATAGTATTTAAAACGAAACATGAATCCATTAAAAAATGAATGCCCCCAAAAAAATGCAAAAATACAACTGTAGAAAAAAGGCTCCAACTACGCAATCCTCTAAATAACAAAACCATCAAAAACAGGAAAATTAGTTTAAAAACGCTCCAACAAGCCCGAAAAATAAAAGGAAATGTAAAAAAGTAATTTATTTCAAAGAAACAAAATTCATTTTCCTTTCAACTAAAAAAAACGCGTCTTCAGCACCATCCCTTAATGAAACGGGAAACCTGCAAAGAAAAAACACCCTCCCACAATAACATACACAAACCCACACACATTAATTACAACATTAAATACAACATAACATTATTAAACATCACATAACTAACACTATATAACACTCTACTACTCTTTAAAACTACGACAAACACATCAAACACTAAACTACCAAAACAACACCAAACTGAACAAAAACGAACATTTAACACCTTAACAAGTCTAATTACACTACTACTTCCTCCCCCTGCCCTAAAATTACCTTAAAAGTAAATTAAATCAAACTTACCTTAAGCGACGAAACACAGCTCTCAACCGTGAGGTTCCATCTTCCAAAATGACCTAAAAATGAAGCAGATAGACAGAAAAGTGAGCAAATGGGAAAAAATGGCCGCGTAATAAAAATGAAAAAAAAGACCACCTCACCATAGACAAGAATTACATAAAATACAATATTTAATATATATTAAAATATATATTTCTTTCATGTACTTACTTTCAAAATATAAAATTACATGAAAAGTATTGTGAATGTGCAAACAATATAACAATATTAAAGTAAAAATATATGATACAAATATATATTCTTTAAAAAATGTGTTAATTATTTAATATATTAAATATTATTTTATAAAAATATTAACAATTAATATACTAAATAATAAAAACAAAATGAACTAACAATAACAGTGTAAAATACATATTATATAATTTTATGACAACAATAAAATAATCTAAAATGTATTAAAAAATGTATCAACAAATGTACAAAAATGTTTACTTTTCTTTAAAATAAATTATAAATAACAAAAATCAAAAGTCTATAATGAAAGTACTGAATATGTACTTTTTTTACTACTACATGACTATGCTTGAATAAAAATGTACCATTTTTCAAAATTGTTTAAAAGAAATATGTATTTAAAAATATATTTGTAATGTTGTAAATGTACATAAAAATATATGTTAAAATGTTTTAAACTTTATAATGTATTATGAATAACATCAAAATGTGTTAATCTTATTTTTCAATATTTTCAAAAATTGTCTTTTAAAACTGAATAAAAAATAATTTAATTGTGAACAAGTAAAATAAATACATTTTTTGTGAATAAAAATGTTAACAAAAACTGACATATGTCTCCTTTTTTATTTTTAATTTACACATAAAATCTAAGACAATGCTATAAAATAAACCATGAAAAATTACTATTCCAACTCCAAACCAACTAAACTCAGGGAAAGTTCTCGATAATAAACCATAACAAATTACTGTTCCAACTGCAAACTAACTAAACTCAGGGAAATTGATGGATAATAAGCCAAAAAAATTACTATTCCAACTCCAAACCAACTAAACTCAGGGAAAGTGCTGGATAATAAACCATAACAAATTACTATTCCAACTCCAAAACCAACTAAACTCCGGCAAAGTGCTGGATAATAAGCCATAACAAATTACTATTCCAACTCCAAACCAACTAAACTCAGGGAAAGTGCTTGATAATAAACCTTAAAAATTTCTATTCGAACTCCAAAACCAACTAAACTCAGGGAAAGTGCTGGATAATAAACCATAAATAATTACTATTCCAACTCCAATTCAACTAAACTCAGGGAAAGTGCTGGATAATAAACCATAAAAAATTACTATTCCAACTAAACTCGGGGAAAGTGCTGGATAATAAACCATAAAAAATGAAACCACCTAAACTCAGGGAAAGTGCTGGATAATAAACTAAAGAAACGTACTATTCCAACTCCAAAACCAACTAAACTCAGGGAAAGTGCTGGATAATAAACCAGAAAAAATTACTATTCCAACTCCAAACTAACTAAACTCGGGGGAAGTGCTTGATAATAAACCATAAAAAATTAAACCAACTAAACTCAGGGAAAGTGCTGGATAATAAGCCATAAAAAATTACTATTCCAACTGTAAACCAACTAAACTCAGGGAAAGTGCTGGATAATAAACCATAAACAATTTCTAACATATTCCAACTCCAAAACCAACTAAACTCAAGGAAAGTGCTGGATAATATACCCTAAAAAATACTATTCCAACTCCAAAACCAACTAAACTCAGGGAAAGTGCTGGAAAACTCAGGGAAAGTGCTGGATAATAAACCATAGAAAATTATTATTCCAACTCCAAACCAAGGGGCTCATTACGATGGCGGAACGATCGCCACCGCCGGGCCGGCAGTGGCGATCGTTCCGCCATCGAATTGAGAATTACCCACCACCATATTAGGATGGCGGTGGGTATCGCGGCGGACGCAAAGTCCGTCCGCCGCTTTTCCGCCGGTGGCAATCGCTCCGATTGCCTGGCGGGCGGAGCAGGGCCACTAATATGGTGGCGGTGCCTAGCAGGCACCGTCCGCCATATTAGGATGTGGGTTTTAGGAGGCCTTTCCATGGCGGCGATGCCGCCATGGAAAGGCTGGCGGGATTGGGTTTGGGGGCCCGTTGTGGGCCCCCATGTGGGGGTGTCGCTGGACTGGGGGTACCCATGGTACCCCCCTGCATTTCCATGCACCAAGTGGCAGGCACCGCGTGGTGCCTGCCACGTGGTGCAGGGAAATGCAGTGCAAGCACCTTTCACATTGCGGATGGTGCTGCAGCCAGCAGCACCGCCCGCAATGTTGAAGGCCCAGGATGCACCCGCCAGTATGGCGGTCGCATCCTAATTGCAGTGGTGGGACCGCAGCATGTCTGGCGGGCGGTCCCAATAACCGCTACGGTGTGCCATCGTAATCAGCCCCTAACTAAACTCAGAAAAAGTGCTGGATAATAAACCATGAAAAATTACTATTCCAGCTCCAAACCAACTAAACTCAGGAAAAGTGCTGGATAATAAACCATAAAAAATTACTATTCCAACTCCAAAACCAACTAAACTCAGGGAAAGTGCTTGAAAATAAACCATAAAAAATTAAACCAACTAAACTCAGGGAAAGTGCTGGATAAGCCATAAAAAATTACTATTCCAACTCCAAACCAACTAAACTCAGGGAAAGTGCTTGATAATAAACCATAAAAAATTTCTATTCCAACTCCAAACCAACTAAACTCAGGGAAAGTGCTAGATAATAAACCATAAAAAATTAAACCAACTAAACTCAGGGAAAGTGCTGGATAATAAACCATAAAAAAATTACTATTCCAACTCCAAACTAACTAAACTCGGGGGAAGTGCTTGATAATAAACCATAAAAAATTAAACCAACTAAACTCAGGGAAAGTGCTGGATAATAAGCCATAAAAAATTACTATTCCAACTCTAAACCAACTAAACTCAGGGAAAGTGCTGGATAATAAACCATAAACAATTTCTAACATATTCCAACTCCAAAACCAACTAAACTCAGGGAAAGTGCTTGATAATAAACCATAACAAATTACTATTCCAACTCCAAACCAACTAAACTTAGGGAAAGTGCTGGATAATAAACCATGAAAAATTACTATTCCAACACCAAACCAACGAAACTAAGGAAAAGTGCTGGATAATAAACCATAAAAAATTACTATTCCAACTCCACAACAAATAAACTAAGGGAAAGTGCTAAATAATGTAAACATTTTAAACATATAAAAATTAAAAAATTCCAAAACTATGAAAAAAACATACATTTATAAAAATATACAAAAAAATAATTTAACAATGTAACACAAACATTGTTAAAAATGTTTTTAAAAAACCAAAAAGTTAAAAAAACTACGTATTATAAATTACAATATTTCAAAAAAATAAAATTGTAAATACAATTTGGGTTTTTCTCTTCTTACAAAAATTAAATAAATGAAAGTTTTTAATTTTAAATTTCCCTTGATTTTTATAAAAATTTAAATTTCCAAATTTTTCCAAATGTAAAAAAAATATTAATATTTTAAACATTTGTAAAACAAATCAAAACAAATACAATAAAAATAATATATACATAACAATAAACATATAATTTTACTGACGTTTATTTAAATAATTTTTAAAATTCAAAAATATTTTTATACATTTTTAAATTATTTATATGAAAATATTCACACATAAAAAAAAACCTTCAATTTGTTTTAATTGAAATATTTAAATTTGTATTTTAAGACATTTTTAAAATTTTCATTAATATATATTTTTTTAAATTTGAAAAATTTGTTTAAACAAACATTTTTAAATTACTCCCCACCCTTATCCCTTATAAACCCAACATCCCGCTCCTAAAAATAAGTGAAAATAAAATAAAACCATACATTTTAACATCATAAAATAAATTTATACATATAAAATAAGTGCTTCTAAAATATTAAAGACTGAATTTAAACATTAAACAAAAACAAAAAATACAAATTGTCAATATTATTTACAATATTTTTTACATCGATATTTTCTAACTCCATATTTCTAAAATACACAAAAATCGATATTTTTCACAATGAAAAAACGTACCTTGATATTTTACATCAATATTCTTGACTCGATATTCATGCAACTCGATATTTCTCCATCGATATTCTGTCTCGTCACCATCTTTGTGAGGAAGATTTGTGTTCAGCAGTTGGGATAAGAGTTCAGCAGTTGGAATGGAGTTCAACAGCTTGGTTGAGAGTTCTTTCACCACTTGAATGGAGTAAAACAAAAAAATGACTACACAAACGCAACTTACCATTCAACATGGCTAAGTGTGGAAATGAAAAAGAGAGCAGCTCTTGAGCTCATTTCTGAATATATCTTTGTATTTGTGATGTGGGCACAGTGGCGTAGCAAGGGGGCGGAGGTCCGCCCCGGGCGGCACAAGTTTTGGGTACGGCGGCCTCCCCCCACTCTTACCTGCGGCCATCCCGGGAATCGCCAGCACCCCCACCCCTACCCCCGCTCTTAACTGTGCCCATCGTGGGAATCGCTAGCACCCCCCATCTTACATGCAGCCGCCATGGAGGCGGCAAACGCAGGGACCGCCAAGGTGACCAAAGGTCTAGCTACACCACTGAGTGGGCAACACTTTTTTACAAACGTGCAAAATCGGGGCTCTTCACACCTCTGCTCACTTCCCAGGTGGACGTGACCTTATCTCAAAACATGACTCCTGAAGTCTTCACAAAGGGGCCACTGATTAGGACATTTGGGGGCACATGCATCAAGACATTTGCGATTGCAAACAGTACGATTTGCAAAAATCATCTTTTGGGCAATTCTCAATTTAGGTAATCGCAATTTTTTGCGATTCCCTAAATTGCTAATGAAAATAGGGAATCGCAATTCCCTAATGCAGAAGCAAGAAGCCTTTCCTAAATGCAAACTGTGCATTTAGGAAACGCTAATTACCATCAACTTCAAGTTGATGGTAATATGTGCATACTTTGAAAAATGCACAAAAATGCATTTTTCAAGGTGCCATATAGCACACACATGCCTTTAGGGCACGTGTGTGCTTTACATGTGCACACTTGCATTTTTTTCTCGGGGTGCTTCAGGGGGGCCTTAGGTCCCCGGGTAGCCTTGGCTTTGCATTCACTATTTGCGATTACCAATTTGGTAATCGCAATTAGCGATTGCAATACCATTCATTCCTATGGGCCTGTAGGCCCATAGGAATGAATTGAGTCACATTAACTAATAGCGATTCGCTATTTGCCGAATTGCTATTACGTAATGTTAAGGAATCGCAAATTGTTTTGCGATGCCTACATGCATAGCATTTTGCGAATCCCAAATAGTGAATCGGTAAAATTTGCTATTTGGGAATCGCAAAATGCAGGCTTGATGCATGTGCCCCTTGGTTATCATAGCAAACACAAGGAGATGATGGACGGAGTGCTGAAACTTTTCAAACACTCACCCCCAGTCACAGATCTGGGTTGAATCCATCATCATTCTTTAGCTCACTTTGCCACCCCAGTTCAGACACAGCTATATGCAAATCAGTCTTGACCCTGTGCCTCATGGGAACAGTCCAGACCGAACTGCCAAGCCATGCCTTCCCCGGACCGGAATCAAGCATCCTGGGACCGGTTTCGGGCTAACAGCCCTCATCATCCAGGCTAGCTTGAATCCAGTGGCAAAGTGAGCAAGGGACCCACGTCTGGGCATACCCTGCCAACTTAGGGCGAAGAAAGCAAACACAAGGAGATGATGGACGGAGTGCTTAAACTTTTAAAACACTCACCCCCAGTCACAGATCTGGGTTGAATCCATCATCATTGTTTAGCTCACTTTGCCACCTCAGTTCACACACAGCTATATGCAAATCAGTCTTGACCCTGTGCCTCATGGGAACAGTCCAGACCGAACTGCCAAGCCATGTCTTCCCTGGACCGGAATCAAGCATCCTGGGACCGGTTTCGGGCTAACAGCCCTCATCAGCCAGGCTAGCTTGAATCCAGTGGCAAAGTGAGCAAGGGACCCATGTCTGGGCATACCCTGCCAACTTAGGGGGAACAAAGCACACACAAGGAGATGATGGACGGAGTGCTGAAACTTTTCAAACACTCACCCCAGTCACAGATCTGGGTTGAATCCATCATCATTCTTTAGCTCACTTTGCCACCCCAGTTCAGACACAGCTATATGCAAATCAGGCTTGACCATGTGCCTCTTGGGAACAGTCCAGAGCGAACTGCCAAGCCATGTCTTCCCTGGACCGGAATCAAGCATCCTGGGACCGGTTTCGGGCTAACAGCCCTCATCAGCCAGGCTAGCTTGAATCCAGTGGCAAAGTGAGCTAAAGAACGATGATGGATTCAACCCAGATCTGTGACTGGGGGTCAGTGTCTGAAAATTTTCAGCGCTCCGTCCATCATCTCCTTGTGTTTCCTTGGTTATCATGGCATGCCATTTCTGGATACGATTAGGAACAGTCGTGCACGTTTCCCAAACATTTCAACAGCCAACTTTGGGCCCGATTCTGATGCGGTTTGGAAAGCTTCCTGACCGAATGGGTTTGGGAATGGTTTCCAACCGAATCGGATCGGGAGAGTCCAACCGGCTGAGTACGATGCATCCAGATACGATTTGGTTGGACTCCCATTGACTTCAATGGGAGCCTTTGTTCCGACCGAATGCCTGGTGCCTTCCACACTGTGCATGGCTGGTAAGGGAAGACCCATGGGTACCCCCAAGGGCCCAATTGGTAAGGCTCCAGTTGCAGAGGGGCCTACCACGGGCCCCCAAAGTCTGATTCCAACTGCCGATTCAAGTTGGATGGCAAGATTCGGAAAGGCTGTCCAAATCCAGCATCGTACTCAGTCTTTTGGAAACGCGGCCTGTAGAGATGTACAATTCTGCTCCGTACGGCTCGGTCATTCCAAATGCCGTCGGGTTTGGATTGGGATATTCCTAACGCCTGACTCGGATCATACTCGGTCAGTTGTAAACCTTTCCGAGTCGGTTGGAAAGACACATTCCCGATCTGATTTGGACGGAGCAAATGCCGTTAGGAGGCCTTCCTAACCGCATCAGAATCATGCCCTTCGCTGGAAAATGGAATGGATAAACAAATTTAGTTTTTTTGTATCCTGCATTTTGTTTGCCTTGTGGCTAGCTAGTTTAAAGAGTGGTTTACATGGTTGCAATCCATTCTATGATCTACACATGCTCATCATTATATGAACCCTGTGCTCTAGATTGTACAATGCTTCACTGATGGACATTACGCCCTGATGGTGAAATTCATGTACAGCTGTATTCAAAAGTTACCTGCTATACAGTCATTTTCAGTATGGAAACTCATGTAGTGCCAACCCCAGGAAAAGTCCATATTCTTCACAAACAGAAGTGCAAAGATGTAACTGGTAAATTTTTAAATGTTTTCATCAAATTACCAGCTATGAGGGGTCTCTCCTGAAGTCAAGAGCATGCAGACTTGCTACATGTTTTTGTATAATCATTGCTAGAGCTGTCAGCATTAGGTTAGTCTTCCCCTAAACATTTTGCCTCACCCTCTCCTATTTTTGCTGATATTGTTTTTGCTAGCCTTAGGACTCTGTGCACTTCACCACTGCTAACCAGTGCTAAAGTGCATGCGATCACTCCGTAAAGCATGGTAACATTGGCTTATCCCCAATTGGCATATTTGATTTATTTAAAAGTCCCTAGTAAATTGGCACTACAGGTGCCCAGGGCCTGTAAATTAAATGCTACTGGTGGACCTGCAGCACTTATTGTGCCACCAAATTAAGTAGCCTTTCAAACATGTCTCAGGCCTGCCATAGTTAGGGTGACCAGACATCCCAGTTTTCCCCGGACGGTCCCGGTTTTCGGAGCAGTGTCCCGACACTTTGCTCCTAATTACAGAAATGTCCCGTTTTTTGTGCAGTGCCCGGATTAAACAGAAATGTCCCGGTTTTTAAATAGTGTCTCGCACCGAGACACTATTTAACAACCGGGACATTCCTCTGGTTACTTCGCACAGGTGCTGAGACGGGTCTCTATTGGGCTCTCCATTTTTGCCCTCAGGATGAAAAAAATCTTACAGCTGCAGCAATACCACCTTTCACTGCCTTTAAAGAGACCTGTTATAGTTCTTTCACAGTCTCATCATTCCAGAACTGAAGCATTTTCAATGTTATGTACAACAAAGCTAAAGTTGTTGCTTAATTATCTTATGCGATACCAAAGGGGATGATGGACGGAGCGTTTGAGGTAATCAAACACTCACCCCCAGTCAACTGATCTGGGTTTAATCCATCATCATTCTTTAGCTCACTCCACCACCCCAGTTCAGACATGGCCATATGCAAATCAGTCTGACCCTGTGCCTCATGGGAACAGTCCAGCCCGAACTGCCAAGCCATGTCTTCCCTGGACCGGAAACAAGCATCCTGGGTCCGGTTTCTGGCTATTCAGCCGTCATCAGCCAGGCTAGCTTGAATCCAGTGGCAAAGTGAGCAAGGGACCCACGTCTGGGCATACCCTGCCAACTTAGGGCGAACAAAACGATACCAAAGGGGATGATGGACGGAGCGTTTGAGGTAATCAAACACTCACCACCAGTCAACTGATCTGGGTTTAATCCATCATCATTCTTTAGCTCACTCCACCACCCCAGTTCAGACATGGCCATATGCAAATCAGTCTGACCCTGTGCCTCATGGGAACAGTCCAGCCCGAACTGCCAAGCCATGTCTTCCCTGGACCGGAAACAAGCATCCTGGGACCGGTTTCTGGCTATTCAGCCGTCATCAGCCAGGCTAGCTTGAATCCAGTGGCAAAGTGAGCAAGGGACCCACGTCTGGGCATACCCTGCCAACTTAGGGCGAACAAAGCGATACCAAAGAGGATGATGGACGGAGCGTTTGAGGTAATCAAACACTCACCCCCAGTCAACTGATCTGGGTTTAATCCATCATCATTCTTTAGCTCACTCCACCACCCCAGTTCAGACATGGCCATATGCAAATCAGTCTGACCCTGTGCCTCATGGGAACAGTCCAGCCCGAACTGCCAAGCCATGTCTTCCCTGGACCGGAAACAAGCATCCTGGGACCGGTTTCTGGCTATTCAGCCATCATAGGCCAGGCTAGCTTGAATCCAGTGGCAAAGTGAGCAAGGGACCCACGTCTGGGCATACCCTGCCAACTTAGGGCGAACAAAGCGATACCAAAGGGGATGATGGACGGAGCGTTTGAGGTAATCAAACACTCACCCCCAGTCAACTGATCTGGGTTTAATCCATCATCATTCTTTAGCTCACTCCACCACCCCAGTTCAGACATGGCCATATGCAAATCAGTCTGACCCTGTGCCTCATGGGAACAGTCCAGCCCGAACTGCCAAGCCATGTCTTCCTGGACCGGGAAACAAGCATCCTGGGACCGGTTTCTGGCTATTCAGCCATCATCAGCCAGGCTAGCTTGAATCCAGTGGCAAAGTGAGCAAGGGACCCACGTCTGGGCATACCCTGCCAACTTAGGGCGAACAAAGCGATACCAAAGGGGATGATGGACGGAGCGTTTGAGGTAATCAAACACTCACCCCCAGTCAACTGATCTGGGTTTAATCCATCATCATTCTTTAGCTCACTCCACCACCCCAGTTCAGACATGGCCATATGCAAATCAGTCTGACCCTGTGCCTCATGGGAACAGTCCAGCCCGAACTGCCAAGCCATGTCTTCCCTGGACCGGAAACAAGCATCCTGGGACCGGTTTCTGGCTATTCAGCCGTCATCAGCCAGGCTAGCTTGAATCCAGTGGCAAAGTGAGCAAGGGACCCACGTCTGGGCATACCCTGCCAACTTAGGGCGAACAAAGCGATACCAAAGGAGATGATGGACGGAGCGTTTGAGGTAATCAAACACTCACCCCCAGTCAACTGATCTGGGTTTAATCCATCATCATTCTTTAGCTCACTCCACCACCCCAGTTCAGACATGGCCATATGCAAATCAGTCTGACCCTGTGCCTCATGGGAACAGTCCAGCCCAAACTGCCAAGCCATGTCTTCCCTGGACCGGAAACAAGCATCCTGGGACCGGTTTCGGGTTCAAAACCCTCATCAGCCAGGCTATCTTGAATCCAGTGGCAAAGTGAGCAAGGGACCCACGTCTGGGCATACCCTGCCAACTTAGGGCGAACAAAGCGATACCAAAGGGGATGATGGACGGAGCGTTAGAGCAAATCAAACACTCACCCCCAGTCAACTGATCTGGGTTTAATCCATCATCATTCTTTAGCTCACTCCACCACCCCAGTTCAGACATGGCCATATGCAAATCAGTCTGAACCTGTGCCTCATGGGAACAGTCCAGCCCGAACTGCCAAGCCATGTCTTCCCTGGACCGGAAACAAGCATCCTGGGACCAGTTTCGGGTTCAAAACCCTCATCAGCCAGGCTATCTTGAATCCAGTGGCAAAGTGAGCAAGGGACCCACGTCTGGGCATACCCTGCCAACTTAGGGCCGTTCTTGGCATTGTTAAAGCAAAAACCCAACATCCTATAATGCATATGCTGTTAGCTTAAAAATCCATTGCTGTCTGTGTCACACATCTGATTTTTCGTCTGTAATTCTTCATCTGTGTCTGTCGAGGCAGCTGGCATTGTAGTCCTTTCTCTATGTCTATGACAGCTGTCAAATAGTCCTACTTTTATGTCAATGGCTACTGCAAACTGTAGTCCTACTTCTATGTCTATGAACTGTCCCGGGTTTTTGGTTTGATAATCTGGTCACCCTAGCCATAGTAGCCTGTTCAGGCAGTTTTAAACTGCCACATCGATCTGGCAAAATAAACCTTTTCCCAGGCCCAATTATTCCTTTTTAATACACATAAGTCACCCCTAGGGTAGGGTCTGGACAGCCCAGAGGGCAGGTTGCAGTGTATTTAAAAAGTTGGACATGTACTTTTAAGTTTTGCATGTCCTGGTAATGAAAAAACTCTCAAATTTGTTTTTCACTACTGCAACGCCTACCTCTCCCATAGGACAACATTGGAGTTACTTTATTTCCTTTAATAAGCTGCAACTTACAACTGAGAACAGGTAACTGGTTCATGTTTGGTGTCTTTGGAACTGTAATGAAAAATCCTCTCTCATGGTAAAGTCGGATTTTAAATTAAAGTATGAAAATGCCACTTTTAGAAAGTTGCCATTGTCCTGCCTTAGCCATTTAGTGCTTGTAGCCTGTCTCTGGGTCACGTAACTGGGTGTAGTTGGTAGTTGGGCTTTGTGTTTTCCTCCTAGACAGCCACACACAATAGAGAGCTTAAGTGGGCCATTACTGCAGAATGGGATGGCGGAGCTGGGCCCAGATCTACTTACACCTGAATAGGCTGTGTACTGCCTCCACACAAAGGGTTGTATTTCCCTGTAGCTAGTCTGGAGCCAGGGTAGAGATGCAGGAAGCACGTGTACTTCAAGGGGAAACCTCTAGAAGCTTTTCCCATTTTGAAAGAAGGCCCAGGTATAAATATTGGACCTCAGACACCAACTCTTCAGTAGACTTTTGAACCTGTGGATACTCTGCCAGGAAGGACTGCTGTTCTGCTGAAAGGACTGCCACTCGGCTGGACTGTTGCCCTCCTGGTCTACTGCCTTTGTGGACTACCATATTGCTGTGCTGACCTGCTGCCTTTTGCCCTCTTGCCTGGATGAAAAGGACCGGACCTGCATCTGTTGAACCCAGGACCCCAGATGGACTCCAAGGGCTTGTTGGCTGGCCTCCTGACTAGAGCCTCACGGACAGAAAGCTCCAACAACCTTGAACCCAGCAACTGGACTCTGCCATCTGTGAGTTCTACCCTGCCAAGTGGTGCCAACCCAGACTTGGACACTCGGAAGAGAGCCTGAAGGTGCTCTGCCAGCCCATCTGTGGATCTAGCAAAACCAAAATATTTCCTCTGCTTCTCAGAGCAACCCCAAGAGAACTGACACATTGCCTTTGCTGCGAGGATTCTCTAAGCACAAGGGATCCGCATCAACCTTGCAGCCCTCATCGGAACTGCTTATGTGCAAAGCTTCCCCAACGAACTCCCTTGCAACGCAGATCTTTCGCTAACAGAAGCCTCGACGATGACTAAGGTTCTTGCATCACAGCCTTGCAGTTCTTTGGACCCGACACATTAGTTTGGCTGCACGACGCATCTTAAACACCAGACTTCGCATTGCAAGCCCTCATCACCGGGACCCTCAATTACGACACAGGACCTTGTATCGCAGCTTCCCAGCTCTTCTGAACTGATGCATCGCCTCGGCTATGCAACGCATCCTAAAAGCGGGACCTCACAATGCTCCGCTACCAGGATTTAAGATACTCTAATTCAGCAGGCCAAACCAGAACCCGGTAGAAGCCCGTGCTCCATCGCGGTCGGCCTGAACTTGTAACATTGTCCCATCCAGTGGAACCAGATATCCCTTTGTGATTTTTGTCACTCTATTCACTAAAATCTTTACACCTGCATATCCCCGTTTCTACTGATTGGATTTTTGTCATTTTGCTCTTGTTTTATTCATGAAAAAGTACTATATATTTCTAATCTGGTGTGGGATACTGTTTGAAGTGTTGCACAAATACTGTACACATTGCGTCTAGGTTAAGCCTGACATCTCTGTGCCTAGCTTCCAGAGGATTGAGCACAGGCTAATTTAGGGTTGCTTCTGACTTCACCCTGACAAAGATTGTGGTTTCTGCTTAAGTAGGGTTCCACCCCGCTCAACCAGTAACCAAATTTCCTACAGTAATATTGTGCGCGTGCATTTTCACTGAGTGTAGAAATATAGCATGTGTGAATATTGCATGAACTGGCCTTTTGCAAGCAGTTAATTCCTCATGTGAAAAAGCTGAGGCTCCTATTACAAGGCCCTCTGGAAGCAGATAAACATGAGTAACTGGCCACGAAAGCCTGGTCCATCTCAACTATGTTAAACAGCACCAAACATCCTTTTTTAAGGTGGATTCTCAAAGTATAATATATAACAAACTACAAAACCATAATTGTACTCTCGAAATACACAAAAGAAAAAATGTTTTTTTACTGCGCAGTTATATTAACGAACAACATTGCCATAAATATCACAAAAGGGAACACCTTAATACAATTCACACACAGGTGAGACATACAGAGATATGTGAGTCTATAGTGAATTAGCTGTTTTGTTGGATTTGATGCTTTATAGTAATGAAAAATTCATACTCAAGCTAAAAAAGGCAAACTAGACCTTAGACTAAATATTTTCTGTGACTTTTCATTGTACTGCATGAATAGACTTGCAATTTCATGTCTCATGAGAATAAAATTTTAATGTGTCCCACAGAGAAGGAGGAAGACATAGGTTAAACTTAGTTGTCCCAGGGAGAATCAAGTATCATGCAACCTTTTCTGTTCCATGTTTAGACGATTGCTTGTGAGAAACTCCATGTATCCATTTAGTAGAATCATGAGAATCTTGTCAAATGTATTTAGTTGAAATGTTTCTCTTTTGTTGAATTCTGATTGGTTTAGAGCCTGTGAACCATGTACTACTATATTGAGTGTATGAAATCCTTTTTTAGAACCCTATAAAAGAATGTGATTGGTTCATGTAGAGAGAATCTCTTTTCACTTACTTGCTTTCTGGTTCACATCTTTTTATTAATATTGTTGCATAAGATCATACAAAAACAAGGCAGGAAGGGTTAGCATCACAGAGCCCCAAAAGTAACTAAGAGAGCATTTGCAACTGAAGTCAAACACTGCCCCCCTTCCCCCTTTCCTGGAAGCACTCACATCAGAGGTTTCTGTAAGGTAAGGCACTAAGCGGTGTCCATGGATTTACTCTGGGTGCCTCTCTCAATCTATGAAGAGTCACCAACATTTGCCAATCGTAGCAAGCACAGGTATTTGGGGAAGGTCAGTGCTCGGAACTCCTCAGAAAGGAGAGCTATGTAGGGTCACCAGAGTTCCCTGTAGGAGTCGTCCTGGGCATTTAGGACTAGGGTAAGTTTCTCCATTCCCAACACATGACATAGGCGGTGGAGCCATCCAAGATTTGTCGGAAGTTTGTCGGTTCCCCAGTGTGTGAAGATGTTCTGGAGGGCCGATCCCAACGCTAGGCTTATGTATAGCCGTTTGCATGATTTAAGTGGTAAGGTGAGTGCGTTGGGGAGACCTAAAACAATCGAATGATAGTTGAGTATCAAGGTGGGTGTCTATATCATTCTGGACCCCATCACAGTATTGTATGAATTTAGGGCATTTCAATAGCAAATGGACTAGTGTCCCAGGGGGCCCACAGTGTCTCCATCAGTTGGCTTTATGTGTAAGATTAACCTTGTGCAGCAGCACCGGCATGAGATACCAATACGTAACTATATTTGTGGCCGTCTCTGTGCTGGCCATGTTGCATACTTTGTGGCACGCTCTGTAATATATCTGCTCCCACACTTTAGACGTTAGTTGCTTCCCTAATTCAAATTCCCAGCGTTTCTGTCCTGGGGTCTTAGGCGCTGTGGAAGTATGTTGCAATATGCCATATAATTCAGCAATAGGGTGCTTGCCAGTAGTTTTCATGATCAATCATTTCTTGAAAGGGATAAGGAGCCATTGTACTCCCGGGCATACTGTGGGAAGCACTATCCAGTGCCGGACCTGCAGATAACGCATCCTCTCTGACTCCGAGAGCTTGTAGTTTATCGTGTAGTAGGGGAGATTGGAAACATCACCCAAGCTGTCATCCCTTCTAAGAGCACATCCGTGGAATCCCAGAGATGGTGAATGTTGTGGCAAACCTTATATTGATAAGTACCAATAGTGTAGTGCTTCCTCCTAAGGTGTGAGTACTCTGCCCCCAGAACACAATAACAAACAATAATAAAAACATAATAGCAACAGAGATGAAGTACTGGACATGTCCAGCATTGTCCCATGGAGTACATGGGTGTAGGGGTCCATATTTCCTCATACTCCCTTCTCTTCATTGCACCATCGTCCCTCACTCCACCCCGCCCCATCAGCCCCACCACTATCGTACACAGTATAGGAGCCCTAGCCTCATTCAGGTATACTCTTGCCTCCAAAACAGTGTCTCCAGCACCGCTCGTCTCTTCAAAGCCATAGTCTCAGGGTCTGGACGAAGACCTCTGGAGGAGGGCGCACCTGCCATCGAAGGCCTTCTATTCTCGAAGGGTGGCCCTTTGGTTGCTTACAAAAGGCTCCTGAATTTATAATACCCTGCACGTCTCTGTCAGGGAGCGAATCTGATAGAGCCTGCCCTCCGAGCAGTAAACAATTTGGAAGGGGTGCCCCCAAGAGTAGGTAATACCTTTGGCTCGGAGATAGGCGGTAACTGGTTGGAAGTCACGCCTCTTTTGTAGGGTGAGAGCCGATAGGTCCTGATAGAGCACCAGCGTGTGCCCTCTGAACTGCAGGGGGTGTAAGTCCCTGGCTTTAAGTAGGCTTTAAGTAGGATTTTTCCTTTACGCTGAAAATCATGGACACAGACCAGGATGTTGGCTAGAAGGTTGTTCTCTGGCCACAGGGGACCCACTCTGTCAAGCTGTATCTCTGTATAGGGTGGTGTCTCCAGAATCTGGATGAAGAGGGCCCTCACGTAAGTTTCGAAGTTGGCTTCTTCACAATGGTTGGGGCCCCCCGGATTAGTATATTGTTCCTCCTCGACCAGTTGTCGAGGTCCTCAGCATGTGCCTGTAAGTCAATATGCTGTTCCTTGAGTGTGATGGCTTCTTGCTGGAGCTGCTCGAGCTCTTTGTCCTGGCTAGACTCGTGGTCCTTGAATGTGGAGACTCTGTCCCCCACCTCTGACAGCTTTTGGCGGACCTCTTTTAGCTCTTGCGATAGGTCCTTTTTAACGGTTTGGATATTGTCTCGGGATGGGGCAAACAGGGCCTTCAGAAAGGCACACTTTATCAGGCCCTCATTTACATCTCCCTCGGTGTGCTGTTCTAGGCAGGTGGGGTGGGAAGGTTTGTCTCCTGTCTAGCTCCCAGTTGGCTTAGTCAGCATCTCTTTCAGGGAGCGTTCCTTTTTAGCTCGGGCGGTGGCCATGTCTGACCTTGGCCTCATGTCCCCAGTCTAGAGGGGAGGTTGCAGTCACCACTCTCACACAGGGCGCAACAGCAGGTGGGAGGCGCTCCAAGCGTGTGTGGGGTCAGTGCCTCAAGTGTCGGTAGCTTTTGATGCTATGTTGCAGTGCCCCAATGGGATCGCATTGTGTTGTGCACCCACCAATTCTCTGGTGCCTCGCTTACTCCTAGCCAGCGTGGCCCCCACATATTTCACAGCTTTATGCGATTTCCTGTGCTCCTCAGGCTGTGTTTAACAAGGCCTCTCATAGTTTCTCCGTCTGAAGCTGGTATCTCTGGAGCTGGGGGGTCTGGCCGGGCGTCACAGTAGTCCCGCTGCGGCAATTACACACTGGGCCTTGTATGGTGGCCTGTAGTATCCTGGTAGCCGCTTAGGTTGGTACGGTGTCCCAGCTGGGTCACAAATTGAAGGCTCTCGGGGGATTTGCTGCAAGGGTTCCTCTTTTGTCTACTCACCCCATAAAGGAAAGGCCTGTTACCAAGGTGTAGCGATCCCCGCAACCATAGGGGGGGCTCTCTGCCCAAGATGTGAAGTGCCTGACATTAGGCCTCAGGGGACCCCTTGATGTGAGTCACAGCCAGCCGTGGGTCACTCAGGACATGGACCCTGCGGTCCTAGGGCCGACAGTAGGAGGGGCCAAATCAGTTCACCCCAAGTTATGAAGGTTCTGTGGCCAATCTCTCCAGCCGGGCATTCGCAGCTCCAGTCAGCAGAGCTCAACTGGCAGACTCCAGACAATCACATAGAGGTGATGCATCTGGGCCAGAGGGTTGGCGCTCTCCCATGCGGGCACTATGCAGGGAGTCCCATGCAGACTATTATGACCTTGGGCAGTTTGAAATAGGGTTGGTCCCAGGAACCCAGCAGTTGGCCTCAGGCTGTCTTTGGCTGAGTGCGGGAGGCCACCAAGGCGCCATCCAGCGCATCGCCACAAATAAGCAGAACCTTTCGTGCTCACCTCACAGCCCATCGCTAGCAGCAGCAATGCAGGGGGCCCCTTCAAAGCTACTCCTCCGGGTCTCCACTTGCCAGAGGTCGTCGTGTACAGGTACTCACTGGCTGGGGGGCATGCAGGGCAGGCTCAATTACTGGGCAGGTCTGAGGCTTCATTGAGGAGTTTCACAGGTCACATTGCAGCCGATACTTTCTCAATGTGTCACACTCACAGACTGTGTGCTGCTCACTGGGTGGTCTCTGCAGGGGCACGAGGTTCACAGGCATCCATGCCCCAGCGATGCTGAAATCCGCTGCGGGAGGCCACACCTTCCACCTCACAGTCGACCCACCCCCCTACCTCATGCCAACCGCCATCTTGTGGGGTGGGGACCGGTCCCGGTGTGGTCGGATTTCATCTGTGCGGGGACCGCTCTTCTTTGCTTCAGGATCTCTCAACTGTTCAGAAGGTCCCACAGCCCAAGGGGGCAATGTGGGGGCCGTGCGCCACGGCCTGCCTGCTCCCCGTCACCTTGCAGGTGTCACCATCTTGCCCGTTGCAGGCTGTCCATGGCGTGATCAGGTGTCTTGTGCGCTGACGCAGAGGGTCATTTCCATGTGTTTCAAGCTCTCCCTCGGTGTCCGGGAGGTCCTACAACGTAAGGAGGCACTTTTAGGCTCTGTGCTGTCCACGGTGCAGGTGAATGGCAAGTCTCACGGCATTGCGGACGGAGGGACGAGAAAGCACATCCTATCTGTCCTCCATCTTGTCCATGCCCTCCACTTACTTGCATCATAAGGTGACTCTATGCTGGAATTCTTCACCATCTTAGACTTAGCTTTGCACTCCTCTGCATGCCTAAAAGTCTTAAATAAAACCTTTAAGTCTGAGACTTCACTGTCTGTCATTCTTGTATGAACAAATGGGTTCTACATTTCTGCCATTTGAATTTGCCACCTTTGACTTCTTATAATTGAGACAAGTCCAGCGGGAAGCACCAAAGTCTGTCTAGGGACTACTCCTCCCCAATCCATCAAGGCGCACTTTGGGGTTAGATTGAATAGTTTTGCATGCCATCAATAGTAAAACCTACATATACTCACATGCACCACCATGGAAGACCCTCATGTCAATTACTTAATTAGGCTACATATGGTACAGCTGCTCATGTAGAATGCCATTCTGTTGGTGGGAGACAAGCATGTTGCTCAGTGCCAAAGGCCCCTGCCACTCCCAGAAGGTGGTGAAGGCCAAAGGTTGCATTTTTTAAGCTCAAATCACCTGAATATTTCACCATCAGACATGCGGTCTTCCTATCAGTTGGAGATGATCACTGTACAGCACCTCTTGACTTTCACTAAGTATTCTCGGGAGCAAAATTAAATTACTTGCTAGGTGGAATTTTCTTGCTACTGGTGGACCTATATTTCTACCAATTGGGACTACTACCCAGCAAGTCACATCCCACCTTTTCAAAGGTAATGAGACAGGTAATGAGTGTCCTACTCACTGTTGTACATAAAACAGTTATAGATGGAATGCTCAAATTAATCTCAGCCACTGGTAATCACTCGGGCAGCATCCCAATTTATCGTTATATATAGTTGGGTCCAAACTGAGGAGGCATGGTGTGCAAAATAACGATGGATTGAGATGTGGCTAGAGTGATTTCCAGTGGATGAGATTAATTAAAGCGTTCCATCCATCACTGGTTTGCATACTTATTGGCTCACCCTAAGTGGGATGGTTATGCCCAGAAGTGGATCCTGTGTGCACTGTGTCACTGGAACCAAGCTGTGCCTGGCTGATGAGCCCATAACTAGGGCGGCACCTATCCTAGGTTGCTTGTGTTACGGTTCAGGAAGGACCTCGCTTGGCAAATCAGACTGGACTGTTCCTATTGGAGCAGGGTCAATATTGATTTGCATATAGCTGGTCCAAACTGAGGTGGCATGGTTTGCAAAATAACAATGGATTTGGATGCGGCCCGAGTGATTACCAGTGGCTGAGATTAATTCAAACAATCCATCCATCAATGTTTTCCCACAGACCCACATACAGTGAAGGTTGTCAAAGCTAAGTTCTTTGTTCTTTGTGGGGGTTCTCTAATGGTCTATGGGGTCTTGACTACACCCACATATACCAGTGGTTGCTCTCAGGGTAGGAAGTAAGGGCCAGATGTACAAAGCTTTTTTCAGCTCTAAAATGGCCCAATTCACAGAATTGGGCAGTTTATGACCTGATAAAAGCATTTTAAATGTACAAAGCCCTAAGTGCGATTCAGTAAGCTAATACTGAATCGCAAATTGGGTTTGCAAGTCGCTATTAGGAAAGGGTATGCCAAGGGTGTCCCTTCCTAACAGGGAGTCACACTGGTATGTAGGAATGTTTTGTGACCGGAAATGGGGTCGTAAATCATTCGCAGTTACCACCAACTTCAAGTTGGTGGTAACCCATTCGCAAATGGGAAGCAGTCCCTAAGGGACCGCTTCCCCTTTGTGAATGTGGGCGCCAACATTTTTTAAGAGCAGGCAGTGGTCCCAGGGTCCACTGCCTACTCTTAAAAAATGAAAAGGAAACTTTTAATTTTTCTTCTTTAAATGTGAAAACAGGCTGCATTTCAAAATAAAAATCTGCTTTATTTAAAAAGCAGTCACAGACATGATGGTTTGCTGACCCTAGCAGGCCACCATCTTAGTGAGTGCCAGCCGTTCCCAATGGGTCGCAAATTGTGAAATGCCTCCTGAATATTAATAAGGTAGGTCCCTTGTGACCCATTGGAAATCTCAAACTGTGTAATACACACACTGTTGTACATAGCTATTTGCGATTTCCTAACAGCGAATCACAAAAATTTGCTAGAAGGAAATTGCAAACGGAAGTCTATGTATATCTGGCCCTGAGTGTACTGCAAATGAAAGATGCAGCACAGCATAAACATAAAGACAGTGTGTATCAAAGACCTTGCCTTCACATAGTAATTAGCCAGATTTCCAAGGACTACTCATGACTCAATGATTATGAGGAACAGCTATATCCCACACCCACTGGAGATGCACCACTTGTGTAGGAGGACACAGATGCTGGATTCGCAGAAGATTATTCTGGTATTTGTAGTGCTGTCACCCATCCACACACACACGTTTGACACCCTTTTTGTTGCCTATTGCACAACATTGCAGTAAGATGACGTGTGTCAAAATCAGATGATTCTGAGAAGGATGCACAAAACATAAGTGATGATAATGATAAGCACAAGTGGTACATAGAGGACAGCAAAAGCATGCTGATGATTGTGGCATCTGAGACAACATCATCTCACATTTATTTTGAACTCACCTACAATATAATAGCACCCTTTACCTTTCAACAATACATTGTATGAAATATTAATGTTGTAAATGATATTCAAGAAATTTACCCCATGTCTATGAAGCTCTCACCTACTTCTCACCCTAACCCGACCAACCTTATATATGTGATACAATGTGATGTACTTACTCTTCATCCTTCTTGGAGGTGGGGTGTTCTGCCATGATTGTGGGGCACCACAAGCTGATCTCCTCTGTGTCCAACTAGGGAGAAGTGTGAGAACTGTGGAAGAGAGGGTGTAGGTGGGAGGAGGAAGGAGATGTGCTGCCGCCTGGGCAATAAGTGACAGAATTTTATGTATGCATGGATTGTCCCTTTGTTCTAGGATCCTCAATTGGTTCTGCAATGAGGACACCATTGACAAACGTCCTCTGCCACGTGCCAATGGAATGCTCATATGGAGGAAGTGAGTTTATTTACTGTTCAAAATGTTGCCCAGGTGCGGTTGCATGTTCATGGAAATTGGGGGTACTCTATACCTCTTGATCAGCCAAAACCACCAGGGCATGGATAATATTTGTAGGAGAGTAGGATCTGCTTCACATGAGTACCCCCACTTTTTGCTGATGCTTCACTGTTTTTCGACTTTAGTCTGGCTGGGGCCCTGCTAATCAGAACCCCAGCCTAGCTGCTTCCTCTCTAAAATGGTTTCCATGTGCCTTAAGCACATCTCTGATTGGAATCTGGAGTGCCCTTATAAGTCCCTAGTATATGGTATACTATGTACCCAGGGCATAGGTACCTCAGAGGCCTACCAAGGGCTGCAGCATGTATTGTGCCACCCCTGGAAGGCCATCCAAAATGACACCACAGGTCTGCTACTGCAGCCTGGGTAAGGTGGTGCATGCACTCCTTACAGTGATATAGGTTACCTATATCACTACATACATACACACCTATAAACCTATAAGTCACTCCTATGGCAGGCCTTGTCAATCCTGAAGGCAGAGTGCTTGGTTCCTATGTGAGAGGGTGCCCCTGCATGAGCAGAGCCCCTCTGCAGCGTTCGGAGACCCTTCTCTGATGCTGTTTGTAGTGCAGCCTGACCATATACTCTTAAGCGCATTATAACCTCGCGTTAAATGCTAACTTTGGGATGGCTGCACGGAAACATGTCGTGTTTGGTGTCAAACATCTTGGAATACTACCCCCCCGCCAGTTCTGGCGGTGGGGGTAGCATTCCACCCTTCTAGAGGGAGAGACATGTACACACCGGCCTGCCCGGTAACTTCTTTCCAAGCCCTGGCATCACAAAATGGATGCCGCTGCCACAGACACGGGTCTGGCCTCCTGCTGCTGACTGAAACTCCAGCAGGGGAGGCCTGGACAATAGGTTTCCTGTCCCAGGGAGGTGTAACCACCTCCCCAAACAGGATAATGTGTATTGGGGCTGGGCGGGAGCACTCTCTGGTGCTTTGAAGTCCTGCACTGGGGGCACACTTGGTGTCCCTGTGCATACCCCAGTTCAAACTGGTTCAGGGGCTTCCAGCCCCTGCTCTGGCGTGAAACTGGACAAAGGGAATGGGTGTAACCACACCTCTTCCCTGACCCTCCCATAGGTGGGTCCCCAGAGTATGTCCAACCCCCTAACTTAGTATAAGTATGGGACCCCAGTCCTTAGGACTTTAGATTTACCTGGACGAAACTCTGACACAGAATCCTGCACCTTTGACGCTCTACTTTAAAATTAGAGGACTGAAGAATCTCCCTTGGGGTCAAGGAGTGACTCCCCTGCTTGGTAGGCACCAACAAAGCAATTGTCTGGTCTGCATGGCTGAAGCTCCCGCCGGACGCCGAAGTCTTTGCATAACCAGAGGTGGATTTCCAGACTTCCCCGAGGCTGCCCTGAGTCTCCAGCGAAGCTGAGGCCCATAGCTGTCATGGGTAACGTGGAACCGTGACCCCTGGACACCGAGCGCATTTGCAAGTGCATCCTCTTCCTGGTCTTCCACGAAGTTGTGCTTTGGGCTCCGAGTAGCCCCCACCTCCAGCACCAACTGCACCGAAGATCACTGGCCTCCACTCCACGAGTGTCCCGTGAGCCAGCTCTAAGTGCGTCCACTCGAGGCTCCTTCACAGTCGCTAGTCCGTTGGCTAGTAGGCCCTCCCGAAGGCCAATCTTCTTCTGCTTGGGCTTCTCTGGTTGCTCCAGGCGTGCCCTGACTTACCCTCGCTGGGCAAGTCCCTCCTTGCTGGTCTGCACCACCGTCCTTCTTCTATTTCCACGAGACTTGCCGTTGCCAAGGCTTGTTGGGTCCAATCCGGTCGCCGACACCCCTGCAATCGACAGACGTCATGGGACAGCTCAAATCCAGCTCCTGGTTGTCGTCGACGCCTCCTGGACCTCGTGGCTGAAGAGTCAAGACGACCGTCAACCTACCTGAAGCACTCGACATCGGTGGGCATCCGCTCATCGCCCTCCTGGTCACTGGCTAGTGACCCAGACTCTGTCCCCTCTGCTTTCAGGTTCTTCAGATCTTCGATCCACCTTTGGATCCACCCGAACACTTTCGACTTGGCCGCCAGCAGCACTTTGCAGCAGATCGCCATTGAAAACGACGACGAAACCCGACCCCGAAAGACACCTATGCACCCGGCTTCCCTGGGTGAGCTAACTAGAGTACTCCGGTGCTCCCGTGGGTATAGACTCTAGAACAACCCAGTTCTAAAGGGGTTTGCTCCAAGTCCTCCTCTAAGTGTCCCTTTTCTTTAAAATTCCAACTGCGACTTTCCCCATAGAAGTCAACGGCGATTCACGGCTGTGTTCTCACACTGCACGCGTCCCCCGTGGGTCCCCTGTGTCACTACCTTGGGTGGTTCCTTGTGGTCCAAGCACTTCTACAGGCTCTAGGCCTTGTGTCTAGCTCAGTCGTGGTTCTTATACCACTTTATTGGTATATGGTTTGGTACGCCCCTAGGGCTCAAACGTGTATTTGTGCTATTACTGTTGATAACTAACTTATAACTTATGTACTTCGAACTCTAGCCTCATAAAGAGACTAGAGGGGTGTGTTTAGCAATAAATACATATATTTTGAATATATACCTGGTGTGGTCCTCTTTCATTTGGTCACTCAAGAGATTATAGACTGGTAAAACAAGCTGCTTTACATTCCTTCAAGACTTAGCCTGAAGGCTGCTCTCCATAGCTACCACTAGGATAGCTTTCAATAAAGGTTGTCTTTAACCTATCTCCAATAAGGGGTTGTTTGGACTGGTGCAAGGTGCCCACTATAATTAGTGGACAGCCTATACCAGGCCAACTTCTCACATTGGTGTGCAGCGTGTGGGATTCCAGCTTGCTATTGTTTTACCAGATAATCTCAATTGAATTGATCAACTGAAAACCACTAAGGGTACCTTAGGTACATATAAATCAAGCTTAGTATACAGTAAGTTCTACTGAACTTAGAGTTGTGTGTTAAGGGATAGCACACCCTTTCTACAACTCAAGAGAGTTTAGTAGGCCACACTAGAGTAGGTAGTGCATACACCACACCTCACTAGTAATGTCTTCAAAGCCAGGACCCAGTGAGTCCTTGCCAGAAGCCAGTGGGCTTCTTCCCTCCAAGTATGATAATCTCCCATTCTTGGAATTGAGAGCATTGTGCAATACTAGGAAGCTGAAGGCAGGCAAAAGTGCCAGCACCCAACACCTCAGAGAGGTGCTACTAGCTGATGTTCTCAGCAGGCCCCTAGGGTCTGAAGGGGTAGGCAGAGAGGGTGGGGCAGAAAATGAGGAAGGGGTCAGGGGTGAAGGAACCCAGCGCCCCCCCTCTGAAACTGGCCAGGAAGGTGAAAATGACCTTGACCTGGAAAACCCAATTCCTCCTGTGGATGAGGAGGAGGATCAGAATGACCTCCCCTTTGTCCCCCAGGAAGAGTTATGAGTGTGCCCAGAAGGACTAGATCTCCTTCTCAGGAGTCTAACCACTCTGACACCTCAGTAGGGACCTCTGTCTCCTCTCATGGAAGGGAATCCTCTCATGAGAGGAGGAAGAGACTGATTCAGTATGAGCAAGCCCAGCTTGAACTCAGAAAACAGCAATTGGCTATAGACAGGGAGTCCCTAGATCTCTATAGAGAGAGAAAAAGTTGGGACTAGAGTCCCATGGTGGCAGCAGTTTCCCTAGAGATAGGGAAAGGTCACATGACCATAGAAACCTGAGCAAGATTGTCCCTCCCTACCAGAGTGGGGATGACATCCACAAATGGATAACTGCACTGGAGAGGGCCTGTAAAGTACAGAGGGTCCCTCAGGAGCAGTGGGCAGCAATCTTGTGGCTCTCCTTTGCAGACAAAGGTAGAGACAAGCTCCTCACTGTAAGAGAAGAGGATGCTGACAATTACAAAGTCTTGAAGAGTGCTCTGATTGATGGGTTTGGCCTAACAACTGAACAATACAGGTTAAAGTTCAGAGATACCCAAAAAGCACAGACTCAAGACTGGGTAGACTATGTGGATTGTTCTGCTAAGGCTCTGGAAGGTTGGTTGATGGGCAGTAAGGTATGTGACTTCACAGGATTGTACAATCTTATCATGAGGGAGCAGATTCTTAATAACTGTCAAAATCAGCTGTTGCATCAGTACCTGGTGGACTCTGATCTGACCTCTCCCCAAGAATTGGGAAAGAAGGCAGACAATTGGGTCAGAACCAGGGTGAGGCAGAAGGTACAGAACCAAGGTGGTGACCCAAAGAAGCAAGATTCTAAGAACTCTGATAAGGGTGGGGAAAAGGGTAAAGACCAGAAGTCTTCACAAGGCCCCCAAAAATCTTCTTCAGGTGGGGATTCACAGTCTAACAAAGGGAAAGGCCAAAATAAACCATGGTGCAAGGTCTGTAAACAAAAGACCCACTGGACCAGTGATTGCACCAAGTCCAAAGACTCTACTCCAGCCCCCACCAATGCCCCTAAGGCACCTGCTCCCCCTAGTGCAGTTACAGTTGGTGGTGGGACTACACAAGCCAAGGGTTTAGTAGGGTTGACCCTGGGTAAGGAGATGAGCTCTGACCTAGTCAGAGAACTCACTCAGGCTGTCCTAGTCTGTGATGGAGGCATGGATGTGACCTCCTCTGTGAGTCCCAGTAATCTGGGCAAGTACAGGCAACAGCCCTTAATCAATGGAAAAGAGGCTTTGGCATTTAGGGACACAGGGGCAAGTGTCACCATGGTGACACAAGACCTTGTGCATCCTGGGCAGATTATACTTGGTGAAATGTACCAAGTGACCAATGCTAGCAATGTCAGAACAGACCATACTCTGGCAGTTGTTAACTTCTCCTGGGGAGGGGTAACTGGCCTTAAGAAGGTTGTGGTAAGTGCAGACCTACCAGTTGAATGCTTGCTTGGCAATGATCTAGAAACTTCAGCTTGGGCAGAAGTGGAGCTCAGGACCCATGCAGAAATGCTGGGCATCCCTGCAGATGTGTTTGCTGTGACCAGGTCACAAGCCAAAATGTCTAACACTGAACAGGCCTTGGATTCTGGAATAATGGACCAAGTGCCCTCCAAGAAGAGGAGTAGCAGGGTAAAGGCAGTGCCTTCCCCCTTGGCTCAGAAGGAAGATCAGTCTCTTGAGGGGGATGATCTCAGTCCTGAGGAAGGAACTGTCCCAGAGGAGCTTGAACCTGACCAGGTTGAGTTCTTGGGGACAGGGGCCCTTCCAGGGCAGATCTGAGCCAGGAGCAGCAGAGCTGCCCCTCTCTTGAACCCCTCAGACAGCAAGCTGCTGCTGAGGCTGCTGGGAAAGCTAGTGGTCCCCATACAGTGTATTGGGATGATGGACTCTTGTACTCAGAGTGTAGAGACCCCAAGCCTGGTGCCACCAGGAGGTTGGTTATACCTCTGAAGTTCAGGGGCTTCCTATTGACCCTAGCCCATGACATTCCCTTAGCAGGTCACCTGGGCCAGAACAAGACTTGGGACAGAATTGTCCCTCACTTTCACTGGCCCCACATGTCTGAAGACACCAAGGAGTTTTGTCGCTCCTGTGTAACCTGCCAGGCCAGTGGCAAGGCAGGTGGCACCACAAAGGCCCCCTTATACCACTACCTGTGGTGGGGGTTCCCTTTGAAAGGGTGGGGATTGACATTGTTGGTCCCATGGATCCCCAAACAGCATCTGGGCACAGGTTTATCCTGGTGGTAGTGGATCATGCCACCAGGTACCCAGAGGCTATTCCCCTTAGGACCACTACAGCACCTGTGGTGGCAAGAGCCCTCCTGGGAATTTTCTCAAGAGTGGGCTTCCCTAAGGAGGTTGTATCAGACAGGGGTGCTAACTTTATGTCTGGATACTTGAAAGCAATGTGGAAGGAGTGTGGAGTGACTTACAAGTTCACCACACCCTATCACCCACAATGGAATGGTTTTGTTGAGAGATTCAACAAAACCTTGAAGGGCATGATTAAAGGGCTCCCAGAGAAGCTTAGGCGAAGATGGGAAATACTCTTGCCCTGCCTTTTATTTGCATACAGGGAGGTGCCTCAAAAGGGGGTTGGCTACAGCCCTTTTGAACTTTTGTTTGGTCACCCTGTCAGGGGTCCATTGTGCTTGGTGAAGGAAGGATGGGAGTTACCTCTCAAGCCCCCAAAGCAAGACATAGTGGACTATGTACTTGGTCTCTGTGAGAAGTTGGCCTGGTATATGCTGTTCACTAATTAAAGTGGACACCTTGCACCAGAACAATTCGACTCTTATGGTAGATAGGTTTAAGGCAACCTTTATAGAAAGCTATCCTAGTGGTAGCTGTGGAGAGCAGCCTTCAGGCTAAGTCTTGAAGGAATGTAAAGCAGCTTGTTTTACCACACAATCTCTTGAATCACCAAATGAAAAGACACCACAGAGGTATATATCAAATATATATGTATTTATTAATAAACACTCTCTACTAATCTCTTTATGAGATTAGAGGTCAGGTACATATGTACAAGTCAAATATTATCAGAATAAGTTTAGCACAATCGAATATCACAATCTTAGTTTGCTAGACCTAGGTCTAGGGCATCTAGAATCGAGGGACCCCCAAGAACCACCCCAGGTAGTTGTAGGAGACCCACAGGGGACGGACGCGGTGACCTGGCACCGGTGCGAATCCTGTACGAGTCTATGCACTCAGACGCGATTGAGATATCAATGTTAAAGGTCCCTTGCGTGTTCGAGGCGAACACACCGATCGGTCCTTGTACGAGTCGAAGGACGCGGTCACAGATAGAGATGCAAGGGAGATGGACGCGCTGTGTCTAACACAGATGCGAACCTTGTGGGAGTCAGTGCAATGGAGATCTCAGAGTTACAGGCCCTTTGTGTGTTCGAGTCGAACACCGATCGGACTCAGTACGAGTCGAAGGATACAGTTTTAGATAGTGTTGCAAAGGAGATGGACGCGGTGTGTCTAACACAGACGCGAACCCTGTACGAGTCAGCGCAATTGTCGCACTTGGAAAGTTAGCGTTTTAGGACACTTCTAGGGACACTACAAGCAAGTCACTTACAGGGTAAGTAGTTCTAGGGCCCACACCCACAGGAGCACCATAGTGCTGAAGTTACCTCACCCAGGGGAGCCGGGTGCATAGGTGTTCTTTGGTGTCGGGTCGCGGCGTCGTTTTCAAACGGAGCCTGTGAAGACTTGCTGCTTGCGGCGACAGGAGAAGTGTCCGGAGGAATCCAAGCCTGGATTCGGAAGATGGAAGACCTGAAAGCAGAGGGGACAGTGTTCAAAGTCACTTGGCAGTGACCCGGGGCAAGGAAGATGGATGCCCACCGTCGTCGCAAGATTCAGGTCGTTTGTGGTTGCCTTGACTCTTCAGCCACAAGGTCCAGGAGGTGTTGACGACAACTAGGAGCTGGATTCGGTGTGTCCCACGATGTCTGCAGCTTACTGCGGTGTCGGCGACTCGATTGGAGCCAACAAACCTTGGTAACAGCAAGTCTTGGGGAAAGTGTGAAGAGGCAATGGCGCAGACCAGCAAGGTCTGTGGGACTCACCCAGCAAGGGTAAGTCAGGGCAGGCCTGGCGCAACCAGGGGAGTCCTTCGGTTTCTTTAGAAAGTCTTCTGGGGACCCACAAGCCGGCTGGCAAGGGATCGCAAAGACACCTCGGGAGGATTCGCTCACAGGGGCCCACGGTCACTCAGGACGTGGTAGGCCTCTAATCTTAGGAGGAATTCCTGCTGGAGGCTTGGACCACACGTGGTCCAAAGCACAAGTTCGTGGAACGTTGTGAAGGGGTTGCACTTGACAATAGTGCACGGTACCCAGGGGTCGCGGTTCCTCGTTACTCTTGGAGTCCACTGGCCTCAGCTTCACTGGGGAATCACGATGGCCTTTGAGAAGTCAGAAAATCCACTTCTTGGGCTGTAGGGACTTCGGACTCCGGCGGGAGCGGCGTAGTTTGCGACTGTCGTTTGTAGTTTTTGGTGCCTGCCAAGCAGGGGAGTCACTCCTTGACTCCAAGGGAGATTCTTCAGTCTTCCAAAGGTAGTGGAACATCGAAGGTCCGGGATTCTTCTTCAGAGCGTCGTCCAGGGAAATCTAGGGTGCAATGCACAGGTTCCCCCTCTTATACTAAAAGAAGGGGAGGGACTAGCTCTATGACCCTACCTATGGGAGGGTCAGGGGAGTGGGTGGCTACACCCACTTCCCTTTGTCCAGTTTCACACCAGAGCAGGGACAGGTAGCCCCTGAGCCGGTTTGAACTGGCATATGCACAGAGGAGCCTTCTGCTCCCCCAGTGCAGGACTTCAAAGCACTCTAAGAGTGCACCCACCCAGCCCCAATACACTAAACCCTGTCTGGGAGGTGGTCACACCCCCTTGGGACAGGATATCTATTGTTGGGCTTCCTCCACTGCGAGTGTTGGTCATCAGCAGGAGGGCAGCCCAGTGTCGGTGACTGGTGGCATCCATTTTGTGATGCCAGGGCTCTGCAGGATTCTACTGCGTTTCCACAGTAGGTACATGTCTATCCCTCTAGAAGGGTGGAATGCTACTCCCGCCGCCAGGACTGGCGGGGGGTAGTATTCCAAGGTGTTTGACACCAAACACGACATGTTTCGATGCAGCCATTCCAAAGTTAGCATTTTACCGCGAGGATATAATGCACTTAAAAGTATATGGTTTAACCGCATCCACAAACAGCACCAGAGAATGGACTCTGAGACCTGCAGAGGGGCCCTGCTCAGGCAGAGGCACCCCCTCACATAGAAGCCAAGCACCCTGCCCTCAAGATTGATAGGGCCTGCCTTGGGGTGACTGATAGGGTTACATGTGTGTGTAGGAGAGATATAGGGAACCTATATCTCAGTGAGGGGTGCTAGCACTTCCTCACTCAGGCTGCAGTAGCAGGCCTGTACTGTCAGATTTTGTCTGCTTCCCAGGGGTGGCATAATACATGCTGCATCCCCTGGTAGGCCTGTGAAGTACCTATGCCCTTGGTACCTAAGGTACCATATACTAGGGACTCATAAAGGGCCACAGTATCCAATCACTAGTGCACCTAGAGTGCACTCCAAATCGTTTAGAGAGAACAGAGAGGCTGGGGCCCTGATTAGCAGGGTCCCAGCCTGACTATAGCCATAAACCAGTGTAAACATCAGAAAAAAAAGTGGGGGCAACATAAGAGGCAGATCCTACTCTCCTACACAACCCCCCAAACGCAGGGACACTAAACTAACCTTGACCAGTTGAGTCTTCGTGTTCAAAGTGGAAATACCTTGAGAGTCCATCTGCATTGGCATGTTGGGTCCCAGGTCTATGTTCCACTGTTTAGTCCATCCCCTGTAGGGAAATGGACCACCTCAAAAGTTTTGGGTTTTCTCCTTTCATTTGTTTAAGCCATAGGAGGGGCTTGTGGTCGGTCTGAACTATGAAGTGAGTACCAAACAAGTATGGCCTCAGCTTCTTCAGGGCCCATACCACAGCAAAGGCCTCCCTCTCTATAGCTGACCAACGTTTCTCTCTAGGGGTCAGCCTTCTGCTAATAAAAGCTACTGGCTGGTCTTGACCTTCATCATTCAGTTGAGACAGTACAGCTCCCACACCCAGCTCAGAAGCATCTGTTTGGACAATGAACTTTTGGTGTAGTCTGGACTCTGTAAGATGGGGGCAGTGCACATGGCCTGCTTTAGGTCTTCAAATGCCTTTTGACAGCTAGCTGTCCACTGAACCTTTTTTGGCATTTTCTTTGAGGTCAGATCATTCAAGGGGGTCACTATAGATCCATATCCCTTGACAAACCTCCTATAGTACCCAGACAGGCCTAAGAAGGCTCTCACCTGTGTCTGGGTGGTTGGAGCAACCCATTCCATTATGGTTTGGATTTTGCTCTGTAAAGGCTGAACCTGGCCCCCACCTACAAGGTGGCCCAGGAATACAACCTGACTCTGCCCTATCTGGCACTTAGTGGTCTTGATAGTGAGGCCTGCTTTCTGCAGGGCCTCCAAAACATTCCTGAGGTGGACCAGGTGATCCTGCCAGGAGGAACTAAAGACAGCAATATCATCTAGATAAGCTGAGCAATAAGTTTCCATCCCTGACAGAACTTTATTCACCAACCTCTGGAAAGTGGCAGGTGCATTTTTCAATCCAAAGGGCATCACCACAAAGTGGGAGTGCCCACCAGGGGTCGAAAATGCTGTCTTGGCTTTTGCATCATCAGCTAATCTGATCTGCCAGTAGCCAGCTGTTAGGTCAAGCGTGCTTAGATATTTGGCTGAGGCCAAAGTATCAATCAGCTCATCTGCCCTTGGTATGGGATAGGCATCAGTCCTAGTGACTGCATTGAGGCCTCTGTAGTCTACACAAAACCTCATTTCTTTCTTACCACCCTGGGTATGAGGCTTGGGTACCAGGACTACTGGACTAGCCCAAGGGCTATCTGAAGGCTCAATTACACCTAGCTCCAACATTTTCTGGACTTCAGTCCTGATACAGTCCCTGACATGGTCAGGTTGCCTGTAGATTTTATTCTTGACAGGCAGACTGTCTCCAGTGTCCACCTCGTGGGTGCACCAGGAAGTCTGACTAGGGGTCAGGCTAAACATATGTCTAAACTGTTGCAGAACTTGTCTGCACTCAGTTTGCTGATGGTCGGTGAGGCTGCTTGCCAAAGCAACACCATCTACTGACCCATCATCAGGGTTCTGAGAGAGCAGGTCAGGGAGAGGGTCACTCTCCTCCTCCTGGTCCTCATCAGTTGCCATGAGCAAGTCCATGTCAGCCCTGTCAACATATGGCTTTAATCTGTTGATATGGGGCACCCTCAGGGGGCTCCTGGGAGTTCCAAGATTCACCAGGTAGGTGACTTCTCCCTTCTGTTCAACTATTGTATGGGGGCCACTCCACTTGTCCTGGAGGGCTGCTGGGGCCACAGGCTCCAACACCCACACTTTCTGTCCTGGCTGGTATACAGTCAGTACAGCCTTTTGGTCATGCCAAGCTTTTTGTAATTCTTGGCTGGCCTCCAGGTTTTTGGTTGCCTTTTTCATGTACTCTGCCATCCGGGAGCGGAGACCAAGTACATAGTCCATCACATCTTGTTTGGGGGCTTGAGAGGTAACTCCCAGCCCTCTTTACCAAACACAGTGGACCTCTCACAGGATGCCCAAACAGAAGCTCAAATGGGCTGTAACCAACCCCCTTCTGTGGAACCTCTCTGTATGCAAACAACAGGCAAGGAAGAAGAAGGTCCCATTTCCGCCTAAGCTTCTCTGGGAGTCCTTTAATCATTCCTTTCAAGGTTTTGTTGAAGCGTTCAACTAAACCATTGCATTGTGGGTGATAGGGGGTGGTGTACTTGTAAGTTACACCACACTCCTTCCACATTGCTTTTAGATATCCTGACATGAAGTTGGTACCTCTGTCAGAAATGACCTCCTTTGGAAAACCCACTCTGGAGAAGACTCCAATGAGGGCTCTTGCCACCACAGGGGCTGTGGTGGTCCTCAGGGGAATTGCTTCTGGGTACCTGGTGGCATGATCCACTACCACCAGGATAAACCTGTGCCCAGATGCAGTTTGAGGGTCAAGGGGACCAACAATGTCAATCCCTACCCTTTCAAAGGGCACCCCCACCACAGGTAGTGGTATCAGGTGGGCCTTTGTTGTGCCACCTGCCTTACCACTGGCTTGGCATGTGACACAGGAGCGACAAAACTCCTTTGTGTCCTCTGACATATGTGGCCAATGAAAATGTGGAACAAGCCTGTCCCAGGTCTTGTTTTGGCCCAAGTGTCCTGCTAAAGGGATGTCATGTGCTAGGGTCAAGAGGAACCCCCTAAACTTCTGAGGTATTACCAACCTCCTGGTGGCTCCAGGGGCTGGATCTCTACCTTCAGATTATAGGAGTCCCTCATCCCAATAAACTTTATGGGACCCACTAGCACTCCCAGCAGCCTCAGCAGCAGCCTGCTGTCTGAGGGGTTGAAGAGAGGGGCAGCACTGTTGCTCCTTACTCAGATCTTCCCTAGAAGGGCCCCCTGCCCCCAAGAACTCAACCTGATCAGGCTCAAGTCCCTCTGGGGCAGTTCCTTCTTCAGGATCTGCTTCACCTCCCTCTGGGGGTGAATCTGTGATCTGAGACAGAGGGGAAGGCACTGCCTTTACCCTACTGCTCCTCCTTTTGGGAAGCATCTGGTCCATTGTTCCAGGATCCAGAGCTGGTTCAGTGTCATGCATCCTTGCTTGTGACCTGGTCACAGCAAATACTTCTTCAGGGATGCCCAGCATCTCAGCATGAGTCTATAACTCTACTTCAGACCAGGCTGAAGTCTCTAGATCATTGCCCAATAGACATTCGACAGGGAGGTCTGCACTGACTACAACCTTCTTGAGGCCAGTTACCCCTCCCCAGGAGAAATTCACAACTGCCAGACTATGGTTGGTCTTGACGTTGCTTGCATTGGTCACCTGGTACATTTCGCCCAGGATGATCTGTCCAGGGTCCACAAGATCCTCTGCCACCATGGTGACACTAGCACCTGTGTCCCTAAATGCCAAAGCCTGTTTGCCATTTATTACAGGCTGCTGTTTGTATTTGCCCAGATTACTGGGACTCACTAGGAAGGACATATTAAGGTCTCCCTCACAAATCAGCATTGCCTGAGTGGGCACTCTGGCTAGGTCAGAGTCCACTTCAGAACCCAGGGTCAACCCTACTACACCCTTATTCTGTGTACCACCTCCACCAGTAGCTGAACTAGGGGGAACAGTTGCCTTAGGGGCAGGAGTGGTGGTGGTTTGGTCTTTGGACTTGTTACAGTCAGAAGTGCAGTGCCCTTTCTGTTTACAGAATTTGCACCAGGGCTTCTTTTGGCCTTTTCCCTTGTTGGATTGTGACTCCCCACCAGATGCAGATTTTTGGGGCCCTTGTGAAGACTTCTGGTCTTTTGACTTATCCCCACCTTTCTCAGAGCCCTTAGGATCTTGCTTCTTGGTGTCACCCCTTGGTTCTGGGGTTTCTGCCTCACCCTGGTTCTGACCCATTTGTCTGCCTTCTTTCCCAATTCTTGGGGAGAGGTCAGATCCGAGTCCACCAGGTACTGATGCAACAACTGGTTCTGGCAATTATTAAGGATCTGTTCTCTCATCATCAGATTATACAATCCCTTGAAATCAGTAACCCTCCTGCCAACCAGCCAACCCTCCAGAGCCTTGGTTGCACAATCAACAAAGTCAGTCCAGTCCTGAGTCTGTGCCTTCTGGGTGTCTCTGAACTTCAACCTGTACTGTTCAGTGGTTAAGCCAAACCCATCTATCAGTGCACTCTTCAAGACTTCATAATCGTCAGCATCCTCTTCTCTAACAGTGAGGAGCTTGTCTCTACCTTTATCTGAAAAGGAGAGCCACAAGATTGCTGCCCACTGCTTTTGGGGGACCTGCTGTACTCTAAAGGCCCTCTCCATAGCAGTTATCCACTTGTGGATATCATCCCCACTCTGGTAGGGAGGAACAACCTTGCTCAGGTTCCTATGGTCTGGAATAGATTCTCTGCCTCTAGGGACACTGTTGCTGCCACCAAGGGGTTCTAACCCCTCTCGTCTAGAAGCTCTCTGGATCTCCAGGGCTTCTCTATCCAGTGCCAACTGCTTGGTTCTGAGGGCAACTCTTGCTTCCTCATACTGCAGCAGTTTGCACAGTCTTTCAGAAGAGGTCTCTCTTATGGGAAAGTATGAGTTCCTCTGGTGGACAAATTCTCTGCCAGAGTGATAAGAGTGCTCAGATTCCCTGGAAGGGGACCTATGCCTCTCATCCACTCTGTCAGTTCTCTTAGGGAGAATTCCTCTGTCCTTTTCAGGCCCCTTGAGGCATGGCCCTTCAATCACAGAGTCCTGGTCATTCGGATTTTCATCATCTGACCCAGATACTGTAATTGACCCACCCACTGATTCAGACCCATTAGCTCCTAGAGCCAATCTAAGATCATCTGCTGTCAGCAGATCTATCAGGTGTAGGGTTGAGGGACTCTGTCCTAGCCTCAGGTGTCTTTCAACACACATGGCTCTCAAGTCAGAGAAAGCCATGTCCTTATACTGAGGCTGAGTGGATCCACTGGTTCCACCCTTTAAGGACATTCTAGTGTTGTGCAGTGTTGTACTACCTACACTAGTTTGTGGCCTACTGATACTAGCTTGAGCTGTAGAAAGGGTGTGCTATCCCTTGGCACACAGCTCTAAGTTCAGTAGAACTTATCGATACTAAGCTTGACTTTATATGTACCTTAAGTACCTATAGTGGTTTTCAGTTAGTAATTCAAATAGAGATTTTCTGGTAAAACAATAGCAAGCTGGAATCCCACACGCTGCCCACCAATGTGAGAAGTTGGCCTGGTATATGCTGTTCACTAATTAAAGTGGACACCTTGCACCAGAACAATTCGACTCTTATGGTAGATAGGTTTAAGACAACCTTTATAGAAAGCTATCCTAGTGGTAGCTGTGGAGAGCAGCCTTCAGGCTAAGTCTTGAAGGAATGTAAAGCAGCTTGTTTTACCACACAATCTCTTGAATCACCAAATGAAAAGACACCACACAGGTAAATATATCAAATATATATGTATTTATTAATAAACACTCTCTACTAATCTCTTTATGAGATTAGAGGTCAGGTACATATGTACAAGTCAAATATTATCAGAATAAGTTTAGCACAATCGAATATCACAATCTTAGTTTGCTAGACCTAGGTCTAGGGCATCTAGAATCGAGGGACCCTCAAGAACCACCCCAGGTAGTTGTAGGAGACCCACAGGGGACGGACGCGGTGACCTGGCACCGGTGCGAATCCTGTACGAGTCTATGCACTCAGACGCGATTGAGATATCAATGTTAAAGGTCCCTTGCGTGTTCGAGGCGAACACACTGATCGGTCCTTGTACGAGTCGAAG
This sequence comes from Calotriton arnoldi, assembly GCA_963921515.1. Lineage (NCBI taxonomy): Eukaryota > Metazoa > Chordata > Amphibia > Caudata > Salamandridae > Calotriton > Calotriton arnoldi. Next base: position 47,887 of record CAWUFW010012829.1, read on the forward strand.
GACGCGGTCACAGATAGAGATGCAAGGGAGATGGACGCGCTGTGTCTAACACAGACGCGAACCTTGTGCGAGTCAGTGCAATGGAGATCTCAGAGTTACAGGCCCTTTGTGTGTTCGAGGCGAACACCGATCGGACTCAGTACGAGTTGAAGGATACAGTTTTAGATAGTGTTGCAAAGGAGATGGACGCGGTGTGTCTAACACAGACGCGAACCCTGTATGAGTCAGCGCAATTGTCGCACTTGGAAAGTTAGCGTTTTAGGACACTTCTAGGGACACTACAAGCAAGTCACTTACAGGGTAAGTAGTTCTAGGGCCCACACCCACAGGAGCACTGTAGTGCTGAAGTTACCTCACCCAGGGGAGCCGGGTGCATAGGTGTTCTTTGGTGTCGGGTCGTGGCGTCGTTTTCAATGGGAGCCAGTGAAGACTTGCTGCTTGCGGCGACAGGAGAAGTGTCCGGAGGAATCCAAGCCTGGATTCGGAAGATGGAAGACCTGAAAGCAGAGGGGACAGTGTTCAAAGTCACTTGGCAGTGACCCGGGGCAAGGAAGATGGATGCCCACCGTCGTCGCAAGATTCAGGTCGTTCGCAGTTGCCTTGACTCTTCAGCCACGAGGTCCAGGAGGCGTCGACAACAACCAGGAGCTGGATTCGGTGTGTCCCACAATGTCTGCAGCTTACTGCGGTGTCGGCGACTCGATTGGAGCCAACAAGCCTTGGTAACAGCAAGTCTCGGGGAAAGTATGAAGAGGCAATGGCGCAGACCAGCAAGGTCTGTGGGACTCACCCAGTGAAGGTAAGTCAGGGCAGCCCTGGTGCAACCAGGGGAGCCCTTTGGTTTCTTTAGAAAGTGTTCTGGGAACCCACAAGCCGGCTGGCAAGGGATCGCGAAGACGCCTCGGGAGGATTCGCTCACAGGGGCCCACGGTCACTCAGGACGTGGTAGGCCTCTGATCTTAGGAGGGATTCCTGCTGGAGGCTGGTACCACACGTGGTCCAAAGCACAAGTTCGTCGAACGTTGTGAAGGGGTTGCACTTGACAATAGTGCACAGTACCCAGGGGTCGCGGTTCCTCATCATTCTTGGGGTCCACTGGCCTCAGCTTCACTGGCGACTCACGATGGCCTTTGAGAAGTCAGGAAATCTACTTCTTGGGCTGTAGGGACTTCGGACTCCGGCGGGAGCGGCGTAGTTTGCGACCGTCGTTTGTAGTTTTTGGTGCCTGCCAAGCAGGGGAGTCACTCCTTGACTCCAAGGGAGATTCTTCAGTCTTCCAAAGGTAGTGGAACGTCGAAGGTCCGGGATTCTTCTTCAGAGCGTCGTCCAGGGAAATCTAGGGTGCAATGCACAGGTTCCCCCTCTTATACTAAAAGAAGGGGAGGGACTAGCTCTATGACCCTACCTATGGGAGGGTCAGGGGAGTGGGTGGCTACACCCACTTCCCTTTGTCCAGTTTCGCGCCAGAGCAGGGACAGGTAGCCCCTGAGCCGGTTTGAACTGGCATATGCACAGAAGAGCCTTCTGCTCCCCCAGTGCAGGACTTCAAAGCACTCTAAGAGTGCACCCACCCAGCCCCAATACACTAAACCCTGTCTGGGAGGTGGTCACACCCCCTTGGGACAGGATATCTATTGTTGGGCTTCCTCCACTGCGAGTGTTGGTCATCAGCAGGAGGGCAGCCCAGTGTCGGTGACTGGTGGCATCCATTTTGTGATGCCAGGGCTCTGCAGGATTCTACCGCGTTTCCACAGTAGGTACATGTCTATCCCTCTAGAAGGGAGGAATGCTACCCCCGCCGCCAGGACTGGCGGGGGGTAGTATTCCAAGGTGTTTGACACCAAACACGACATGTTTCGATGCAGCCATTCCAAAGTTAGCATTTTACCGCGAGGATATAATGCACTTAAAAGTATATGGTTTAACCGCATCCACAAACAGCACCAGAGAATGGACTCTGAGAGCTGCAGAGGGGCCCTGCTCAGGCAGAGGCACCCCCTCACATAGAAGCCAAGCACCCTGCCCTCAGGATTGATAGGGCCTGCCTTAGGGGTGACTGATAGGGATACATGTGTGTGTAGGAGAGATATAGGGAACCTATATCTCAGTGAGGGGTGCTAGCACTTCCTCACTCAGGCTGCAGTAGCAGGCCTGTGGTATCAGATTTAGTTTGCTTCTCAGAGGTGGCATAATACATGCTGCAGCCCCTGGTAGGCCTGTGAAGTACCTATGCCCTTGGTACCTAAGGTACCATATACTAGGGACTCATAAGGTGCCACAGTATCCAATCACTAGTGCACCTAGAGTGCACTCCAAATCGTTTAAAGAGAACAGAGAGGCTGGGGCCCTGATTAGCTGGGTCCCAGCCTGACTATAGCCAGAAACCAGTGTAAACATCAGAAAAAAAAGTGGGGGCAACATAAGAGGCAGATCCTACTCTCCTACAGTCTCCGCTCCAGGATGGCTGAGTACATGAAAAAGGCAACTAAAAACCTTGAGGCTAGCCAGGAACTTCAAAAATCCTGGCATAACCAAAAGGCTGTACTGACTGTTTACCAGCCAGGACAGAAGGTGTGGGTGTTGGAGCCAGTGGCCCCAGCAGCTCTCCAAGACAAATGGAGTGGACCCCATACCATTGTTGAACAGAAGGGTGAGGTTACCTACTTAGTAGACCTAGGAACACCCAGGAGTCCCCACAGGGTTCTCCATGTCAACAGATTAAAACCCTATGTGGACAGGGCAGACATGGGCTTGCTCATGGCTACTGATGAGGGACAGGAGGAAGAGAGTGACCCACTCCCTGACCTGCTCTCACAGAACCCTGATGATGGGTCAGTGGATGGTGTAGCCTTGGCAGTCAGCCTCACTGCCCAGCAGCAAACTGATTGCAGACAGGTGCTCAATCAGTTCAGGCACATATTCTCACTGACACCCAGTCAGACCACCTGGTGCACTCATGAAGTGGACACTGGGGACAGTCTGCCTATTAAAAATAAGATTTATAGGCAACCTGACCATGTCAGGGACTGTATCAGGACAGAAGTCCAGAAAATGTTGGATTTGGGAGTTATTGAACCCTCAGATAGCCCTTGGGCTAGTCCAGTGGTCCTTGTGCCAAAACCTCACACCATTGGTGGGAAAAGAGAGATGAGGTTTTGTGTGGACTACAGGGGTCTCAATGCAGTCACTAGGACTGATACCCATCCAATACCTAGGGCAGATGAGCTAATAGACACTTTGGCCTCAGCCAAGTATCTAAGCACATTTGACCTGACAGCTGGCTACTGGCAGATCAGACTAGCTGATGTTGCAAAGCCAAAGACAGCATTCTCAACCCCTAGTGGGCATTATCAATTTGTGGTGATGCCCTTTGGTCTGAAGAATGCACCTGCCACTTTTCAGAGGTTGGTGAATACAGTCCTTACAGGTCTGGAAGCCTATAGTGCAGCATATCTAGATGATATTGCTGTCTTTAGCTCCACCTGGGAGGATCACCTGGTCCACCTCAGAAATGTTTTGCAGGCCCTGCAGAAAGCAGGCCTGACTATCAAGGCCACCAAGTGCCAGATAGGGCAGAGTCAGGTTGTGTACCTGGGCCACCTTGTGGGTGGAGGCCAGGTTCAACCACTGCAGAGCAAGATCCAGACCATCATGGACTGGACTGCTCCAACTACCCAGACTCAGGTGAGAGCCTTTTTAGGCCTGACTGGGTACTATAGGAGATTTGTCAAGGGGTATGGATCAATAGTGACACCCCTGAATGACTTAACTTCCAAGAAAATGCCCAAAAAGGTTCAGTGGACAGTTAGCTGTCAAAAGGCATTTGATGACCTAAAGCAGGCAATGTGCACTGCTCCCATTCTACAGAGTCCTGATTACTCCAAGAAGTTCATTGTCCAAACAGATGCATCTGAATTGGGGGTAGGGGCTGTACTGTCACAATTGAATGATGAAGGTCAGGATCAGCCAGTAGCTTTTATTAGCAGAAGGCTGACCCCTAGAGAGAAACGTTGGTCAGCCATTGAGAGGGAGGCCTTTGCTGTGGTCTGGGCTCTGAAGAAGTTGAGGCCATACTTGTTTGGTACTCACTTCCTTGTTCAAACAGACCATAAGCCCCTCTTATGGCTAAAACAAATGAAGGGTGAAAACCCCAAACTGCTTAGGTGGTCCATTTCCCTACAGGGGATGGACTTCACAGTGGAACATAGACCTGGGAGTAACTATGCCAATGCAGATGGACTCTCTAGGTACTTCCACTTAGAACATGAAGACTTAACTGGGCAAGGTTAGTTTAATGTCCCTACGTTTGGGGGGAGTTGTGTAGGAGAGTAGGATCTGCTTCACATGGGTACCCCCACTTTTTGCTGATGCTTCACTGTTTTTCGACTTTAGTCTGGCTGGGGCCCTGCTAATCAGAACCCTAGCCTAGCTGCTTCCTCTCTAAAATGGTTTCCATGTGCCTTACGCACATCTCTGATTGGAATCTGGAGTGCCCTTATAAGTCCCTAGTATATGGTATACTATGTACCCAGGGCATAGGTACCTCAGAGACCTACCAAGGGCTGCAGCATGTATTGTGCCACCCCTGGAAGGCCATCCAAAATGACACCACAGGTCTGCTACTGCAGCCTGGGTAAGGTGGTGCATGCACACCTTACAGTGATATAGGTTACCTATATCACTACATACATACACACATATAAACCTATAAGTCACTCCTATGGCAGGCCTTGTCAATCCTGAAGGCAGAGTGCTTGGTTCCTATGTGAGAGGGTGCCCCTGCATGAGCAGAGCCCCTCTGCAGCATTCGGAGACCCTTCTCTGATGCTGTTTGTAGGGCAGCCTGACCATATACTCTTAAGCGCATTATAACCTCGCGTTAAATGCTAACTTTGGGATGGCTGCACGGAAACATGTCGTGTTTGGTGTCAAACATCTTGGAATACTACCCCCCGCCAGTTCTGGTGGCAGGGGTAGCATTCCACCCTTCTAGAGGGAGAGACATGTACACACCGGCCTGCCCGGTAACTTCTTTCCAAGCCCTGGCATCACAAAATGGATGCCGCTGCCACAGACACGGGTCTGGCCTCCTGCTGCTGACTGAGACTCCGGCAGGGGAGGCCTGGACAATAGGTTTCCTGTCCCAGGAAGCTGTAACCACCTCCCCAGACAGGATAATTTGTATTGGGGCTGGGCGGGAGCACTCTCTGGTGCATTGAAGTCCTGCACTGGGGGCACACTTGGTGTCCCTGTGCATACCCCAGTTCAAACTGGTTCAGGGGCTTCCAGCCCCTGCTCTGGCGCGAAACTGGACAAAGGGAATGGGTGTAACCACCCCTCTTCCCTGACCCTCCCATAGGTGGGTCCCCAGAGTATGTCCAACCCCCTAACTTAGTATAAGTATGGGACCCCAGTCCTTAGGACTTTAGATTTACCTGGACGAAACTCTGACACAGAATCCTGGACCTTCGACGCTCTACTTTAAAATTAGAGGACTGAAGAATCTCCCTTGGGGTCAAGGAGTGACTCCCCTGCTTGGCAGGCACCAATGAAGCAATTGTCCGGTCTGCATCGCTGAAGCTCCCGCCGGACGCCGAAGTCTTTGCATCACCAAAGGTAGATTTCCAGACTTCCCCGAGGCTGCCCTGAGTCCCCACCAAAGCTGAGGCCCGTATCTGTCGTGGGTAACGTGGAACCGTGACCCCTGGACACCGAGCGCATTTGCAAGTGCATCCTCTTCCTGGTCTTCCACGAAGTTGTGCTTTGGGCTCCAAGTAGCTCCCATCTCCAGCACCGACTGCACCGAAGATCACTGGCCTCCACTCCACGAGTGTCCCGTGAGCCAGCTCTAAGTGCGTCCACTCGAGGCTCCTTAGCAGTCGCTAGTCTGTTGGCTAGTAGGCCCTCCCGAAGGCCAATCTTCTTCTGCTTGGGCTTCCCTGGTTGCTCCAGGCGTGCCCTGACTTACTTTCGCTGGGTGAGTCCCTCAGACCTTGCTGGTCTGCACCACCGTCCTTCTTCTATTTCCACGAGACTTGCCGTTGCCAAGGCTTGTTGGGTCCAATCCGGTCGCCGACACCCCTGCAATCGACAGACGTCGTGGCATAGCTCGAATCCAGCTCCTGGTTGTCTTCGACGCCTCCTGGACCTCGTGGCTGAAGAGTCAAGACGACTGTCAACCTACCTGAAGCACTCGACATCGGTGGGCATCCGCTCATCGCCCTCCTGGTCACTGGCTAGTGACCCAGACTCTGTCCCCTCTGCTTTCAGGTTCTTCAGATCTTCGATCCACCTTTGGATCCACCCGAACACTTTCGACTTGGCCGCCAGCAGCACTTTGCAGCAGATCGCCATTGAAAACGACGACGAAACCCGACCCCGAAAGACACCTATGCACCCGGCTTCCCTGGGTGAGGTAACTCGAGTACTCCGGTGCTCCCGTGGGTATAGACTCTAGAACAACCCAGTTCTAAAGGGGTTTGCTCCAAGTCCTCCTCTCAGTGTCCCTTTTCTTTAAAATTCCAACCGCGACTTTCCCCATAGAAGTCAACGGCGATTCGCGGCTGTGTTCTCACACTGCACGCGTCCCCCGTGGGTCCCCTGTGTCACTACCTTGGGTGGTTCCTTGTGGTCCAAGCACTTCTACAGGCTCTAGGCCTTGTGTCTAGCTCAGTCGTGGTTCTTATACCACTTTATTGGTATATGGTTTGGTACGCCCCTAGGGCTCAAACGTGTATTTGTGCTATTACTGTTGATAACTAACTTATAACTTATGTACTTCGAACTCAAGCCTCATAAAGAGACTAGAGGGGTGTGTTTAGCAATAAATACATATATTTTGAATATATACCTGGTGTGGTCCTCTTTCATTTGGTCACTCAAGAGATTATAGACTGGTAAAACAAGCTGCTTTACATTCCTTCAAGACTTAGCCTGAAGGCTGCTCTCCATAGCTACCACTAGGATAGCTTTCAATAAAGGTTGTCTTTAACCTATCTCCAATAAGGGGTTGTTTGGACTGGTGCAAGGTGCCCACTATAATTAGTGGACAGCATATACCAGGCCAACTTCTCACAATATTCTCCTTCAAATCACCCTCCTTTGAGATGACCTCAAATTGGCCTTATTCAAAATGACTGGGCACCATTTGGCTTACCTGTATGGGCACAATGCCAAACGAACCCAGGACATGATGCATAAATTGAATGGGGCAAAAGTCTTCTCCAACTTTGGGGCAGATTTACTAAAATCTGGCACTTGGTTTGCATCACATAAGTGATATAAACCAGTTCAAAATGTTTATTTGGGATTTGCTTCCCAGAACAAAATTTTATTTTGAGCTAGGCAGCCTGATTGTGTGCCTACACTTGAAAAGACAGTGCAAACACAAGGAGATGATGGACGGAGCACTGAAACTTTTCAGACGCTCACCTCCAGTCACAGATCTGGGTTGAAACCATCATCGTTCTTTAGCTCACTTTGCCACCTCAGTTCAGACTCATCTCCTTGTGTTTGCTTTGTTCATCCTAAGTTGGCAGGGTATGCACAGACGTGGGTCCCTTGCTCACTTTGCCACTGGACTCAAGCTAGCCTGGCTGATGTGGGGGATTACCCCGAAACCGGTCCCAGGATGCTTGTTTCCTGTCCAGGGAAGACATGGCTTGGCATTTCGGGCTGGACTGTTCCCATGAGGCACAGGGTCAAGACTGATTTGAATATAGCTGTGTCTGAACTGGGGTGGTGAAGTGAGCTAAAGAATGATGATGGATTCAACCCAGATCTTTGACTGGGGATGAGTGTCTGAAAAGTTTCAGCGCTCCGTCCATCATCTCGTTGTGTTTGCTGTGTTTGCCCTAAGTTGGCAGGGTATGCCCAGACGTAGGTCCCTTGCTCACTTTGCCACTGGACTCAAGCTAGCCTGGCTGATGAGGGGTGTTAACCTGAAACCGGTCCCAGGATGCTTGTTTTTGGTCCAGGGAAGATATTGCTTGGCAGTTCGGGCTGGACTGTTCCCATGAGGCACAGGGTCAAGACTGATTTGCATATAGCTGTGTCTGAACTGGGGTGGCAAAGTGTGCTAAAGAATGATGATGGATTCAACCCAGATCTGTGACTGGAGATGAGTGTCTGAAAAGTTTCAGCGCTCCGTCCATCATCTCCTTGTGTTTGCTCTGTTCGCCCTAAGTTGGCAGGGTATGCCCAGATGTGGGTCCCTTGCTCACTTTGCCACTGGACTCAAGCTAGCCTGGCTGATGTGGGGGATTACCCTGAAACCGGTCCCAGGGTGCTTGTTTCCGGTCCAGGGAAGACATGGCTTGGCAGTTCGGGCTGGACTGTTCCCATGAGGCACAGGGTCAAGACTGATTTGCATAAAGCTGTGTCTGAACTGGGGTGGCGAAGTGAACTAAAGAATGATGATGGATTCAACCCAGATCTGTGACTGGGGGTGAGTGTCTGAAAAGTTTCAGCGCTCCGTCCATCATCTCCTTGTGTTTGCTTTACACTTGAAAAGACAGCAGGAGCACCATATCTTAGTAGATATGGTACATTCCTTCTGTCTCCCTTTCACGCAACTCATTGCAGTGTGAGAGATTTATCATGTCGCACAGGGCATCACCGACTGCCTAAGTTAAAGTGATGATACATTAGTATTTGGAAAATCAAAGGAAGAACACGAAAAGACACAGCAGTTTTTCAGAGTGCTATGTGATGCAAATCTGATGCTAACAAGGACAGACGTAAATTTGGAAAAACGTCCCTCAAGTTTTATGGACATATCTTTTCATACAGAGACATATGCCTTGACCCAGATAAAACCAAAGCTTTCACATCTGCTCTTGAACCCAACAATATATCTGCCCACTGCTACGTTTTGAGTCTGTCAAGGTACTATTACTGATGCAGCCCAGAGGTTGTCAGGGTATGCCCAGCCGTGGGTCCCTTGCTCACTTTGCCACTGGACTCAAGCTATCCTGGCTGATGAGGGGTGTTAACCTGAAACCGGTCCCAGGATGCTTGTTTCTGGTCCAGGGAAGACATGGCTTGGCATTTCGGGCTGGACTGTTCCCATGAGGCACAGGGTCAAGACTGATTTGCATATAGCTGTGTCTGAACTGGGGTGGCGAAGTGAACTAAAGAATGATGATGGATTCAACCCAGATCTGTGACTAGGGGTGAGTGTCTGAAACGTTTCAGTGCTCCGCCCATAATCTCCTTGTGTTTGCTTTACACTTGAAAAGACAGCAGGAGCACCATTTCTTAGTAGATATGGTACATTCCTTCTGTCTCCCTTTCACGCAACTCATTGCAGTGTGAGAGATTTATCATGTCGTACAGGGCATCGCCGACTGCCTAAGTTAAAGTGATGATACATTAGTATTTGGAAAATCAAAGGAAGAACACTAAAAGACACAGCAGTGTTTCAGAGTGCTATGTGATGCAAATCTGATGCTAACAAGGACAGACGTAAATTTGGAAAAACGTCCCTCAAGTTTTATGGACATATCTTTTCATACAGAGTCATATGCCTTGACCCAGATAAAACCAAAGCTTTCACATCTGCTCCTGAACCCAACAATGTATCTGCCCATTGCTACGTTTTGAGTCTGTCAAGGTACTATTACTGATGCAGCCCAGAGGTTTCCACAATCAATGCAGCATTGAGAAAACTCATAAAGAAAAGGGTTTTCTTAAAGTGACCCAGGGAGTGCCAGCTGGAATTTCAGATCATATGTGCTAAAAGCAAAGCAACAGAGAAGCTGGTTTACTTTGATTCACCTTTACACACGATTATAGTGAATGTGAGTAAAGTTGCCCTGGGTTCCATCCTAGTTTAGAAAGATGCTGGTCCGACGCGTATGCCAGCCACTGTTCCACCATCCCTGAACAATCCCACTCGCAGGCAGATTAAGAAAGCCTAGTGCTTGTGCCACCACTCTACTAAATGAGGATTTACTAAAATAGGATGGAGCCATCATATTGAGTGCTTTTTTAAGTTCATAATGAGCATTGCTGGGATTGTTGGCAATTGTATAACCTGGAAAACTTTGGCAGTGGAGGACAAAACAATGTCCACCAGAGACGTGGAGAAAGCTCCCAAGAGGGTTTTTTTTGTGTGTTTTCCTTATGTAAAATCCCATTTTGTAAGTTTGTTTCAGAAAGAAAAAACGTTAAAAACGTTTAGTGGACAGCTGTAAAAACCAATCGTAGCCACCCACTAAACTTTTTTTTACATTGAAAGAAGCGCATTGACGGCAGTTCTTTTCAATGTACAGAGATGACTGATTGACTGTAGGTAATGTCCTCGGTCACCCTAACACCGTCCGCCAAAGGCAAAATTAGGCTCTTAATGTTTAACTCACTGTCTCATATTTTTAGAACTGAAACATTTTTAATTGTAATTATTGACAGCATTATAATTTATATGATACAGAGAACAAGCATTGGCAAAGCCAAAAGATCTTGCTTGTTTTAGGCAAATGTTCATTGCTGTGTATTATGCCTGGATGCAATAACAGAAAACTTAGAGAGGAATCAGAATACTGATCAGGTGGCACTCTGTATAAATAATAGGATTATAATTCTAATGTTTTAAGCCACCTCATAATGAAATAGGCCCCAGATTTTGAAATTGATTTCTAGTTAGGCTTCTTTGGTCTCACCCCTTTTGGAGACCCCCCACCTTTTTAATCTGGTGTAAAGCAGTGAGAGTGGGAGGGTAAAGGGACAACATAGATTCATAAAATGTATCTTTAAAAGAAGCACTTACCTTTAAATATCTGACTGTGCATTTGGTGAGAAAGGATCCTGTTAGTGGTCAGCACCAGCAATAGTTACAAACTGACATTGAAAAGCATCTATACGGGGCCTTATATTCAAGTCCTTCACTTCATAAATGAAAAAATCTGATCTGTTTCTCAACAATGAATGCATTAACCCTTAATGTTATTCAAGTCAGCGATGCACTTCATTTTGACGTTTCTCTCATCTTGGTTCATGGTCAATGATATTTGTGTCACGAGCCAATGAGAGTACTTCCTATTCCCTCATGTTGTGTTTCAGTAGTTTTGCTTTTTTATGATGCAAAATGTCAAATTTGTATAGTGCCTAGTGTGAATGAGTGGCCTCTTGGTATCTGGGTGAGTTCAGAATGTGGATGAGTGTTGAGGACATGGCATGATTGAGAGCTCTGGAGTTGACAATGAAAGCAGTGCATTTTTTCAGTGTCTGTCTCTGGGTCACAAAGGTTTCAGGCTACATACTCTTCCAATCCCTGGCCTCTCTACCGAGTTGAGAGAGCGATGTCATTGGTCACATATTGGCCAATATTTCTGGCATTCCTTTCATGTTGCCTCCTCATGCCACATTCCATCAACCATCTCATCTTTGTTGCCCTGTCTGGAAGGGAGTCCAGATGGAGAATGTGCCAACAGCATGACTAAGAGCTCTTGAGACAGAACGCTGGTCACATATAGGCTACTGAAATTCTAATTGTATGGAAAGTGAAGCGTATACACCACTTTGAAAGTACAGGCAGTACCAATTGAAAAAATGCCTTGTTTAGGGCAACAGAGATTGTAACACCACGTGCCACCAATGCTAAAACTGACTCTGGCATCCAATAGGATCATTCTAGGTGGAACTCAGAATGCTGCTGCAACATCAAAAACTGTGGTTGCCATGTTAGCATGAGCAGTAGTTTCTCAGTGGGGAACAAAGCCAAGCTGCTTTGGTTCAACCCAAAGGGCAATCCATGGAGCTAAATGACTGGACAGTACCTTGAAATAATTGTTAGAGCTCCAATTTATAAATGAGATTGGTTGATATGACGAACATAGGCTTGTATCCTTGTCTTTGTTTTTTAGAAAAACAGTAATGAATGCCAAAATACAGTACTTTATATCCATCCATGAAAGAGTGAGGAAATAATAGAAAAAATGGGGAAAGAATGTCAACAAATGTATTATAGAATGCCAAATGAACTGAACCAAGGCCTGGCATATTACCTAATGGGAGGGATAGGATTACCTTTCTGATTTCTTGTAGTGTGATGGGTGAATCCAGAATAGTTCTTTGCTGTTCAGTGACCACTGGATTGATTACTGGATTAATATACTAGCTAATATTTTCAAGAGTGGTGAATATTTGATCACTGGGAAGTTCAGTTTAATATGCATGAAGAACATTTATGATGTTTTGCCTATTTTGCTACCACTTGTCCTTGTAAGTCCATTATTGTATCTATATAATTCTTGTGATTGTGCTCCTTAATTTGCATAACAAGTATCTGCCCGATATTTTTATTATTCTCAAACATCTAAGTTGCCAATTCCATGTCAGATTGTCAGCCTTATTCCAGATATATCTCTAAAGTTCCATCTTGACCATGGATAGCTTTTTAAAAAATGGTCAATTCAAGGGACCATGATATGCCCTGGAAGGTAAAAGCAGCATGTTCAATGTTTAAATTGAACGTTAAGGAGTCGTAGAGAACGTTTAATTTATCCCAAAGATTGGTATCTCTGTTCATGATGAAGCCAGGAGTAACCCCACAGACAAGTGCCTTCATGGCATCCCAAACCATAAGGAGAGTGGCAGGCCTAGAGTTTTCAGACAAACAGTTGTGCTAAACATTCTTGTACGTCTGATATTGGTCACACTGAAGGAGAGTCTTGTCAAATGTTCATCTTCTAACAAACGTTTAATACATAAATATTCTTGAGAAATATACAGCACTTTCAGATTTTAATCAGCTAAAATATAATGACAAAAGTTCAAAGAGACATATGAAGCTAGCGTTTGAATTATAGATATCATGCCTGGAAAACTGTTTGTGTAGTGAAGAGTAATATATAAATCCTGGAAAGAGAGGTTGGCAATAGCTCTAGCTAATTAACAGGCCACGTGCCTTTATAAATTTATGGACATGTGCCTGAGTGTGGTGCATGAGTCTTCCACTTTACTTTATTGGTAGAATAGAGAAAAGGATCCAGGGTCAGTCAAGTCTCCATAAACTCTGAGAGGACCCTCCAGCAGCAAGTGTTGAAATGTTGATGGATCATCATAACTGGTACCGTATGCTAAACATAATGTAAAAAATCTCCAATCTCTACCTACCATGGCATTGATCCAAGGATTTTTTTTCTCAGGTTGACATTTAGCATTCATCCATTATTTAATTTGTTCCAGAACGGTTACACCTCTAGTTGAATATCATACATGGATGAGTTGATCAACTGATAGCAAAGAGTTTGTAAGGGGTCTGTCTCTGCTTTCCTCAGATGAGCTTCTTGAGGGCATACAGTCTCAATCCCCATGTACTGCAATTCAGGTTTAACATGTCATAATTTGGAGGACAGGCCCTGAGGCTGTTCAAATCCAAATATTTTGCTGATGTCCCTTACAGACTGACCAATCAGTGTATTTGAAAAGTGCAACAAAATTGAATTACCCCTGCTGCTTACAATCTGTATTATTTATTCCTTTTTCCATGAATGATCCATCTACCAGATCAGCCCTCACTTTTGACATTCCAGTTCCCTTCCCCCAGCCGCCTCCCTAATCCCACTTCTGTGAGGGCCGTCCAGGTTTCATCCTATTCTAGCACTCAATGGCAAATGTAGATGCACTGAAGGAGGCTTTGCTCAGCCTCTCTTTCTATTACTGATGCAGTGAATTAGTCCTAAGTGAAATTGAATATGAGTTGTCCACCTGCCTTGCCCACCTAAAACAAAAATGTTAATTGCTAGTCAATGTAACGCAGCAGGCCCTTGGACCATCGACTCAACAAGTTTTTGTCATGAGGTGTTGAGGTGCAGAATTATGTACGTTCTTTTCAAACTACTTTGAATTTGACTAGTTCATGCTTCTTGTGATTATTCAATTCATCACCAAACTGCAATTGCTTGTTCCTTGTATCTTGACAAAAGTCTGAACATACAGAAAAGGCCAACTCACCAACCGTGCTTAGGTGTTTGGGAGCGTTCTGTTTGGTACAATAATTGCCTAAAGATGAAACTGCCTCTGTATATCAGTATGGCTCAAGTTTGATGCTCGCTTTGTTCTTCTTTACATTTTTGAAAGGGAAATAAATGTGGCCTTTGAATTTGCAATCAATGCCCCAGACATCTAATTTGGGAAAGGCCTGTTGAAGTACATGCATGATAAAATATGTGGGATTGTCAGCTTCTGCCCCTTCAGGGATACCAAGGACTTGCAGATTATTCCTACATATATGTTCATGTTTCTCTGTTTGATGGTGCAAGGTCTGTGTTGTATCATCCAAATGTGAGGTGCACTGCTCCATTCCATACATTTTATTGCCCAGCAAATTGAATTAGATTCTTGCCTCTGGAGACAGGGAAGGTTGTATATGGAGATTACGTTTGGAAGTTGTTGCTCAGCTTGTGTTGCATCAGTATTTGTCTTTTTAGTAGGTTCCAAGCCTGCAAATTTATGCACCTTGTGAAGAACTGTCACTTTAGTCAAATCATAGTCAGAGAGATCCCATTGTAGCTGCTGAAGCTGATCTTCATCTGCTGATCTTCATCTTCTCTTTGTATGTCACTCTGTTTTTCTTTTTGAATTGTATCCATAGCTGCGCTCCAATCAATGTCTGAACCCAATACGGAATCAGCATTGAAACAGTCTCATAAAGGGAAAAAAGTCTCAAAGCTTCTGTTGCTCATGTCTATCCGTCTTGAGGTGTGACTGGCATATTACTGTTAGCTGCACCATTCACTGCACTGTGAAGAGTGTTGGAGGTCTCAGATGCACCATATTTATCAAACACTTTAAGTCTGGCTCCTGGACTCTTTGTTATTGTTCAGACATGACCCAGATGACAAGTCACTAGGTAATGACTAAAGCCCAGTGCCTCCCCCACTATTGATTACTTGCTCCAGTCCCTGCATGTTTGCAGAGCATGAGTCAAAACCTGCAGCTCTTTGTTTGCATTGCATACTTCTTGTTAGATAAACCATTCTTTGACTCAAATGTAGCTTTGTGGTTACCAATCTTACTGGTTTTCTCCACAGAAAATGTTTGAAGAAAAATAAACATGTTTTACCTCAGGTAGGGCTGACTCCATTCCACAAATCATCCAAGATGGAGTACAAGATTCCGATGGAACAGAATTGGCACCTTCATAGTCTGTTTTCTGCTCACCCACAGCCTTGGAAAGCTGCCCTTACTTTTCAGTTGGCAAAGATTGAACATCTTGCAGAGCACTCTGTTGGGAGCTGGAAGCCTTGACCAGCATGCCATATATAGATCCCCAAAGCAATACTAGGAGGTATATTCTGGGATCGTGTTATTGAGTGAATATAATATGTGGTGTGTTGTGATATATGGTCAATTATGCGTATTCAGGTGTGTGTTCAATAGTGTAGGCTGGTGAAGAGTGCATTGATGTGTTAATATTTTAGAGTGGTATGGCCTTGGATAGTTCACTGTATTGTAATGGGAGGCTCCTAGATGTCTCAGTCAATGTGATATGGTGGGGCCAGGTAAGGTTTGGATGGTGTGGTATGAATTACAAGCTTAAGGTTCAAAACCATTTGCTCTAAATTCCTTTGCAGTGAATCTAATGCTTTGGATTGCTAAGTATTATATTATGTTTTGGTTTAATGGTATGATGTGACTTATGTTGTCTGGAATGTGTGGGGAAATGCTTTGCAGGAAAATTGCCAAAATGTGTGATATGTCGAGTAATGTTTCGTAGTGTCGTCCTGGGAGACATGGAACATGATTGCTTGTGTGAGGGTTCTAACTTCATTTTTTTACGTGACATGGTCCTATGCGATCATTACATAGTATGGTCATCAATGGAATGGGGGGTTTTGGAAGTATTTGTGTCATAGTATGTCCATTTTATAAAGTGACTTTGTACTGTTGGGTATGTTTTTTGTATATGGAGCACATTTTGAAGTAATGTGTAGGGTGGTGAGGAATTTTCTCTGCAAGTATGACTGTTCAGCAGTTGTGTTTTATAGAATTATGTGGTTTTTTGGTGGTCATTATGTGGTATGGTGTGGTGTAGGGGAATATATATTTATGGTACCCTGTTGCGGTAGAGTGGTAGACTGTTTATAGAGATGTGGAGTTAAATTGTATTCAGTGAGTAGTGGTATATGGGATGTTTTGTGGTGTGATATATTATATGGGATGTTGTTATGCAGTGAAATTCTGAAATCTGATATATTGTGGTGCAAGATAATGTGATATAGCATGGGAGTTAAATGACATGGCCTTAGGTGGGATACTGTGCACAAGTGATGTTGGTATGAGATTTGGGAACTCGTGTACAAAGATTACAAATAAGAAATTGTAAATTGCGACTGATAATGATTCACAAATTGCGATTTCTTATTTAGAATATACTAAAATGGATTTGGTAAAAGTGTTTGCAAATAGCACACCAACTTCTACCAAATGCATTGCTATTTTGCAAACTGACCTATGTAATAACAGGTCGTTTCACAAAATACAGACTGGATTTTGGTCACAAAACATTAATACACAAATTAAGGAATCAGTATTTGGAAGGGACGCCCTTAACACGTACCTTCAAAAATGTAGGGGCATATGCATCAATATGATGATTTGCGATTCCCAAATTGCGAATATTACTGACTCGCAATTTGAGAGTTGCAAATAGAAAGGCATAAAAATATCGCTATTTTTTTGCGAATCGGTATAATTTGCAATCTCTATTTGCTATCAAGAAATACAGATTCGCAATTTTAGCGAATCTGTATTTCTTGATAGCAAATAGAGATTGCAAATTCCGATGCAGCATGATGATGTCACAATCAGGAAGTGAACCATCCCATGCTGTTACCTGTGTGCTGAGAGTGAGGAGGAGGAGGCAGACTGCAGGAGAACAGCATTAGGAAGCCATTTGGGAGATCTGAACCGGTGCAGTTACCAGCATGGTATCAGAAACACCACAGAAGGAGTGCAAAAGAAAGCTGAAATTTAGTGAAAAGGAGTTGGAAATACTCATTGAGGAAGTTGTGAAGAGCCATGAAAAACCATTTGGCAAACAGTCACTGCAGGTCCCAGAGTCAGAAAAACGAAAATTATGGCTGGGAATCCAATCAAAAATCAGCGCAGTGGGGGTCACACAGCGCTCCATACTTGATTTGCGTAAACGGTGGTATGACATGCGGAGCCGGGCCAAGGAAAGAGTTGCTGCAAGGCTTGCTGAAGCAAAAAAAACTGGAGGAGGACCATCCACCCAAACAGCACCCACAGCCTAAGAGGACCTTGTGGAGTCCACCCTTCAGCCGGAGGCTGTTGTTGGAGTGACGTCAATCAATTCCTAAGCACCGCCCAGTACCTCCCTAGGTAAGATGCATGCAAATTACCATACAATGTTAGAATTACTACACATACTCCGTAAGTCAGATCAGGCGTAGAGTAGAAAATAGTATTCCAGACCATGTTTTACTTGTAACACACAAATGCATTATGGGAATAGCAGTCAGCAAATCCAAATGGGAAGGCAAGTGGGTAGCAAACCAGCATAGTTGCAATCAATTGTGACAAGCAAATTAGTCTCCACACACAGTCTGTTTCAAAATAACTTTATTTAACAATACAATATTCAAAATTGAAAACATGTCCAAATATGCAAACTAAAAATGCACTGTTCAACATCACAGATGCACCTGAGCAGGAGTCAGATGACAGTGAAGGACATGCACCCCCGGAGAGTGAGTCACAGTCAGGAGAAGACATTGCACTGTCACCATCACCCACAACACCTGCACCCACAAGACGCAGGATCACAGTGGCACCATTGCCTGCACTAGACACAGAGGATGAGGGTCAACCTGACCCTCCAACAGCACAGCCTGTGCAGACACCCACATCAAGACCATGTGTACAGCTGCAAGGTAGAAATATCTGCATCAGGAGACGCAGGGCAGCTGCACAGATGAGAGCTGACGGAGGTGACAGTTCAACGTCCTTTGCTGGACTGGAGAACGCAATGCTGAGGGTACAGCACCTGCAATGTAAACACATGCGTTCTATGCAGGCACACCTTTCATCTCTTGCAAGCAACATGGGAGAGATGAGTGACAGCATCAAACATCTCACAACAGCTGCTCAGGAAGACAGCAGGGAAACAAATCAACACTTTGGTGAGATGACACTAGCACGCAGGGACTTATGCAAGGTGATGAAAGAAGGCCAGGTGTCCCATCGCAAAAGACACCATCAATTTCTTAGATGCTTGGATGGGTATACTAGGGCCATCAACCGGCTAAGCACAACAACTGCACAACAATCCCGATGTGCTGTAGGCATGCAGTTGGAAATGACACATTACTGCAGTGATGTGGCCAGGGTACTGATACAGGTCACCAATGCTGTGGAGCAAATGCAAACTAATTCTGTTGCTGTCAGTAGTGTCATGGGTAGAGGGGATAGTGGGGATGCCTCCAGCCACAGTAGCAGCATGGCATCAGTGATGGAATGCAGGAGGCGCAGCACACGGAATACTCCAGCATCAGAGTGCTCAAACAGGGATGTGTCACAGTACCCAGAACAGGCAATGGGAGTGCGTGGTCGCCGAAAATAGTGTGGACATGTGCACAGGATTGTCTTATGGTGATGTAACCATTATCTATATTTGTCTGGACTGATGTATAAGTACAATGGCAAAGTTTTCATTTTGCGTTTCAGTCTACACATTGGACTTTTCTGCTTTGCATGTGTGCATTAACACAAACGGAAGTCTTTTTTTCGAAATAAATCTAAATGGCAAATAAACAATG
Source organism: Calotriton arnoldi (assembly GCA_963921515.1). Classification (NCBI taxonomy): domain Eukaryota; kingdom Metazoa; phylum Chordata; class Amphibia; order Caudata; family Salamandridae; genus Calotriton; species Calotriton arnoldi. Next base: position 66,672 of record CAWUFW010012829.1, read on the forward strand.
TAGTGTAGCAATGGTACTATACGAGAGAGAGTATTCAATGCAAGATGTTGGGTAAGTCCATGTAAACCTGATTCCATACAAAAGGTGGCCTCTTTGTCTGGCGTTGCTTATGAGGATGAAGTAAAAGTTGTTTGTGGTCAAGGTATTCCATGTTCTTTGGTCTGTGTCCTACATGCCTGCTCATGTTGCTTCTCCTTTGTCCTTCTGTCCACAACATATTCACAATCTGCCAAAGGAACAAACACTCCTGCTTCATGTCTCACCTATAAACTAACGCTTCTGTTGCTATTCTAGTTTGTTTTGCCTTGTTATATGTAGAAAGATCTGTAGCCCAGGGGGTTAGGTTCACACTATGCAAATATCATTACCTCTACGTTCTATTGTCCTCATCCCTCTTCATTACTAGTGAGGTGTAGTCCACGCATGAGACAGAAAAGAGAACAGGAAATGCTTATTAGAGTGTGCCTCCCTCTCAGGGAATAGCCTATAAGGATACACCTTACCCAGCATTCCTCCTGTTATTTTTTCTATCTCATGAAGCGACGGGACAGAGGACAAAGGACGTTTATGCTTACCATTAGAGGAGTGAAGATTCTTCAGTTCGATGGCGTTCCTTCTTGGATTGAGTCCTGGGGAGGATTACATTCCTATTTGGATACCGGGGAGATGCTGGGCTGTCTCACCATATTGGAGTTAGTGACGCTTCTGGGATAATGTTTGCGCATGCGTAAGGACCCAGTTGAGTCGTCAATGCGCATTAGTGCACTTCCTCTCCTGCATTCAGGCAGTGAGGACGAAGAGTATTTAGTGCAATCATGGCATGTATGTAAGTCTGCAAAGCGGAGAATGAGTGTGTTGTTTGTATTTTGCTGTTGGTGTCTCTCGGCTCTGCATTATGAACAAACATACCATGAAGAGGAAGCATGTAGAGTCCTCTTCTTCCTCAGAATCATCTTCTCCTCCTCTGAGGAAATCTTTGAAGGAGGGGGAGGATGAAAGATTGAAGCGCTTAATTAAGGAAACTATATTGGAGCATGCCACTGCCAAACCTCCCAGCAAGACTCCTATGGGAAAAGTCTCTTCTGAGGTCTTCTCACAGTCCAATGATGAGGATGTTCAGGTTGTTGAGGATCAAAAGGGAAAATATATAAGGAAGGATTTGCTACCTGAATGGATAGTGCATGGGCGTAAAATATAGGGTTCTAGCAGGAAGAGGTTCCGGAACCCTCCTCTTCTGGTGGTTTATTGTGTCAATTCCAAAAGTCCTCTCAGACTGATGTACCAGTCCACTGCTTTTTATGGATGCATTAAGAAGTGGAAAGACCCTGATAAAATAATCATGTACTGCTTTATGGCAAAGTTATGTCCTCTGACTGACATGCAGAAGTCGTTTCCTGACAATATCCCTATTGATTCTTTTCTGGCAAGTCTTGTGGGGAGAAATTCACCTACAGAAGATGGTATTATTAAGGATCCGTCTGATAAACATATTAATTCTGCTTTGAAATAGCTTTATTCAGGGGCTCATCTTGTGGTTAGAGCTGGCATATATGGGATTATTGATTTCAAACAATTGTTCAGGGCTGTGGAGGATGGTAAGATATATCCTTTGATGTGGTCAGAGCTATGGCCTTGTCTGCGGGAACTTCTATTGCTGTACGGCATAATATGGTTCTTAAAGACTGAATACAGATTTGGCACAGAGAGTATCAGCATTAGGAATTCCATTTGATGGTTCTGACCATTTTGGAGCCATGCTGGAAGAAAAGACTCATAAGACTCTGAAGAAGAAAAAGTATTCTTCGTCATTTAAACAAAGCTATTTATTCCTGAGTTCAAAGCAATCACCTTTTTATCAGCCATCTCCCACACAACATCAAGGTCACCAGGGGAGATTTAGACCAAAAAATGAGCCTGAGGAAAAAGCAAAGTCTCCTAAGACACAGAGATCCTGATTGTCATGGAAATGGCCAAGATTTGTGCTCAGAGACAGAAATGGGCACTTTCTGGAGGATTGGCTTTGATCTACCTCGAGCAATTGGGTTAGTCAGATAGTCAGGGGTGGATTCTAGTTAGGCTTTGTGTCTCTCCCTCTGGATTCAGGATTGTGACTGACTCCATGGCCATGAAAAAAGGACAACCAGTTAGTGATCCTTCAGGGAATAGAGGGGCATATTAGCAAGACCCACGTTAAAATTATCGCCGTTTTAGCGGCAGGAAACTGCCGCTAAAACGGCGATAATGGGCTTGCTAATATGCGTTATAGAATTCCAATAGAAGCCCAGGTTAGATGTGCAGGACATCTAACCTGGGCTTCTATTGGAATTCCATAACGCATATTAGCAAGCCCATTATCGCCGTTTTAGCGGCAGTTTCCTGCCGCTAAAACGGCGATAATTTTAACGTGGGTCTTGCTAATATGCCCCAGAGTCTCTTATGCTCAAGGAGGTGATTTCGGAAGTACCCAGAGCCGAGCAAGGTCAGGAGTTTTACTCCATAATTTTCTTGGTTCAGAAAGTGACTGGAGGTTTTTGCATGGTGTTGGATCTCCAGAATACAAACAAGTTCATCAAGACTTTTCTCTTCAAAATGGAGACCTTGTAGAGGAGCCTTCCTTTGGTATGCAAGGGGCACTTTATGATCACCCTGGATTTCCAGGACATCTACTTCCTTGTGCCAATCTTTATATCTCATCAGAAGTACCTAAGTTTTTGTGTCATAGTTCAACAATTTCAATTCAATGTTCTTCCATTTGGACTGAAGACAGCTCCTCAGGTATTCATGAAACTGGTGGTCCTCTAGTAGCTTCACTGCATTTTTGAGGTATCCATATTTACCTCTACATAGACGATTGGCTCCTTCATGCACCCTTAAAATCTCAACTACTCATGGAGATGGCAGTAATTGTATCAGACGCACAGATTTCTCTTTAATTGGGAGAAATACAAGCTCAAAGCGGCGATGGATATGACTTATATAGGAGGAAGGTTTTGGATAGGCCTGAACAGAGTGTTTCTTCTGGAGAGCAGAGTTGTGGTCTTGAGGAAACTAGCTTTGCAGATTGTTCAAAGTCAGTCTCTTCCAGTCAGACAATGGCTGAAGCTACAGGGCAGCAGCAGTATTTACAGTGGTCTAGCATAATCTGCATCTTCGGCCACAGTGGCGTTATGTAAATGCTTGTTGGGATCCAAAGCCAGCTGTCTTCACCATCAAGGTTCCAGTCACAAAGGAGATGAGGGAGGAGCTGAGATGGTGGCTTCTTACAGAGGCCCTGTACAGGGGTGTGTCTCTTCAACCTGACCCCCCGAAAGTACTTATGACAGTTGCGACTTTCTTTTGAGGGGGTGTGACATTGGATTTGAGCTACAAGCAGGCAAGGTGAACGCTTCAGGAGAGCAGACACTTCTCAAATTGGAGGGAGAAATTAATCTCCTGTCTCTAACTGTGGTCCACATAAAGTGATCTGACAATGTGGTAGCAGATTCCCTGAGCCGAATTTTTCAATTGTCTCTTGAGATGTCCCTGTCTGTTCCGATTTTCCAAAAGATGTGCAGGAAGTTTGGTACTCCGTACCTGGATCAGTTTGCCTCCCAGGTTAGCTGTCAGATCCCAATGTTTTGTGCCAGGGAACCATAGAAGGGAGCATGGGGGTTAGATGCCTCGACGATTCAGTGGCCTGAATGTCTCCTTTATGCCTTTCCCCCATACCTTCAATACCCAAACTTCTATCCAGGCTTCAGGGGGAGGGAGGTAAATGGTGGTAGTTCCTTTTTAGCCGAGAAGGTCATGGTTTCTGATTTACAAGTCTCTAGCAATTCAGGAACCATGGTTACTCCTACTTCACCTGTCTCCTTTGAGACTTCCCAACATGATTCTTTTCCAGAGGCTTCAGTTATTGATCTTGAGGTTGAGAGGAGGGGGTGGAAAAGTAAAGGTTTTCCCAGTCATTTAGCTCTGGCCATTCAGAATTTCCGCTGACCTTCCACCTTGAAATTGTATGGGAAGCATTGGGGAAATTTCCAGAGATGGTGTTTAGAGCATCATCTTTCTCCAATTGCTTGTACACTTCCTGATTTCTTTAGTTTCTTTCAGAGGGTTATGAGAAGCATTTGCAGTTTCCAATTTGCATGCTCAATAGGCAGCAATAAAGGCGTTCCGTGATCCCTTGGGAAATCTCAAGGATGAGTGTGAGTTGGTTTTCCATCTTTTAAGAGGTTTCTCTCTTTCTCATCCTGTGGGAAAACCTTTGTATCCTCTTTGGGATTTACCATTGGTTTTGAAAACCAGTACTTCTTTTCCATTAGAGCATCTTGATCAAGCTGATAACAAGTTTGTTACTTTAAAAGGAGTATTCTTGATAGCAATAGCATCAGCTAGGAGAATAGGGGAGATTACAGCTATCATGACAAGGGAATCTTTCCTTACCATTTTTCAAGAAGAGGTTGTTCTTCAGCTGGATTCACTCTATGTGCCTAAGGTAGCTTTGGCTTTTCATAAGCACTGGGAGATTGTTCTTCCTGCTTTCTCTGATGTGCCTGACTCTCATCAAGAGTTCACTTGGCATTTGTTGGATGCCAAGAGATCATGCAGATTCACCTGGAGATAACCACGTCATTTGGAAAGTCATATTCCCTTTTTGTTGCGTTTGGTTCCTCAAACAGGGAAGAACATACGTTTTTGGTGTCCTTCAGTAGATGGATTAGGCAGGCAGTTTCTTTGGCTTATTCTTTGTCTGGCACCCCTCCTCCAGTTGGTATTCAGGGTAATTCTACTTGGGGGGTCTCGGCTTCAGGGGCTAAGCTGAAGGGTGTTTCTATCTCTGAGATCTGTCGGTGGCTACATGGGCAGCTCCTATCACTTTTGTAAAACATTACAGTCTTCAGAATGTTTTGGATGACAATAAGAACTTTGGGCTTGGGATGTTTGATTCTCCTTTGACCTAAGCATTGTTTGTTTATAATAAATAATCCTGAAGCAAGAGTGGTTATGGCTATGAACGGCCGCACAAATGCTAGTCCTGTAAGCACTCACCCTCTAATGGTCAAACTGCTCAACAACCATACATACAATTGAACAGGCAAAAAAACACAAAAGGGAGTGCATCAAGAGTCCAACAATTTTTATTATAGAGCCTGTTCTTTTTTTTCTCCTCCTTTCATGAAGAACACACAATTCTATGGTGTTGATCTCAATATACTCTTCTTCAAGACCAAGATAACATGGGAGCTGTAGTATGAAGTCTCAAAACATAGAGATGATAAAGTCTTTATTTCATGAAAGGAGGAGACAAAAAGAGAACAAGCTTTATAATACGATTGTCGGACTCTTGGGGCACCCCCTTTTGTGTGTTTTTGCTTGTTTTTAATAAACCAATATACATTCTCTGCATACAAATGTGAGTTGGACTGTATATTTTGCCTTTTGATATGAAGATCAATTAGACTGCTTTGGTATTCGTCATTAGTAAGGAAGGGGGATGAGGACAATAGTAAGTAGAGGTAATTTTCCAATTACTTGCCGGTAATCTTCATTACTCTTAGTCTTGTTTGTCCTTGTTCCAACCATTATGTCCCTCCCTCGCTCCCTCCTGGACTTTTAACCTTCATATCTATTGTAAAGGGCTTGATATTCCAAGAGGAATGCTGGGGTAAGATGCATCCTTAAAGGCTGTTCCCTGTGAGGAAGGGACACTCTTACAGGCATTTCCTGTTCTCTTTTCTGTCTCGTGAGGTGGAGTACATCTCATTAGTAATGAATGGACAAGGACAAGCAGGGCAAAGGGCCTGATTACAAGTTGGGTGGTTAATACTGTCTGGTGCGTAAACCCCTGTTTACGCATGGGAAGGAATTATGAGTTTGGTTTTATTTAACACATCCGATAATTATCTGATACGTTAAATAACCCAACATTTTTTAAATACGTTATTTACTGTTCCATGCGGATTTTGGTGCGTTAAACACCAAAATCCGCATGTTATTCCCAATAAATTCATAATAGGTGTTGTTTATAGCACCAGATAAATAACTTACCCTGTGACATCGTTATTTATCAAGGGTGATAAATAACGCCACAACTTGTAATCAGGCCCTAAAAGTAATGAAGATCACTGGTAAGTAATTAGAACATTAAAGAGACAAACCTGGCAAAGCTGAAAACATAAAAAAAGACAGTTTCATTTCAGAAAAAGAAGGGTGGATCACAGGGCAGATGGACAATAGAATAGGAGTGCAATGGGATGCCCGGAACTGGGAAGTAGGGTCTGATTTTTATGGATTGAGCGACAACCAGTTTGACTGTACAATTCTTTGGATGTGTATTATTTAGTTACCTAGGTTTTGGAGAACATCAGTCCCCCATGCAAAAGAAGGTGGATGTTTCTGCTATTAGATTACCGATTTGGTAACTTTCAGTTATAAGGGCCAGTGAAGTCATGTCAAAGTTGAACAGCTTGGGTTATTGGGGAAACTTTAGGCACTCTAAAGTCAGTGTTTCAGAGGGATGATTAGAAAGACTCAAGCTTCAGGTGGCAGGAAGGATTCGAACAAGCTTAGTATCAGTTCTGCAATCCCACTTGATTCCCTGGGCAACCTGACCAGGAATTCTGATCTGATGTAAGGGTAACAGGAAAACTATGATCATGCTTTTACCGTGCTGGTGCTTGGGACGTTGAATCAATAGGATCTGATCACTTAGGGCTAAATTCACTAAGATTTGGTGCTACACAACGCAGCAAGACAACTTGCTGTACTGCGTCAAATCGAGAGAGCAGGAATGTGCCAAAGTTGCTAGCATGTGACACATTCCTGCTCTCTCTGCGCTGGCCCACTTGGAGCTGCCAAGCGTCAAAGCAGACATTCTTGCACCATGGTACAAGAGTGCCTGCGTTACAGGCAGAAATGTTTTTGTGCAGGAAGGGACACCTTCCTGCAGATAAACAATCCTTAAAGGCATTTCCCTCTTTTTATGTGTGCTGCAGAACATATTCCACCTTGTTACACCTCACCTGGGAAGGCATAGCATTTTGATGCACTCCCAGGTTTACCAGTCTTAGTAAATTTGGAAATGTGCCAAAAACCATGGGTGGGTGCATGGGAACACACATGCTCCACCCATTGAATGCCTTCCCAACACAGAGTAATGCAAGGCAGTCACTTGCCTTGCATTACTCCAGATTTACTATGCCATGCAGAGCCACACAAAGTGGTTCTGTGGGCATAGTAAATCTGTCTGAAGTGCTTGCGTTGCCTTACATCACCTTGCATGAAGCAAGGGCAATGCAAGCCCTTGATAAATCTGGCCCTCAGTTTATACGTCAGAGAAGGCCCCTTTAGAAATTCTTCCATGCAGAGACCAACAGCTTTATTTCTGTGTAGCGAGTCCCATATTTGAACCTATGTAGTGTTACCTTGTCATGCTGCGGTTGTCCTTCTTTTCTTACCTCACGCAAAATCTACACTGAGAATACACAGAGTAGGGCTAAATTATTCCTATTGGACATTTCAGAAAACTAATGCTCTAATCAAGATTGTACATAAATGCACAATGTGAATGTTGCTGAGAGCAATGTGGCTGCAATTTCTTGTCAGGGCCTGACGCAGATGATTTGATTATCTGTACTTACTGAGCTACCAACATTCGGCAAAATTGCTCCTCAAAGGACTAATCAGATAAACCCATTTAACGCAATACACTGTACTCTTGTCAATGTCCTGCATGATGAGAGCTATCGCATTTAGTAACAGCTCTATCTTTCACAGCCGGTGCACACATTAGCTGAGGAGTTATCACAGTAAATAACACTGTTGGTGTAATTGCTTTCAGTGACTCACTTATGGCCACTGTCTGATGTTTAACACAATAACAGACCTCTAATAAATACTCTATGTGAATTTCCGTTTTTTTGTTAAATAATTTATTTAAGAGACAATGGCCCCATAGATACAGTATGCATGTGCAGGCAGTTCTCATATTTAAACTATATGTTTATGTTAGATGTACTTGCCTCCCAGATTTTAAGCAGGGCATTGGGTGAGTTATGGCTTCATTGTATACTGAACTTCAGTGTGGTTTTAATTTTTTTCAAAAGAATCGTTTTTATTTATGGGGCAAAAATAAATTTTATATATATATATATACATATATATATATATATATATTCACAGAAAAACCATAGGTTTCAGGGACGTTATAGTTACAAATTAGCATTTAAAAAACCTTTGAAATTCACTGAAAAAACCATAGGTTTTAGGGACAGTTATAGTTAGTTGGACATTGCACTCGTACAAAACCCGTGAAATTCCCCCGTTATAGTTAGTCCAGCTAACTATAACTCGCGCCCCCGCAATGCACTGCTGATGACGTCACATATTACATCACTCATGACATGGTCAGTGACATCACTGATGACATCACTGATGACATCTCAAATGACATCACTGATGACATCACTGATGACATCATCCAGTGACTGTGTGTTTCTGTAAAGTTTAAATATTTTTAATATACATAGGAAAAGACGTATTGAAGAATGAGTGGGTGTGTAAGTGTCTGTATGGATGATTTAGTAGGTGCGTGACTGACTCTATAAGTGAGTGATTTAACGTATCTTACTGAATGCATGGGTTAGTGACTAAACTGGGTGAATGTCTGTATCCGTCTGTCTGTTGCTGTGTAAGTGGCTGCATGTGTTTGTGAATAGCTACATGAGTGTCTATATGAGTTATTGAATGCTTGTCTGAGTATCTGTATGGGTGCCTGAGTGTTTGTGTGGGAGGGGTGTGTGCAACTCTGTGCATAGATGTGTGAGTGGGTGATTCACTGGGTGGATGGTTTCAAGAGTGCAACTGTGATAGACTGTATGGGTGGGTAAGTGTGTGTAAGAGTGTGTTAGTGAGTGAATGTATGTCCCAGTGGTACATGTGTGAGTAACTACATATGTGAAAGGCAGTATATATGTGTGTTGGAGTATATAAATAGCTATAAGCGAGAGTGAGTGATTGTGATAGTGGCTGTATGGATGAGTGTGTGCTTGTATCAGTGATTGTATAAGAGCGTAAGAATGTGCTACTATTTGTATGAGTAAGTGAGCTGGTGTGTGTATAACTGTATAGGTGAGTAAATGGTAGTGTGTTTAATTATTTGCATGACTGACTAGGTGTGTGAGTACCTCTATGGATGAGTGGCGGTGTTTGAGTGTCTATATAGGAGTATGAGTGCATATGATAGTCCTGTACTGAGTGACCGTAAGTATGAGTGACTGTACGGGTGAGTGAGTGGATGTGTGCGTAGACCTAAGAATCAGTGAGTGGGTATGTAGTTATTGGTGTTGGAGTGTCTATGGTTTTGCGAATGGCAGTCTGTAATTTAGAGTGGGTGTATCAAAGGTTATATTAGAGTGTGAGGAGGTGCATCAGATTATCACGTGGATGATGTCATCAGTGATGTCATTTGAGATGGCATCAGTGATGTCATCAGTGATGTCACTGACCATGTCATGAGTGATGTAATATGTGACGTCATCAGCAGTGCATTGCGGGGCGCGAGTTATAGTTAGCTGGACTAACTATAACGGGGGAATTTCACGGGTTTTGTACGAGTGCAATGTCCAACTAACTATAACTGTCCCTAAAACCTATGGTTTTTTCAGTGAATTTCAAAGGTTTTTTAAATGCTAATTTGTAACTATAACGTCCCTGAAACCTATGGTTTTTTCAGTGAATTTCAAAGGTTTTTTAAATGCTAATTTGTAACTATAACATGTCTGAAACCTACAGTTTTTTCAGTGAATTTCAAAGGTTTTGTAAATGACAATTTTTAAATGTATTAATTGTTATATACATTTTTTTCATACTGATTTCCAAATTTTTTAGAAACAATTTTTTTTTACATATTTTATTTTTAAATTACATTGTAATTACATTATACATTACATTACAAAAAATACTTTCTCAGAATGAATTACTTTAGTTTAATTACTTTGCACATAGGCAATAGACTTTTAAGTACAGTAGTTACAGTTGTTGCAATGGGCAACACATTTTCAAACACAATGCAACATTCAGCTCAATGTGAATTTCTAGTTAAATGCAATTAGTTACTTTATGGATTACTTTTCTAACCACATTACTGGATCCTAGATTCAGTCCTGGGACATCTCCTGTAAACAGTTGAGTAAAAGCGTTTTGGTTACAGTCGTGATTTTTAAGGAATATTATTGTACTTTAAAAGTTCACACTTAGAAACTTTTTCTCATAGAATCACCAATGTTATCCTATGGAAGGAAATTCACTTAGAAGTTAAAAACTGTTATCGTTACTTTTTCTTACTCAGTGTTGGATCCTGGATCCAGCACTGGTGCATCTCCTGTAAACAGTTGAAAGAATGCGTTTAAGTCATACAGGCGATTTTTTAGGAATATTTGTAGTTTGTAAAAATCGACACTTTGAAACTTTTCTGCTGAAAACCAGACAATGGATTCCTATGGAAGGAAATTCAAGTTACTGGTAAGTATGGTTAAAATTACTTTTGAGGATCAGTACTGGGCTGAAAGATGCAGCACTGAGGTCTCTCCTGATAACAGGTGAGTAAATCGGAATTCGTATTTCGGCTGATTTTAGAGGACTATTTTAAAGTTCCAAAACTCCACACTTAGAAGAATTTCCAAGTGAAACCAGTCAATGTTAGCCTATGGAAGGAAATTCAAGTTACTGGTAAGTACGGTTAAAATTACTTTTCAGGACCAGTACTGGGCTGAAAGATGCAGCACTGAGGTCTCTCCTGATAACAGGTGAGTAAATCAGAATTCGTATTTCAGCTGATTTTAGAGGAATATTTGTATGTTTCAAAAATCAACACTTAGAAACTTTTTCAGCAAAAAGCAGGCAATGATATCCTATGGAAGGAAATTCAAGTTACTGGTAAGTACGGTTAAAATTACTTTTGAGGATCAGTACTGGGCTAAAAGATGCAGCACTGGGTTCTCTCCTGATAACAGGTGAGTAAATCGGAATTCGTATTTCGGCTGATTTTAGAGGAATATTTTAAAGTTCCAAAACTCCACACTTAGAAGAATTTCCAAGTGAAACCAGTCAATGTTAGCCTAAGAAGGAAATTCAAGTTACCGGTAAGTACGGTTAAAATTACTTTTGAGGATCAGTACTGGGCTGAAAGATGCAGCACTGAGGTCTCTCCTGATAACAGGTGAGTAAATCGGAATTCGTATTTCGGCTGATTTTAGAGGAATATTTTAAAGTTCCTAAACTCCACACTTAGAAGAATTTCCAAGTGAAACCAGTCAATGTTAGCCTATGAAGGAAATTCAAGTTACCGGTAAGTACGGTTAAAATTACTTTTCAGGACCAGTACTGGGCTGAAAGATGCAGCACTGAGGTCTCTCCTGATAACAGGTGAGTAAATCAGAATTCGGATTTCGGCTGATTTTAGAGGAATATTTGTATGTTTCAAAAATCAACACTTAGAAACTTTTTCAGCAAAAAGCAGGCAATGATATCCTATGGAAGGAAATTCAAGTTACTGGTAAGTACGGTTAAAATTACTTTTGAGGATCAGTACTGGGCTGAAAGATGCAGCACTGAGGTCTCTCCTGATAACAGGTGAGTAAATCGGAATTCATATTTCGGCTGATTTTAGAGGAATATTTTAAATTTCCAAAACTCCACACTTAGAAGAATTTCCAAGTGAAACCAGTCAATGTTAGCCTATGAAGGAAATTCAAGTTACCGGTAAGTACGGTTAAAATTACTTTTCAGGACCAGTACTGGGCTGAAAGATGCAGCACTGAGGTCTCTCCTGATAACAGGTGAGTAAATCAGAATTCGGATTTCGGCTGATTTTAGAGGAATATTTGTATGTTTCAAAAATCAACACTTAGAAACTTTTTCAGCAAAAAGCAGGCAATGATATCCTATGGAAGGAAATTCAAGTTACTGGTAAGTACGGTTAAAATTACTTTTGAGGATCAGTACTGGGCTGAAAGATGCAGCACTGAGGTCTCTCCTGATAACAGGTGAGTAAATCAGAATTCGTAGTTCGGCTGATTTTAGAGGAATATTTTAAAGTTCCAAAACTCCACACTTAGAAGAATTTCCAAGTGAAACCAGTCAATGTTAGCCTATGAAGGAAATTCAAGTTACCGGTAAGTACGGTTAAAATTACTTTTGAGGATCAGTACTGGGCTGAAAGATGCAGCACTGAGGTCTCTCCTGATAACAGGTGAGTAAATCGGAATTCGTATTTCGGCTGATTTTAGAGGAATATTTTAAAGTTCCAAAACTCCACACTTAGAAGAATTTCCAAGTGAAACCAGTCAATGTTAGCCTATGAAGGAAATTCAAGTTACCGGTAAGTACGGTTAAAATTACTTTTCAGGACCAGTACTGGGCTGAAAGATGCAGCACTGAGGTCTCTCCTGATAACAGGTGAGTAAATCAGAATTCGGATTTCGGCTGATTTTAGAGGAATATTTGTATGTTTCAAAAATCAACACTTAGAAACTTTTTCAGCAAAAAGCAGGCAATGATATCCTATGGAAGGAAATTCAAGTTACTGGTAAGTACGGTTAAAATTACTTTTGAGGATCAGTACTGGGCTGAAAGATGCAGCACTGAGGTCTCTCCTGATAACAGGTGAGTAAATCGGAATTCGTATTTCGGCTGATTTTAGAGGAATATTTTAAAGTTCCAAAACTCCACACTTAGAAGAATTTCCAAGTGAAACCAGTCAATGTTAGCCTATGAAGGAAATTCAAGTTACCGGTAAGTACGGTTAAAATTACTTTTGAGGATCAGTACTGGGCTGAAAGATGCAGCACTGAGGTCTCTCCTGATAACAGGTGAGTAAATCGGAATTCGGATTTCGGCTGATTTTAGAGGAATATTTGTATGTTTCAAAAATCAACACTTAGAAACTTTTTCAGCAAAAAGCAGGCAATGATATCCTATGGAAGGAAATTCAAGTTACTGGTAAGTACGGTTAAAATTACTTTTGAGGATCAGTACTGGGCTGAAAGATGCAGCACTGAGGTCTCTCCTGATAACAGGTGAGTAAATCGGAATTCGTATTTCGGCTGATTTTAGAGGAATATTTTAAAGTTCCAAAACTCCACACTTAGAAGAATTTCCAAGTGAAACCAGTCAATGTTAGCCTATGAAGGAAATTCAAGTTACCGGTAAGTACGGTTAAAATTACTTTTGAGGATCAGTACTGGGCTGAAAGATGCAGCACTGAGGTCTCTCCTGATAACAGGTGAGTAAATCGGAATTCGTATTTCGGCTGATTTTAGAGGAATATTTGCACAATGGTGAAGGGAGGGGCGGGGCCTGAGGTGGCATCTGTGCAAACGCGCCCGTGGCGCGTTTTAAGTTGGGGGATTAAGTCCCCTTGAATCATGAGGGTCCCTACGGGCCAACTAGCCCACCAGGAACCTCCAGTATGCGCCAGGGGCTGCGTTGCAGAGACATGTACAGAGGCCACACCCCTTTTACACCTCTCTGCAACGCAGCTCTGTGGCGCTTTCTGGACGTACCTGTTGGGCTAGTTGGCCCCCAGGGACCCTCAGGATTGAAGAGGATTTAATTCCCCATCTTAAAACGCGCCACGGGGCCTGTTTGCACACATGTCACCTGAAGCCCCGCTCCCTCCCTTCACCACTGTGCAAACGGGCCCCGTGGCGCGTTTTAAGTCGGGGGATTAACTCCCCTTGAATCCTGAGGGTCCCTGGAGTCCAACTAGCCCACCATGTTCCTCCAAAAGCGCCACAGAGCTGCGTTGCAGAGAGGTGTGAAAAGGGGCGTGGCCTCTGTACACCTCTCTGCAAGGCAGCCCCTGGCGCATACTGGAGGTTCCTGGTGGGCTAGTTGGCCCCCAGTGACCCCCAGTATTCAAGGGGATTGTTCCCCCTCTGCAAACTCGCCAGGGGCGCGTTTGCAGAGTGGTGAAGGAAGGGGAGGGGCCTGCGGGCCCGATCGTTTTTTTTTTTTTTTTCCCCTGAAGGGGGGCCGTGTGGCCCCCCTTCCTTTTTCCTATTTTTAGGCCCCGGGGACCCCATCCCCCGGGGCCTGGCCTCTCGTTGGGGACTGTGGGGGGGTCACAAAGTTTGAAAATTTTGCGAAGATACGTCAACCGGCAAGAGAGTTATTTCAAATAGAATGTCGCGGATTTCCTATGGATAATAGGTTGTAACTATAACTATCTACTGGCGACCCGTTGCAGAGAGGTGTAAAAAGGGGTGTGGCCTCTCTACACGTCTCTGCAACGCAGCCCCCTGGCGCATATTGGAGGTTCCTGGTGGGCTAGTTGGCCCCTAGGGACCCTCAGGATTCAAGGGGACTTAATCCCCCAACTTAAAACACGCAACGGGCGCGTTTGCACAGATGTCACCTCGGGCACCGCCCTCCCTTCACCATTGTGCAAATATTCTTCTAAAATCATCCGAAATACGAATTCCGATTTACTCACCTGTTATAAGGAGAGACCTCAGTGCTGTATCTTTCAGTCCAGTACTGGTCCTGAAAAGTAATTTTAACCGTTCTTACCAGTAACTTGAATTTCCTTCCATAGGATATCATTGCCTGCTTTTTGCTGAAAAAGTTTCTAAGTGTTGATTTTTGAAACCTACAAATATTCCTATAAAATCAGCCGAAATACGAATTCCGATTTACTCACCTGTTATAAGGAGAGACCTCAGTGCTGTATCTTTCAGCCCAGTACTGGTCCTGAAAAGTAATTTTAACCGTACTTACCAGTAACTTGAATTTCTTTCCATAGGCTAACATTGACTGGTTTCACTTGGAAATTCTTCTAAGTGTGGAGTTTTGGAACTTTAAAATATTCCTCTAAAATCAGCCGAAATACGAATTCCGATTTACTCACCTGTTATCAGGAGAGACCTCAGTGCTGCATCTTTCAGCCCAGTACTAATCCTGAAAAGTAATTTTAACCGTACTTACCAGTAACTTGAATTTCCTTCCATAGGATATCATTGCCTGCTTTTTGCTGAAAAAGTTTCTAAGTGTTGATTTTTGAAACATACAAATATTCCTCTAAAATCAGCCGAAATCCGAATTCTGATTTACTCACCTGTTATCAGGAGAGACCTCAGTGCTGCATCTTTCAGCCCAGTACTGGTCCTGAAAAGTAATTTTAACCGTACTTACCAGTAACTTGAATTTCCTTCCATAGGCTAACATTGACTGGTTTCACTTGGAAATTCTTCTAAGTGTGGAGTTTTGGAACTTTAAATTATTCTTCTAAAATCAGCCGAAATACGAATTCCGATTTACTCACCTGTTATCAGGAGAGAACCCAGTGCTGCATCTTTTAGCCCAGCACTGACCCTGAAAAGTAATTTTAACCGTACTTACCAGTAACTTATCTTTTCTTCCATAGGAATCCATTGTCTGGTTTTCAGCAGAAAAGTTTCAGTGTCGATTTTCACAAACTACAAATATTCCTTAAAAATCGCCTGTATGACTTAAACGCATTTTTTCAACTGTTTACAGGAGATGCACCAGTGCTGGATCCAGGATCCAACACTGAGTAAGAAAAAGTAACGATAACAGTTTTTACCTGCTAAGTGAATTTCCTTCCATAGGATAACATTGGTGATTCTATGAGGAAAAGTTTCTAAGTGTCAACTTTTAAAATACAATAATATTCCTTAAAAATCACGACTGTAACCAAAACGCTTTTACTCAACTGTTTACAGGAGATGTCCCAGGACTGAATCTAGGATCCAGTCCTGTGGTTAGAAAAGTAATCCATAAAGTAAATAATTGCATTTAACTAGAAATTCACATTGAGCTGAATGTTGCATTGTGTTTGAAAATGTGTTGCCCATTGCAACAACTGTAACTACTGTACTTAAAAGTCTATTGCCTATGTGCTAAGTATTTAAACTAAAGTAATTCATTCTGAGAAAGTATTTTTTGTAATGTAATGTATAATGTAATTACAATGTAATTTAAAAAATAAAATATGTAAAAGAAATTGTTTCTAAAAATGTAGTAAATCAGTATGAAAAAATTAATATAAAAATTAATACATTTAAAAAATGTCATTTAAAAAACCTTTGAAATTCACTGAAAAAACCATAGGTTTCAGACACGTTATAGTTAGAAATTAGCATTTAAAAACCTTTGAAATTCACTGAAAAAACCATAGGTTTTAGGGACAGTTATAGTTACAAATTAGCATTTAAAAAACCTTTGAAATTCACTGAAAAAACCATAGGTTTCAGATATGTTATAGTTACAAATTAGCATTTAAAAAACCTTTGAAATTCACTGAAAAAACCATAGGTTTTAGGGACAGTTATAGTTAGTTGGACATTTCACTCGTACAAAACCCGTGAAATTCCCCGTTATAGTTAGTTCAGCTAACTATAACTCGCGCCCCCGCAATGCACTGCTGATGACGTCACATATTACATCACTCATGACATGGTCAGTGACATCACTGATGACATCACTGATGACATCTTAAATCGACCGAATTCGTGCTGGGTGAGCGAATCCGACCGAGAAAATTTAAAAAAAACGAAGTGCGGGCTCCGGCGCTTTTCTTTACTTAAGCCCCCGGGTGGGCCAGGTCCACCTCCTGGAGCCCTCGATGGTCCTGGGGACCGCCACCCCCCAGGGCCGGCTCCTGCAATGTCCCGGGGTGCCCACCCCTGGGCCATTGCTGTTTGCTATGGCAGGGTGGTAGCACGGCTCCTGCCCTGCCATAGCAAACTCTTGCTTTGCTTCGTTGAAGCGAGAGCAGGAAACCTGCTCTTGCTTCAATGAAGCAAAGCAGATTGCTTTTGGGCAAGGGGAGCTGCATGTCAGCAGCTCCCCTTGCCCAAAAGCAATGCCGGCTCCCGCAGGAGGCGGGGAGCCGGCAGGGACCGTGGGGGCATTGGGGCTCCCCCAACGGTCCCCAACATGAGGCCAGGCCCCGGGGGATGGGGTCACCGGGGCCAGAAGTGGCCAAGGGAAGGGGGGCCATGGGGCCCCCCTCCCCTAATTCAACAATAAAAAAATAGCCCAGGCCCCGGGGGATGGGGTCCCCGGGGCCAATAGTGGCCCAGGGAAGGGGGGCCACACGGCCCCCCTCCCATACATATAAACAAAAAACAAGGCCAGGCCCCGGGGGATGGGGTCCCTGGGGCCAAAATTGGCCTGAGGAGGGGGGCCACGCGGTCCCCCTTTTTTAAAAAAACCAATAAATAAATATTGGCAGGCCCCGGGGGATGGGGTCCCCGGGGTGAATACCGAATAATGGAAGTGAGGCATTTTTTTTTTCTTTCGAGTTTGGAGTCGCAACTTCAACGTGGCTCTCAGCGCGGCCCCCCCGTGTAATGTTGCGTTGGATTCCCGATTTCACCTTAAATAAATAATTAAGTAGTATGCAATTTAGAAGGTAGTGTTGTATTTGTGAAGTTGTTTTAAAGAGGTACTGTGATTGAAGTTAATGACAAGATAACAATTGATAGAGTTGTTAAAAATATATAAAAATTAAAAATAGTAGTTAGACTTTGAAAGTGTGTTGTGTTGTAGTACATTGAGTTCATGCTTTTGCGGATTCGCGTTGGGTGCGCGAATCCACAAAAAAAAATATATGTATGTGTAAAAAAAAATATATTCACTACTATGTTATAGGGTGGCTCTAAAAAGAGCCCTTGTTTTTATTATGAGTTTGTTATAGCTACATGTAAGTGCGGATGCACAGCTTTAGGTTGTTGAGAAAGACTCTGTTTCCTTGATCTGTGAAGTGTACTCCATCACTTCTGTAGATGTCATCCATATCAAAACGTATATTGTTGTTATAGATGGAGCCCATTCTATGGTCTCTGAGGTAAGCAGAAACAGTTTTATTGACATTTTTTCTAGCTTTCTCAATCTGTGGACAGAATTGATTTGACCACTTACATTTCTGTCTTTGGCATATATTAGAGTATACAAAGACAGTTTGAGGCAAAAGCAACATCAGTTGTGCAAAGGTGTCCTTCATTAGCATTTCAAGACCTACCCCAGTCAATGTGCCTAGGTCATTGCCACCACAGTGCACAATCATGAGGTCAGGTGGTTGGAGATGGAGAAAGGTTTTAACCAAAGGCATCAATTGGTGCCACTTTAATCCTCTCTGTGCAATCCATTTAATATCCACATTTTGCAAAGCTAGGTCTTTGTCAATACTGCTGCGTTCAGCATACATTTTGCACCAGAAAACATAGCTGTGTCCAACAATCCATACTGTAAGCATCTTGAAGGGATGTCTGGAAGTAATGAATAGATGTCTGTAGCTGAGATAGTCAGTTGGTAGAATGAGAGGTATCTAAAATGGTGGACAGATGCAGTTTTTAAACAAAGTAGAGAATTGATTGGCTGTTTAAGAAGATTGTACACTCAAAAATAGGGTGCATGTTACTTTCTTTAAAAGCATGTTCCTTATTTGTCAGTAGAAAATGTTTGAAAGGTACAGTAGATAGGATAAGGATATACTTTGCAAACGTCAACCACACCTGCTGTTTGTATTTGTAACCTTGTGTGCTGGATTTCAAAATATGGTGAACTTGTGACCTGTCAGTTCAGTTGAATGTTCCATGAACTGTTACTATGGAAACTGGCATTAAGCAGAATGGGGGAAGGGTTGAAACTTTACTGTAGACTTAAAATGTGAAATTGTAATTTATATATAGGTGATATGTTATTAAAGTACAATTTCCTAAGTCAGTACTATCTTTAGAAGTGGTGTGTTGTTAAAAAATAGTGGTATTTTTATTTGTAATATATTTTTGAATTCCCGTATGGATTCGTGGTTCCATCGCATTGGTGCACGGTGGAGTCGCGACTCCAAAAAATTCCAGTACCAGTTTGGGCACTTTTAGAAGTCAGTTGGTAAGGGTTCATATGTTTAACCAATAGAAATGTGTTTTATAATTTGAAATAATGTAGGAAGCAATGTGATTTGTTACTTACATGTATTGTGTGGAGAAAGAGAGGGATAGTTTGCCATTACTGGTTTTACCTTGCTGAGAGTGGTGCATTACATTGATTGTGTGCATTATAAAATCTTTTATGTGTTTGTGATATTTTAAATTCAACAAATCGATTTGGAAGGTGAGTTATAAATTTGTGAGGTGTATTATGTATTAGGTTTACTTTTAATCTTTATAAATTATTGATAAACTGTGTTGTTTGAAATATATTATTAAATGTAGAGATGTGTATTGTAGTTTGTTTTATTCTAGTTAAATGATGTTTGAAATAGATTTTGTATAGTAATATGTTTATATTGGAAGATGGATTAGTGATTATGGTAGTTTGCTTTAGTGTGTGGATATGTAGATTTGTAGTATGCCACATATTTCAGGTGTTGTTTTAAAAGTGGAGGTGGAGTGTGTCGAGTTTTAAGGTGAGCATGGACTTCTGTCTCAAGTGTGTCTCTACTTGTATATTTATTTTCATATGTCTTATACATTTGAAGGTGCATGATGTATAACAAAGAGGTGTTGTTGCTTTTTATGTGGTAGGCTCAAGATTGTGAGTAGTAGTGGAATGGTGAAGATGTAGGATAATAGTGTGCTTTAAAAAATGTTGACATAAGGTATTAGTGGTTAGGCTTCTTTTTTTAAGTTTGTAGAGAGGTACAGTTGAAATATGCCACATACGTTTGGGTGTTTGCTTGAAACTGGAAGTTTGTTCTGTGAATTTTTAAGGTTTGGATAGTGTTATGCTACAGACATATTCATGTATGCTTTTAGGAATATGGTGAGACATTTAGTAAAGACGTGAAGGGTTCCTGCTTTGTATTTGGGTAGGTGTAACATTATAAGTAGTTGTAGAATGGTAAATCAGCAGCCCAAAAGAGAGGTTTGAGATATATTTGTAGACCTTTTATTTATTAGAGTAATTTGTATGATGTGTGGAAAGGTGTATTTCATATATACCGCATAATTTTCAGTGTATGTTTGAAAATTGAAGTGTAGACTCTGAAGTTTTGAGCTGTGAATGGTGTTGTGACTGAGATATGTTTCTAGTAGCACATATATTATGGTATGTGTTATGTGTCTGAAGATGATAGATATATAAAACACAGGTATACATTTATCTGTATATTACTTTTATATATGATGCTGCTAGCAAAAGGTACAGACATATGCATACATGCTTTTAGAAATATGGGGAGTCTTTCATCAAAGTTAAGTGAAGGGTTGCTTTGCTGTTAGCTATGTTCAATACCAGATTAGTGCTAGAATAGTAAAGCAGTAGTAGTAGAAAAGTGATGTTTAAGATATGTTGGGAGAGGAATTATTGATTATAGTGCTTTATAAGAGTCTGTGTAAAAGTTCACTTGAAATTTGCCGCATAAATCTAGGTATGTTTGAAATGTTAAGCGTAGTCTGTCAAGTTTTAAGGCCTTTATGGTCTTGTGAGCGTGGTTATGTTTCTACTTGCACATGTGTTCTAATATGTGTAATGCTTTTGGCAATAGGGATAGAAAGATGCATGCATGCTTTTAGGAATATGGTTAGAGTTATGGTGGAAATGTGTGATAGGTTGCTACTTTATGTTTGACTAGGTCTAATATTTGTAGAATGGTGAATCTGTAGAATAAAACTGAGTTTAAAGACATGTTGGCAGAAGGGATTACTGATTAGGCTACTTTCTATAAGTTTGGGGAAAGGCACACTTGAAGTACGTTGCAGAAATGTAGGTGTGTCTCTGAAATGTAAAGTTCAGTCTATTTGTTTATTTCTGTTATATATGATGATGATTTTCAAAGGTAGACATATATGCATGTATAGTGTTAGGAATATGGTGAGATTTATAACAGAGTCATGTGTAGCTTTTATGCTTTATTTTGAGTATGTTCAGCACCCTAAGTAGTTTTAGAATTGTGAGGCTGCAGTACAAAAGTGTACACGAAATGTCATAGACCTGACTTTTGAGCTGCAGTTTCAGTATTCTGCTACTACTTAGAATGTTGTTGTCCTCTAATCACTCAGGTACTACTGTAGTACTACTCCAATCACTCAGGCAGTACACATGCACTTATAAAATTACTCAGGCACTTCCTATGTACTCCTGTAATCTCCCAGATAGTATCCCTGCAATCATGGAATCACTAGGCATTGCCTATATACTCCTTTAATCCCACAGACATAACTCCTGCAATCATGCAATCACCAATGTTTTAGTTATACACTGGTTTAATTATGCAGGCACTAGCCTTGCACTCTTCCAATCACCCTGTCAGGATCTATGCACTCCTCCAATCACTTTGCCAGTGTCCATGCACTTATAAAATCACCTAGGCATTACCTTTACATTCACTGAGGCACTACCACAGTATTACTGCAAAAACCGAGGCAGTACTGATGCACTTATAAAATTATCCAGGCTCTTTCTATGTATTCCTGTAGTCCCCCAGATATTACTTGTGAACTCATGCAATCACCAATGCATTAGCTATACACTGGTTCAACCACCCAGGCAATACCCTTGCACTCTTTCTATCACGCACGCACTAATCTTGTACTTATGTAATCACTCAGCCAGTGCTCATGCTGTTATATATTCACCCAGGCACTACCTTTGCATTCCTTTATTCACTCAGTCACTACCTCAGTAGTGCTGCAATCACCCAAGAAGTACCCATGCACTTATAAAATCACCCAGTGACTTTCTATGTAGTCATGTAAATCTCCAGATATTACCCCTGTAGTATTGCAATCACCCAGGAGTTACCTATGTACTCCTTTAATCCCCCAGACATTACCTCTGTACTCATGTAATCACCAATGCATTAGGTATACAATGCTTCAATCACCCTGGCACTATCTTTGCACTCTTTCAATCATGCACGCACTACTCTTGTACTTATGTAATCACTCAACCAGTACTCATGCACTTATAAAATCACCCAGGCACTTCCTTTGCACTTCTGTAATCACTCAGGCACTACGTTAGTACTGGTATAATCACCCAGGCAGTACTCATGGACTTATAGAATCACCCACTTACTTCCTATGTACTCCTGTATTCTCCCAGATATTACCTCTGCAGTCATGCAATCATCCAGGCACTAGTTATGTACTACCCCTGCAGTCATGTAATCATGTAGGCTGTACCTATGAACTCATGTAATAACCCAGATACTACTCAATGAGTCACCTATACGTTTAGGTGCTATTCATACACTTATCCATGCACTCAATGTTTATGTGTGCACTCATGCAATTAGCCAGTCACTATCTATGTTGTCCTGCAATTACCCAGTGACTACCTTTGGAATCATACAATCACTCAAGCACTTCGCATGGAGTTATGCATTCACTCAAGCAGATCTATTACATGTCTCAGTTTCTAGATTTCACTATATTCCAGAAATATTATATATATATTTGTTTTAGATCTGATGATGATTTGAAAAGGTAGAGACATTTGTATGCATGCTTTTAATAATATGAATCGACTTGGTTGAGTCATGTAATAGTCTGATGCTTTAAATTTGGCTAGGCCCAACACTCATGCAGTTGTAAAAACACCCAAGTACTGCCCATGCAGTATTTCAATGATCCAGTCACTATATATGCTGTGCTGTAATCACTCAGGTATTACTCCTGCACTCATGCAAACATCCATGCACCTATTCACTCATGTAATCACCAAGGTATTACCCATGCACTCTTTGAATCATGTAGACAGTACTGATGCACTTATATAATCACTCAGGCACTAACGTTGCATTCCTTCTATCACGGAGGCACTACATTTGTTATGCAATCACTCAGGGACTGTATTTGCACTCATTTATTCATTCAGGCGTTACTTCAGTAGTCCAGCGATCACCCAAGAAGTACCCATGCTCTTCTAAAATCACCCTGTTACTTTCTATGTAGTCATGTAAATCCCCAGATATCACTCTTGTAGTCATGCATTCACCCAGGTGTTACGTATGTAGTCTTTTAATCCTCTAGATGTTACCTCTGTACTGATGCAATCACCAAAGCATTAGCTAGACAGTGCTTCAATCACCAAGGCACTATCCTTGCACTCTTTCAATCATGCAGACACTACTCTTGTAGATATGTAATCAGTCAGCCAGTACTCATGCACTTATAAAACCACCCACGCAGTACGTTTGCACTCCTGTAATCACTCAGGCAGTACTTTTATACTTCTGTAATCACCCAGGAGGTTCTCATGGACTTATAAAATCACCCACTCACTTCCTATGTACTCTAATAATCCCCTAGATAATACCCCTCCAGTCATGCAATCACACAGGCACTAGTTATGTACTACTCCTGCAGTCATGCAATCATTTAGGCTGTACCTATGCACTCATGTAATAACCCAGGCTCTACCCTTGCAGTCGTAGAATGACCCAGATTCTACTGTTGCAGTCATCTATTCACCTACACACTACTCAATGAGTCATCTATATGTTTAGGTGCTATTGATACACTTATCCATACACTCAACGTTTATGTGTGCAGTCATGCAATTAGCTAGTCACTATCCATCTTCTCTTAGAATTATCCAGTGACTACCATTCAATTCATTCAATCACCCAAGCACTACTCATGAAGTTCTACAATCACTCAGGCAGATCTATTACATGTTTCAGTTGTAGGTTTGACTATATTCCAGAAATATTGTATACATATTGCTTTTAGATATGATGATGATTTTAAAAGGTAGAGACGTATGTATGCATGCTTTTAAGAATATGGAGAGACTTATGGTTCAGTCATGTAAATGTCTGCTGCTTTATATTTGGCTAGGCCCAACACTCATGCAGTTAAAAAAACACCCAAGTAGTACCCATGCAGACTTCCAATGATCCAGGCAGTACATATGCACTGATGCAATCACCCAGGCATTACCTCTGCACTCATGCAAACATCCAGGCTCTACCTATACTCTTATGGAATCACCCAGGCACTACCTGTGCACTCCTTTATTCACGCAGGCACTACCTCAGTAGTCCAGCAATCATTGAAGAAGTAGCCATGCAGTTATAAAATCACCCAGTTTTTTCCTATGTAGTCATGTAAATCCCCAGATATTACCCCTGTAGTCATGCAGTCCCCTAGGCGTTACATATACTGCTTTAATCACCCAGACGTTACCTCTGTACTCATGCAATCAGCAATGCATTAGCTATACAGTGCTTCAATCACCCATGCAGTATCCTTGCACTCTTTCAATCATGGACCAGTTCTTTTGTACTTATGTAATTACTCAGGCAATACTCATGCATTTATAAAATCACCAAGGCACTACCTTTGCACTCCTGTAATCAGTCAGGCAGTACTTTAGTACTTCTGTAATCACCCAGGCAGTACTCATGGATTTATAAAAGCACCAACTCACTTCCTATGTACTCCAATAATCCCCCAGATATTATTCCTGCAGTCATGCAATCATCCAGGCACTAGTTATGTACTACCTCTGCAGTTACAGAATCATGCAGTTTCTACCTATGCACTCATGTAATAATCCAGGCACTACTGTTGCAGTCATATAATCACCCAGGCTCTACTGTTGCACTCATCTATTCACCTAGGCACTTTTTAGCGAGTCATGTAAGCC
This sequence comes from Calotriton arnoldi, assembly GCA_963921515.1. NCBI lineage: Eukaryota > Metazoa > Chordata > Amphibia > Caudata > Salamandridae > Calotriton > Calotriton arnoldi. Next base: position 91,275 of record CAWUFW010012829.1, read on the forward strand.
TTCAGGTGCTATTTATACACTTATCCATGCACTAAACCTTTATCTGTGTACTCATGTAATTAGTCAGTCACTCTCCATCTTCTCCTGTAATTACCCAGCGAGTACCTTTGGAGTCATACAATCACCCAAGCACTACCCATGGGGTTTTGCAATCACTCTGGCAGATCTATTACATGCCTCAGTTTCTAGGTTTCACTATATTTTAGAAATATTGGATATATATATTTCTTTTAGATATGATGATGATTTTAAAAGGTAGAGACATATATATGCATGCTTTTAACGATATAGAGAGACTTATGGTTGAGTCATGTTATAGTCTGCTGTTTTATATTTGGCTAGGCCCAACACACAGTTATAAAAATACCCAAGTACTACCCATTCAGTCTTCCAATGATCCAGGCAGAACATATGCACTGATGGAATCACCCAGGCATTACCCTTGCACTCATGCAATCACCCAGGCACTAGCTATGCACTAATGCAATCACCAAGATATTACCCATGCAATCTTTGATTCATGTAGCCAGTACTCATGCACTTATATAATCACTCAGGCACTAACGTTGTACTTTTTCAATCACAGAGGCACTAGCCTTGTACTTATGTAATCACTTAGCCAGTACTCATGGTATTATTAAATCACCCAGGCACTTCCTTTGCACTCATTTATTCACTCAGGTGTTACCTCAGAAGTTATGCGATCACCTAAGAAGTACCTATGCTTTTATAAAATAACCCAGTCACTTTCTATGTAGTCATGTAAATCCCCAGATATTACTCCTGTAGTCATGCAGTCACCCAGGTGTTATGTATGTACTCTTTCAATCCTCTAGACGTTACCCCTGTACTCTTTCAATCACAAATGCATTAGCTATACAGTGCTTCAATCACCCAAGCACTATCCTTGCACTCTTTCAATCACGCAGGCACTAATCTCGTACTTATGTAATCACTCAGCCAGTACTCATACACTTATAAAACCACCCAGGCATTACCTTTGCCCTCCTGTAATCACTCAGGCAGTACTTTAGTACTTCTGCAATCACCCAGGCAGTAGTTATGGACTTATAAAATCACCCACCCACTTCCTATGTACTCCAATAATCCCCTAGATAATATCTCTCCAGCCATGGAATCACCGAGGCACTAGTTATGTACTACTCCTACAGTCATGCAATCATTTAGGCTGTACCTATGCACTCATGTAATAACCCAGGCTCTACCCTTGCAGTTGTAGAATAACCTACTGTTGCACTCATCTATTCACCTACACACTACTCAATGAGTCATCTATATGTTTAGGTGCTATTGATACACTTATCCATACACTCAACGTTTATGTGTGCAGTCATGCAATTAGCCAGTCACTATCCATCTTCTCTTAGAATTATCCAGTGACTATCCTTCAACTCATTCAATCACCCAAGCACTACCCATAGAGTTTTGGAATCACTCAGGCAGATCTATTAAATGTCTCAGTTTCTAGGTTTCACTATATTTTAGAAATATTGTATATATATTTCTTTTAGATATGATGATGATTTGAAAAGGTGGAGACGTATGTATGCATGCTTTTAACAATATGGAGAGACTTATGGTTCAGTTATGTAATAGTCTGCTGCTTTATAATTGGCTAGGCCCAACATTCACACAGTTATAAAAACACCCAAGTACTACCCATCAAGTCTTCCAATGATCCAGGCAGTACATATGCAGTGATGCAATCACCCAGGCATTACCACTGCACTCATGCAAACATCCAGGCACTACCTATACACTCATGCAATCAAATCACCCAGGCACTACCTGTGCACTTCTTTATTCACTTAGACACTACCTCAGTAGTCCTGCAATCATTGAAGAAGTAGCCATGCAGTAATTTAATCACCCAGTTATTTCCTATGTCGTCATGTAAATCCCCAGATATTACCCCTGTAGTCATGCAGTCATCTAGGTGTTACATATGTACTGTTTAATCCCTCAGACGTTACCTCTGTACTCATGCAATCACCAATGCATTAGGTATACAGTGCTTCAATCACCCATTCACTATCCTTCCACTCTTTCAATTATAGACGCAGTACTTTTGTACTTATGTAATCACTCAGGCAATACTCATGCATTTATAAAATCACCGAAGCACTACCTTTGTACTCCTGTAATCAGTGAGGCAGTAGTTTAATACTTCTGTAATCACCCAGGCAGTACTCATGGACTTATAAAATCACCAACTCACTTCCTATGTACTCCAATAATCTCCAGATATTACCCCTGCAGTCATGCAATCATCCACGCACTAGTTATGTATTACCTCTGCAGTTATAAAATTATGTAATAATCCAGGCACTACTGTTGCAGTCATATAATCACCCAGGCTCTAGTGTTGCACTCATCTATTCACCTAAGCACTTTTTAGCGAGTCATGTAAGCCTTCAGGTGCTATTTATTCTCTTATCCATGTACTAAACCTTTATCTGTGCACTCATGTAATTAGTCAGTCGCTCTCCATGTTCTCCTGTAATTACCCAGCGAGTACCTTTGGAGTCATACAATCACCCAAGCACTAACTATGGAGTTTTGCAATCACTCAGGCAGATCTATTACATGTTTCGGTTTCTAGGTTTCACTATATTTTAGAAATATTGTATATATATATTTCTTTTAGATATGATGATGATTTTAAAAGGTAGAGACATATGTATGCATGCTTTTAACGATATAGAGAGACTTATGGTTGAATTATGTAATAGTCTGCTGCTTTATATTTGGCTAGGCCCAACACTCATGCAGTTATAAAAACACCCAAGTACTACCCTTGCAGTCTTCCAATGATTCAGTCACTATATATACACTGCTGTAATCACTCAGGCTTTATGCCTGCACTCATGCAAACATCCAGGCACTATGTATGTACTCATGCAATCAGCCAGGTATTACCCATGCACTCTTTCAATCACCTAGCTACTATCTATAAACTTAGATAATCTCTTAGGTACCATCTTTGCACTGCTTCTATCATATAGGTATTACCCTTGTACTTATGTAGTCACGCAGTCAGTACTCATGTACTTATAAAATCACCCAGGCACTGCCTTTGCACTCCTTCAATCTCTCAGGCATTCCCTCAGTACTCCTGCAATCACCCAAGCAGTAGTTATGCAGTTATAAAAATCACCCACTGATTTGCTATGTACTCCATTAATCCTCCAGATATTATTCCTTCAGTCATGCAATCACTCAGGCACTAGTTATGTGCTACTCTTGCAGTTGTTGAATCATCTATGTTCTACTGTTGCATTTATCTATTCACCTATGCACTACTCAATGTATTTCTTTATTTATAGATGACAATATTTGTTTATAATTATTTTAATAATATTAAATATTTTTTGGAAAGATAATAACTTTTCTTTTTTTAGAAATTCTCCATAATTATTGAGAAATATTCAGTATGACGAGAAAAGTTTAAAAGAAAAGACAACAAAGAAAACAGAACTATTTAAAGGAGAGAGAAAATCAGAAAGTAGATGAAGTACAACATGTGACGTTAAAGAAAAAGTCTTCTGGTAAGAGAACGAAAGAATTTGTTAAAAGTCTTTTAAAAAATCTAAAAGATTTTCAAAATGGCGAAAAGAGAAAGAAAAGTACTACAAGCAATCAGAAGGAAAAGAAAAAAAGGAGAAATTAATGCAAAATCAGGTTATAGGAAAACAATACATGTTGAAAAAAGGATGAAAGAATATAAAGACATTAGGAAGAGAATGTATAAAAGTAGAGTACTACAAAATTTATTGAAAGATTGCAAGAAATATAAAAGAAGATCTGCATTTTACAAGAAGAAAGACCAGATTGAAAGTGTAGTCGAAAAGGCTTTTGAATTGAAAAGAAAATTGTTTATATTAGTATTGAAGAGAATGAAAACATTGAATAAAACAATGCAGTTTATGAAGGAGAAAAGTAAAAGAAAAAGACTGGTTAATAGAACTAACTTTTGTAAAAATAATTTCGGGTGAATGGAAGCACACTTCTAGTACTGAACCTTTTTAATGAAGAAAGCTATTTTCAACAAATTACATTAGTTCATGCTGTTGATACCGGGGGTCGTTGTTATGAGGTTAAAAACGGATGTCCAATTGAAAAAGAAAAGATGGTTCCTAGAAATGTGGAACAATAATAGCTGAAGAAGTTCAAGGGAGACGTACACAAGCTCCAGTGTATAGGTGGGATTGTAGTAGTATTTGTAGTATACAACAGGAATCTATTGATATATTATGAAATTTCTTACGAGATTATGGTAAAAAAAGTGTTAAACAAAAGATTAAGATGTTGCAAGGACTAGATCCTTGTAAATTGAGAAAATATAGTAACTTACAGGGTCATTCTCTGGCATGTCTTTCTAGAAAAGTGTGTAGAAGTACTTTTCATCATTTAAGAATGTTAGCAGTACATCACTCACAAATGCGAAGTTAGTGAGAAGATTGTACTATGTAAAAAGTCCTGCTTTATGTTTAAGTGAAATAAACACAGCTCTTTTGCATGGTTCAGTATTGGATGTAAAAAAAGTTTCTGATGATATAGAGTTTCGTTTCTTTGGTCCTCAAGAGGAGTGTAGAGAAAGTGAGAGTTTGATAAGTGTAGGTTTTGAAGAAGAGGTGGAAGATAGTACTACTGAGAAGTTTGAGAAGAAATTACAAAGTTTAAAGTAGTTTCTTGTGAGAAACCAAACTAGGGGGCCGATTACGATGGCGGTGTTTGGCACATCCGCGGTGCTGGCGGAAAACGTCCTTTTCTGCACTCCAGTGGCGGACCTCGTGTCCGCCGTATTACAATGGTCAAAGATAGCCCATTTCACGTCCGCTGCGGAGTTTCGGGATCCGCCAGGAATTTCCTTCCGCAACGGTGGCGGAGGGAGCCAATAGAGAAAGACCGCCGTGCGGAATGACGTTACGACCGCCGTACAAATCACGATGCCTCAAACAGCCCATCACAACGCAGCGGAGAAACCAGCCTCTCGGAGACGGCAGAAGCACTACTGCGGAGAGCGAAACTCGAATCCCGGCCACCTCCACGCATTCCTGACCGCTATGGATCCAGCTCTTCAAGCCCTTCCGCTGCTGTACCTGATCCACTACCAGCAGATAAGACGCCGCCGCCGTCAACACCGCAGGTACGTAAATAACACATCTCCGCATACAACCACAACACACAACTCCTGTGCTGAAATACGGGTCCTGTCCACATCAGACACTCTGGTGGAGACAGGAACATATCCCCCAGTGTACTCACACATGTCCTGCTTGCTAGAAATCCACACCTCCGCATCGGGGTCACCCATCAACATCGAAATCACTGCAATGTCCCGGTCACGTCACCGCAGCGGTGAAGACGCGGGAAAACCTGCGCACAATGTAGTAGGCAGGGCCGGCGCCAGGCATGGGCAGTCTGGGCAGCTTCCCAGGGCTCCACCTTCACCCTACCCACATGGTGGGCCGCATCAGTTGGCCACAGCCCACAGCACGCTTCCCACATCCATTTCTGCACATGCTGTGTGCCCCTCTTGTGCCCCCTCAATGCACTATTTAGCAGCCAGGTGTGGCTCGACCTCGCACCTCACACATCAAAGGGCAAGGTAGATTGACTGGGAAGGTGGGGGTGAAGATGAACACCCTGCACAGAAGGTCAGGGGCTGGACAACCCTCCTCCTCACACCTGCCTTCCACTCATGTGAATCAAACTGAGTAAATTAAGAAATGAAGACTCACTCTGCATATTAACAACCACTGAACTGTTCACACTGCATGTCAAGTCCCTCAGACAGATCCCACACTGACACTCTGCCACATACACATACCATAGGTCAGCAGCAATGTATGACAATAAATGGACTACCCCAAAGTGGAGTGCACAGTGCTGGAAAACCATGGAGCAAGCCACATAGCATTTGTACATGACATGCAAGAGGAGGAACATATCACACTACCCTTAGGCCATCAAATCAGACATGGGTGGCACAGTGATTGAAATTAAACCAAAGTGACATCTGTGCAATATCTCTGGGATACAGCAATGCAAGCTATGCATAGGCACAGGAATGATAGGAAGTGTCAGAAGCCATACAGTGACCAGCCCCACATCTGTGTCAACTACCTTGACATGTGTATGCCACCAGCACAACACACGTGGCTCATTGTCACACTCCCTGACTGTCAAACCCAAGTAGGACCTTCACACATACCCCTCATCTACCCATCTCACACCTGCAATACTCAACACCTGTGAGAAACACACATAAAGGTGCAAATAAGGTCCTGTGAGTTTCCTGACAACCAATCACACACCCTGGTGTGTATCTACAAATGTCAGACTCCCACTCAGGGATGTCTGAACCAATGCTGATCAAAAACCAATAGCCAAACACAAATCTCACAAACAACATCCAAAGAAGTCCAACAAGCTCAGCCATGTGCAGGCAAACAGTGGATAGGCAATGTGACCCTAGACAGAACAGGAATACACAACATTTTCACTCTGGACAAATGCACAGACACCATACCCCAACCCAATCAAAAATTGCATTATCAAATGCCAATCATGAACACTAACTGTGATCAATGGGACAAATCAGCTAACACAGACATAGACACCACACCAGTTATCAAGTGAGCATGGTGTCAATGTGTACCACAAGCATGCACATGCACAATCCTGACAAGTGACAGGTCAAATATAGGAGGACATAGCACTATTGTGCACTCAAAACAGGCTCATGAACAAGACTCCACATTGCTGCATGTGACATTCACACAAGAAATGCACACTACACATTCAACACACATCTGAATGTATTACAATGCACAAACTACTCTCACACAATGCCATGCAAATAGAACATCACACACACATGCACCTGTCAGTAGAAAGAGCCAACACAGGCCAAACACTGCATCCATCAACCACAAAAACACAACATATGCAAAAAACAATTCATCACATAGTCAACTCAGCTGGACATCAGGGGGATGCACACCAGGCAAGTACAAGGCAACATACACTGACAGCACTGCATGCACAGTAAGCAGTGTGTGAACACCAACAAAACCAGTAGCACACATATCTGAGTGCTCCACCATGAACTTCCACACCACAAATCATCACAGCACACAGATCACATCACACTCAGGAAGGGTAGCAGTACCTCAGCAAACAGACATACAGCTTAGCCATCACCCACAGCTGCACAACTCAGGAAAACCCAGATGCAAACAACATGACTAGAGGACTGTGCTGCTCAAACATATGCACTGCACATGAGCAACCATGACTGCAACCAAGTAGAAGAAAATAACACATAACTAATTGTGAAACTGTCCTGAGTGGCACATTGGTCCTGTACACAGATCATCCTCCCACAGTATAGTGTCACACTATGAAGTGTTGGGGAGGGTCACACACTGGCAAGGCATGGGGTGGAAGACATGAGACTGAAGTGGTGTGTACATCAGTATTGGACAGGTGAGGAGTGTACAGTGCAAAAACACATAGAGGAGTAACTCACAATGTGTAGGCATCAGAAGCACCCATAGGGGATGGTATGACTCCTCATACCACATACTATACTTGTCCTAAAAATGTGTCAAGTGACAGCAATGCATGAGAAAACTCACAAATAATGTCAGTGTGGCTGAGCAGGTCAGCACAGTGAGCACAAACTTAAACAAGACCTATGGCTGATCAACAAAACACAACACAGACTTTGCAGTGACACACTCTGCATACTCACAACTGACAGCGACAACAAGTAGGTGTCCCCCAGAAGTGCAAGGACACACCGACACACTGCACTGTGCTCAACCTACAACTCCCCCATGTGTCCACAATCTGAAGCACATGTCTGACAATGTAAACAAACAGGCACTCATTACCTGGATCATACATGTGTGTAGTTGGCATGTGCAGGGGCACATACACCTCAACACTACTGACAATGACAGGCCAATCACACTGTATGACTACTCAAGTGCACACATTCAAATGTACCCATGTGACTATGAAGACAGGCCTACACAAGATGACTACACATCAACACTGCTGTTCACACATCAAGAAAGATCCCACAGATATGACGGACCCTGGCCACCCTGCAAGTAATCCTGTGGATAGAATTCACCTCTGTTGTGGTATTGCATCCTAACATGACATGTGTACAATTTAGCAAACCTGACCATAGAATGATTAGGATAAGAGTAGATCATCACAAACAACCATCATTGCACCCTCAAGCCTCAGAGTCAAGAAGAACAAAAGTGCCTGTCACCTCTGGCAACCTCTGAAAAAGTAAATCAAGTAATTGCCAATGTGAAAGTGGCATACAGAGCATGTGTCACATGAACCTATACCCATACATAAAACTTTTTATTTAGCAAGGGCAGCGACAAAGCAGACAACATGAGTAACAGTCTTTATTGCATAATATCCAGATATGCATCAAAAGTGCAAACCATCAAGGCCATTGGCCAGTACAAATTCCTAGTATGCACATGTGTGCATGACAAACTGCACAGGAAATGGGCATCAGAAGTACAAAACAGCAAGGCCATTGGCCAGTACAAATTCCTAGTATGCACATGTGTGCATGACAAACTGCACAGGAAATGGGCAACAAAAGTAACAAACAACAAGGCCATTGGCCAGTCCATAGTTCTAGTCCGCACATGTGTGCATGAGAAACTGCACAGGAAATGGGCAACAAAAGTAACAAACAGCAAGGCCATTGGCAAGTCCATATTTCTAGTCCGCACATGTGTGCATGAGAAACTGCACAGGAAATGGGCATCAAAAGTAACAAACAGCAAGGCCATTGGCCAGTCCATATTTCTAGTCCGCACATGTGTGCATGAGAACTTGCACATCAAATGGGTAACACCGTCCACTGCCATGGGAATCACCACAGCTCAGGGGCTACATATGGGCAGTCCAGGCACCGCTGTTGGAGAAATGGTGTGGGGAGGAGGACTTGGCTTAAATATTTGGCTTTAAGTTGAACTAGGAGGGGGCTGATTGTCGGGGCCAGTTGGAGGACTGGACCTGGGAGAGAGAGAACCGGCTGAGGTAGAGGCATCCGTGGCTGTGGGAGCCTGAGGGCTGCTTGGACCGGGTGGAGTGGTGGCACGGGGAGGTGGAGACATGCTGCGTGGAGGCACAGTGGTTGAGGGTGAATGTTGAGGGCTGGGTCTCAACTTTTTGGGGATTCGATAGCCCACAAGTGTCTTGGCCGGAGTGGGAAGTGAGATGGGCACAACAGCCTCACTCTCCACCAAAGGTGTATCAGGTGCAGGTGGCTCTCCCCGTGGGGATTTGCTGGACCTGGTGGTAGGCTTGGGCTGGCCATGCCTCTTCCCCTGCATCCCCTGTTGTCGAGGTAAACCCCCCACTTTGCTCTCTTGTCCCTGCTTCACAGGGGTGTGGGTGGGAGTTGACGTTGTGGGTGAATCTGCCTTTGAAATGTGTTTGGGCTTAGTCGTTGCAGGCACCAGGTTCACAGCAGACAGGGCAAGTGTTTGTGGGTCTTTGGGAGCAGGTGTGGGGATGGGAGTGCCCTTGGATGGTGGTGATTTTGATGAATGTGATGTTGATGCCTGCTTCTTGGCCTGATGCCCCTGAGTGTCACGTGATGGGCTTTTGGTTTTGCGCTCATGTGTGCCCGTTTTGTGTGGTGGTGATGGTGTCTGTGGTCTGGTACGCTTCGAGTGCTGCTGTTGTGTGCTGCGTGTGGAGGACTTGATGCCTGAGGGCTCTGGCGTGTGGGCACTCTTGTCAGGTGGTGCCACTGGCAGGGTGGTTGCTGAAGGGACAGGAGCTGGACTGGGAGCCTGTGACTGCTGAATGGCTGCCGTCACTGTGGAGGACAAAGACTGGACAGTTCGGTGTAGGCCACCCACGTCAGAATGAATGCCCTCCATGAAGGCAACTACCTGTGCCAACTTCTTGTCATGATCCTGGAAGGCATTCAGGAGAGCAGTCTGACCCACACACAGCTGGTGCAAAAGGTCTACCGCCTCCACACTGAGGGCAGCAGGGGAGACAGGGGCAGCAGTGCCTGGGGGGAAGGAGACTCTACCCTTCCTAGGGCTGTGTGCACGGACAGCACTTGTGGGAGCATCTGGGAGGGTGGGCACTGGACGATGTGTGGCGGAAGAAGAGGCAGATCTGGAACTTCCTGTGCCCGCCAACATCGAGGAGTCACCGCTGGAGTCTGAAGATGTGGAGGTTGGTGTTTCCGGGCTTGAATCATCCAGGGCACTCCTGTCCCCCTCCGAGGCGCTGGTCACATCAGTGTCAGTGAACTCATGTGTAGCAGTCGTGCCAGAAGCTTCCCCACTGGTGTCCGTCCCCCGTCCTTCCCTGCCCTCGGTAGATGCTGCAAGAGACAGAGACATAGGTTCAGTATAGTGCCATACTCACAAACATCATATGCAAGCAAAGCACAAAACTTTAAAATGATACTCCCATGTTGGACTCCTCCATGTACATTCAGCATGTGCTACATTTATGCAATCATCAGAAGATGCATGGAAACATCCATAGTTGATAGTAATGCTCCATGTGGCGTTGACACAGCCAAAAAGCTGGCCCTGTGCCTCCCTGTAACCACACATACTATTCTCTGTAAGCATACCTATGTGCCTGTAGGTGAGATAGCTATACATCAAAACATGTTGTCTCTGTCACATATGGAGTCTCTTTAAGGGAACACCACAGATACTAACTCCAAAATGTCCTTTTGCAATGGCTACAAGCTCCTGATATCCACCATGTTGTGCTTCGAAGCACAACTACAGTTGTACATTGGTGTCTGCTGTGTAGATGTCACAAATTATCTGTTGTGCACAGCACACATCTATGAATGCACACTAACATGATGCTCACTGCTGTTCACTGCCAGGTGATGTCTATGACACTCATACTGCAGCATATGTCACAAGGCCACATCTCATCTGTCAATGACAAGGGTCATGGTTTTAAACACATGAGAAACCACATGTTGTATAGATTCAGAACAGCTGCACTCAACACTGAGGCCACTTAGAAGCCATTGCATCACACTAGAGACATCACAGAGCTTCCCACTGGCTCACGGTTGGGATTCATGCAGTCACTCACACCCAAAGTCACACTTAGCTGAATACTCACCCCCAACTTGCTGCTGATGGGCCCTCAAGCGTCCATCCAGCTCTGGCTGTGTCACTGCCAAGATGCGGGCCATTAGTGGTGTCATGCTCCTGCGCGCCAACCTGCCACTCCGAGGGAGCACCCCCAGCGTCATCTCTGCCACGTTTTTGCTCAGCCGGCAGATGTCATCCCACCTCTTGTGACAGTGTGTGTGCCGTCGGTTGGAGACACCCAGAGCCCGCACCTTGCGTGCAATGGTCCTCCATATCGCCTTACGCTGGTGGACCTTAAGCTGCAGGCATGGGAGACAAGAAGAAGAAGTTTCAGTGACACTGTTTTATGTACCACTGCTTGTCAGTACAGGAGCATGAAAATACATAGCACACTAATACATGAATGTTGAGCAGAGGCCATACAGCATGACATGTAGTACACTTGCATCGGATAATCCCATAGAAATGTATACATGTATGATGATGGACACAGTACATGGCCATCTCATACACATGCAGAGTGCCAGCACAGCAACCAATGTGAAAATGACCCTCATCTGTGATGCAGTATGTGAGTGAGCATGACATACAATACATTGGGAATGATGTGTCGGGGCTGACTCACTGTGTCATAACACCACACACCCCTCAATGTCCTTGACCAGTAAATGGCTACATGTGTCATGGTGGTCACATTTAGGGCCAGGATCTGACATTCTCACACTCTTCTCACAAGGTGGAGGCGTGTCTTGTGCAATCCTCAGGCCTAAGATAGCTCATTGAGAAATAGGGTGGTGGACAACACATATGTTTCACTCATTCCATTTAGTGATGGGTCCTTGTAACATTGGGCAGTTTCTGTGCAGGCCAGAGGGACTCTCACTGAGGTTAAACGTGGGCCATCAGAAAAATCACATGCATGTACAATATGAAAGGGTAAACAGTGCCTACACATGCGAGACTGAACACATAATGTAATCAATAGAAGGAACATATCCAAATTACATTTATCTGATGTGTCATAGGTGAACTACCACCAAGAGTGTTAGACACAGGCATTGTACTCTTGTGCATAATGCTCACATCACCATAGGGGCAATTTGAGAACTGCACCCACATCATTCAGTATCCTCTGGACAAAATACATTTGTAATGTCACAAATGAGCATTTGAAGACTTAATGGACTATGATATCACATAGCACATGCAATGTTTGTTCAGACTTCGACTGACTCAAACCATCAGTGTAACTGTATGGTTGCAAAATACACTGCATGTCACTCCCGTCCTTCAATGCAGTCTTGGATCTGTGGAAATAAGACTACACACCCCATTGACATGAAGTCATCATGCTAGGCAGTGTATCACACTTTTACATTAACCAGTCTCAGACCAAAGGCTGTAGAAGTGTCCATGTTGCCATCCTCCCCACATACTTAAATGTAATACTTAATAGGCCATGTATGGAGAAGGCTATAGGAAAAATATGGATGCATGCACATTGACTTGCACTCACAGGCACATACTACTGCAGAGCAACATCATGTGACCATTCTGAGCACTCTCAAACTTTTATTCAGTAACACTTACCAGTACATCTGGCGCACCATACAGCCCCCCATACTGTGCAAGGACCTCCTCCACCAGGACCTCCAGCTCCTCTGTGGTGAAGGGACGGGCCCTGATGTTCTCAGTTCTCACCATCACTGGGTCCAGAATACAGGAACAGCAGCAGTTGGTGGTGAAGAATGGCAGGCAGCAGTGTCTGAATGCAAGTGAAATGTGTGGCTCTCTCACAGAGATGTATAGGCCCCTCGGGTTGTTTCAGTGGTACTCAGCTGCTGCAATTGGTCTGCCTGGATAGCATTTTTCAATTGCATCCAATAACCGGGATGGCGGAAGCGGTGCACGCCTTCCGCAAGTTTCAAAATTGTATTTCACTACCGCGATCGCGGTTCCCATTGGCTGCAATGCCATTGGTATAGGCGGTGTCACACCGCGGGGGCCAGGCGGTCGCTACCGCAATCCTGCATCTTTCAATTGTGGCCAATACCCGGGCCCGCGGTAGCGGAGCACGCCTACCGCGGTTTCAAATATGTATTGCACTACCGCGATGGCGGTTCCTATTGGCTGCAATGCCATTGGCATTGGCGGTGTCACACCGCGGGGTCCAGGCAGTCGCTACCGCAATCCTGCATCTTTCAATTGTGGCCAATGCCCGGGCCCGCGGTAGCGGAGCACGCCTACCGCGGGTTTCAAATATGTATTGCACTACCGTGATCGCGGTTCCTATTGGCTGCAATGCCATTGGCGGTGTCACACCGTGGGGTCCAGGCGGTCGCTACTGCAATCCTGCATCTTTCAATTGTGGCCAATGCCCGGGCCCGCGATAGTGGAGCACGCATACCGCGGGTTTCAAATATGTATTGCACTACTGCGATCGTGGTTCCCATTGGCTGCAATGCCATTGGCATTGGCGGTGTCACACCGCGGGTTCCAGGCGGTCGCTACCGCAATCCTGCATCTTTCAATTGTGGCCAATGCCCAGGCCCGCTGTAGCGGAGCACGCCTACCGTGGGTTTCAAATATGTATTGCACTACCGCGATCGCGGTTCCCCTTGGCTGCAATGCCATTGGTATTGGCGGTGTCACACCGCGGGTTCCAGGCGGTCGCTACCGCAATCCTGCATCTTTCAATTGTGGCCAATGCCCGGGCCTGCAGTAGCGGAGCACGCCTACCGCGGGTTGCAAATATGTATTGGACTACCACGATCGCGGTTCCTATTGGTTGCAATGCCATTGGCATTGGCGGTGTCACACTGCGGGGTCCAGGTGGTTGCTACCGCAATCCTGCATCTTTCAATTGTGGCCAATGACCGTGATCGCGGTGGCGGAGCACGCATATTGCACCTATGGACACAATATGCTCTAGTAATGGCAATAGCCAATTTTAATCATTGAACACTATACATTCACAATGTATTACAGCACCTGTTTGCAAAATTAATGCTAGTGTGACATTCAACTCACTGATGCCTACACATGCCATGTCAGTGCACATGATTAAATGCATTGGCATGTAATTCCTCACATTTCACCTATGATATTTGTGTGCATGTACACAGTTTTGGTGTGTAATGGAGTCTCATATTTGTGAACATCTCAATGTGTGAGATGGCTAATCAACCCACAGTAATGATGGACTGACCACATAATGTGCCTATTTTACTGTGCACATTGCTGTATTGGTTTTGGTAGTTGATCAGCTTACACACACTGTGCTCATTGTGTAGAAAAGTTGTGCTCTGTGCAACTTAAGCAAGAAGGTGTGGCAGGTACAGCAGCTACGTAGAAGTCAGCAATGTTGCTGTTTCCAACATGTGCTGTGTCAACTACTCCCAGGGCTGGGGACACATGATGAGGGAGTGTACCATTTACCCTTCACATAGTCATAATCTGTTTTGGAGGTAGTCAGTATGTACTTACTGACCACATGTACGACTACATGAGATCAAGGTGTCTCTGCATGTGACTTGTGCATTAAGCTGTTGTTACAGTCCAGTCATTGTTGGCACTGCGTCAGTCAAGATGTAAGGTGTTTGACACATCTCATAGGGGAATTAAATTGACATGTGTCCCCATTCATATTATGTAGGAGACGACCAAATGTGCCTCGTCTGTTCCCAGTGCTGGCGAACATGGAGGATGAGGACATCATAAGAAAATTCCGTCTGGATCGCCTTACCCTTCAAGACCTATGTGGTCAGTTGTAGCCCCATCTGAGGCCTCGCAGAACCTATCCGACTGCTTTGACACCAACAGTTAAGGTGATGGTGGCCCTGCAACTGGTTCGTTCCAGTACACGGTGGCCATCGCCAGTGGGATGTCTCAAGCGATGTTCAGCATGGTGCTACGTGATGTCCTGTCCGCAATGATGACATACAAGGACCGCTATATCCATTTTCCAAGGAGACATGAATTGGCAGCTGTGAAGGGTGATTTGTATGTCCTTGGCCACATACCTAATGTTGTTGGCGCCATTGACTGCACACATGTTGGCTTGGTTCCACCACAGGCACGTGAGCACATATACAGGAACAGGAAGCATTTCCATTCCATTAATGTGCAAGTGGTATGCCAAGCGGATATGATTATCTCCCATGTCTGTGCCAGATTTCCCAGATCAGCCCATGACTCCTACATACTTCGTAACAGCATCATCCCACAACTGATGGCAAATCTGCATCCGGAGCGTGCGTGGCTTGTTGGTGAGTACGCCGAGTTAAGTAGTGTGCTGTATGTGTGACATGCTGTTCTCAGCTACTCTTTATATTAGTAAATTGCTCTCTGTATGTCACACCTAGGTGACTCTGCGTATCCCAACCTGCTTTGGTTGCTGAGCCCACTGAGGAATCCAAGGACCCCGGGTGAAGGCCGCTACAATGATGCACATGGGAGGACACGTCGTGTGGTGGAGCGTACTTTTGGGCCTCTGTAGTATAGATTCCGGTGTATGGACAAGAGCGGAGGTGCACTACTCTACTCTCCCCAAAAGGTGTGTCAGATCGTAGTTGCATGCTGCATGCTCCACAACCTGGCCTTGCGCAAGAAGATCCCCCTGCTCCTGGACGATGATGAGCAGGAGATGCCCCCCCTGCAAACCCACACATGCCCAGTGACGACGATAGTGGAGAAGAGGAAGGTGTTGACCTTCGTCAACAGCTCATCGACAACTACTTCCCTTGAGTGTAAGTGACATTGTACAACAGTGACATTGTCTGTTGGCTTTGATGGTAGTGGCAAGGCATAGATGATCTTTTTGACTGCTGGCTGTTGTTGGCTCTGGGCTAATGGCTGATGTGTGTGGCACAGGGTATTTTTATCCAGGTACCTCATGTCTATGTTGATGTTGTTGCTCATTGTTATATGTGCTGGTTTTTGTACGTTGATGACTAGCGGTGTGTGACAAGTAAATGTCATTCTCTTGTGTCTTTCTAGGTTCCTTCACCCTCTCAATGCCTCGTCACAATCAGAGCTTGTGGTACAATGGAATCTGAGTTGACATTGTACATACTGTGATAAACATGGAGCTGACACAAAGACATAGGTGGGTAAAGAGTGTTTATTTACAATAAGTATTTGTGACAGAGAAGTGATTATTTACAAAATTGTGCCAAGTGAATTTATGAGTTGTCAGTGATGGTAAATGAGACAAATAGAGTAGTCACCACATTGATGTAGTCACACAGTCCAACAGACTCCTGCCATCAACATGGCAATGTGGGTAAGGATAGTTAACAAAGTCAATGTCAAGGGGAACACAGGTGCCATCATGGCTGGCTCAGCGACTTGCGTTTGGATGGTGCATGGCCACGTGATCCTCCCCTGGTGTTTCTTGGACTGCCCCTCGTGCGTTTGGCAGGGGAGTCCTCTGCTGCAGGCTCAGCGGTGTCTGAGGAGTCATTTTGTTGCAGCTCACCCCTCTCTGTGGCCGCAGCTGAGGTGGTGGGAGTATCAGCATATGGGCCACTGGAGGGGGGTTGAGCTGTCATTTGGGCCACATGTCTGTCCCTCAGAACACCCACAAGCTGGCCCATGAGGTCCACAAGTTGGCCCATACATGTGTCCATGGACCTCAGCAGCAGGAGGAGCTCACACACTTCTTCCACAACCTGGCTCATCTGTCCCTGGTTCTGTTCATATACCCCAAGGACTCTTGCAAGGGTGGCCAGGGCTTTGGTCTCAGTGTCCTCCTGTATTTGTCCCCCAGTTGCCCTCCCACCTGCCCTGCTGACACGGACCTGTGGCGTTGGCACTGGACGCACCCGCACACTCCCCCTGGCATCCTCTGATTGTGTTGTGGTGTTGGTTACCACTGAGGCAGGGAGAGTGTTGCAGGCAGCAGTGGTGATGGTGGTGGTGGAGGACGCACAGGTCGTTGTAGCAGGGGTCAGCGCTGTTGTTGTTGCTGTGGTGGTGGTGGTGGTGGGGACAATGAGGGCCTGAGAGGTGGTGCGCCCTGGCAGTCCGGAGGGGCCACGTTGTTGCTCCTCATCCAAGAAACGTAGGGAGTCTGCACCCGAGAGTTCATGTTCCGGGGAGGGGAGACAGGCTCTGCAGGTTGGTGGGGATTTCTGCTGCAGTTGCTTGTGGATCTCCTGTTGAACATAGGTTAAATGGTCATTGAAGTGCACTCCACAAGCTTGGTGTTAGACTTTTGGTGTTACATATGATACACCAAACACTTTACATTGCAATCACTTGCTATGGCAGCAAGATACTGAGCATCATGACATGATGTTGAGGTACATACATTACTTGTCCATGGTGTGACATGTAAATTGAAACATGTGCCACGTACAGATTGTGTGATTACAAGGACATGTCATCATCTAACAACTTACGGCACATCAACTTTATGTAATGCATCTTTTTCTTTGCTCTTCATGGAATCAATTTCAGCTAAGCAAGAACTAGCCATTGGAATGTTATACATTCCTTTTTCATATAATGTACTTTACTTTGTTTGTCAGATTGCCCATGCATGTTTCGTGCTCATATGGGCCTTCATGCTCTGACACCATGGCACTTACACATTGCATTCTGTGCTGTGCATGATTGTGCCATGAATTACTTTCACATGTGACTTGGTGATTCAAAGTTTAATTTCTGTGACAGTTACGTGCGCTTAGCTGTCTGCACACTGGATGTGGCTTTTGGATCTATGCCAAGTTGGCTGACATATGAGTGCTGGTGTGGTCATCTGGCTCCATGCTTTTTGAGAAGGATGGCAGGGTGCATGCACTGACTACCTACCTGTTCGGTGACATAGTGGAGGGAAATGGCTGCCACATGGTTCTGGGTGGGGGGAGTACTCCATCCTGCTCAGCTGTGGGACAAGGGGGCCTTTGGGGAGTTGTAGTGCAGGCTTCCCACCCACAAACACCCCTCCCTGTTCAGAAGGCTACCTACCTGTTATGTGAAGGTGAGCAATGCAATGGCTGCCACATGGTTCTGGGTGGGGGGAGTGTTCCATCCTGCTCAGGGGTGAGACAAGAGAGCATAAGAAGGCTGACTACCTGTAAGTTTGAGGAGAGCAATGAAATGGCTGCCACATGGTTCTGGGTGTGGGGAGTGTACAATCCTGCTCAGCTGTGGGACAAGGGGGCCTGGTGGGAGTTGTAGTGCTGGCTTCCCACCCACAAACACCCCTCCCTGTTAAGATGGCTACCTACCTGTAAGTTTGATGAGTGCAATGAAATGGCTGCCACATGGTTGGGGGAGTGCTCCATCCTGCTGAGCTGTGGGACAAGGGGGCCTGTGGGGAGTTGTAGTGATGGCTCCCACCCACAAACACCCCTCCCTGTTCAGAAGGCTACCTACCTGTGAGGTGAAGGTGAGCAATGCCATGGCTGCCACATGGTTATGAGTGTGAGGAGTGTACCATCCTGCTCAGCTGTGGGACAAGGGGGCCTGTGGTGAGTTGTAGTGCTGGCTTCCCACCCACAAACACCACTCCCTGTTAAGATGGCTACCTACCTGTAAGTTTGATGAGTGCAATGAAATGGCTGCCACATGGTGGGGGGGAGGGTGAGTGCTCCATCCTGCTCAGCTGTGGGACAAGGGGGCCTGTGGGGAGGTGTAGTGCTGGCTTCCCACCCACAAACACCCCACCCTGTTAAGATGGCTACCTACCTGTAAGTTTGATGAGTGCAATTAAATGGCTGCCACAGGTTTGGGGGGGAGTGCTCCATCCTGCTCAGCTGTGGGACAAGGGGGCCTGTGGGGAGATGTAGTGATGGCTTCCCACCCACAAACGCCCCTCCCTGTTCAGAAGGCTACCTACCTGTTAGGTTAAGGTAAGCAATGCAATGGCTGCCACATGGTTCTGGGGGGGAGTGCTCCATCCTGCTGAGCTGTGGGACAAGGGGGCCTGTGGGGAGTTGTAGTGATGGCTTCCCACCCACAAACACCCCTCCCTGTTCAGAAGGCTACCTACCTGTTAGGTGAAGGTGAGAACTGCAATGGCTACCACATGGTTATGAGTGGGAGGAGTGTACCATCCTGCTCAGCAGTGGGACAAGGGGGCCTGTGGTGAGTTGTAGTGCTGGCTTCCCACCCACAAACACCCCTCCCTGCTAAGATGGCTACCTACCTGTAATTTTGATGAGTGCAATGAAATGGCTGCCACATGGTGGGGGTGAGGGGAAGTGCTCCATGCTGCTCAGCTGTGGGATAAGGGGGCCTGTGGGGAGTTGTGAGTGCTGGCTTCCCACCCACAAACACCCCTCCCTGTTAAGATGGCTACCTACCTGTAAGTTTGATGAGTGCAATGAAATGGCTGCCACATGGTTGGGGGGAGTGGTCCATCCTGCTCAGCTGTGGGACGAGGGTGCCTGGTGGGAGTTGTAGTGATGGCTTCCCACCCACAAACACCCCTCCCTGTTAAGAAGGCTACCTACCTGTTAGGTGAAGGTGAGCAATGCAATGGCTGCCACATGGTTATGAGTGGGAGGAGTGTACCATCCTGCTCAGCTGTGGGACAAGGGGGCCTGGTGGGAGTTGTAGTGCTGGCTGCCTGTACACATGCCCCCATGGAAATATTGCTAGCTACCTTTGGGGTGATTCAGAGGAAGGAAATGTTAGATGTGTGAGACATGTGTTGGGAAGAGTGTGTTGTACGTAAGTGCATTTGTGTTTAGGAAGCGTAGCTTTCTAGTTGTGCAAGACAGTACGTAGCAGTGGAATGGGAGACATTTGTTGGTACTTACCAGCCTCCACTCCCCCGGGTACTCCTGTGAGACTCTCTGGATGCAGTATGGCAAGCACCTTCTCCTCCCATTCGTTGAAAGTTAGTGGTGGAATGGGAGGGCCACCGCCAGTCCTCTGAGCCAGCTCATGGTTCTTGTTGGCATGCTCTTTCACCCAGGTCTTGAGGTCATGCCACCTCCTCCTGATGTCCTTCAGGGTGCACAGGGGTGTCCCTACTGCATTGACTTTGTTGACTATCCTTTCCCACATCTGATTTTTTCTGGCTACTGGTGTCTGTTGGACCATGCTTCCAAACAAATGTGGTTCTACTCTGATTATCTCATCTACCATCACTGACAACTCAGTGTCAGTGAATTTGGGCATCTTCCTCTGAGTCATGGTGTGTGATGTGCAAATGGGTGAGAAGTGCAGGTATGAAGGTGGTGGTGGTGATGTGTGTGGTGTGTGTGTGGTTGTGACGGTGTGATGTGTGCTGATTTGCCTCTCCTTTGTGCTGTGGGGTTGGGCCCTTCAGTGCTGGAGTTGTGCAAAGGATTCTGGGCAGGGAAGGGGCTGGTTTTATACCAAGCTATGTGGGTGGGTCAAAATAGAGTATTCATGTCAGGTGTGTTGTCTGGGTTGACCTGGGATTTGTATTTTTAACTTGCAATGGGGATGTGTCATTGGGGTGTGTTAGATGTTTTTTGAGGCTGAGCCAGATATACAGCCACACTTGGTAGCCTTGTTGTGTAGTTGCTTTCGACCGCCATTACTCTTTCCGTGCGACCGCGGCGGTCGAAATGCAATAGTCCTTCCGCCGGCTCTCCCATTCATCATTTGTTGGGATCGCGGTGGGCGGAAACAACTGATCGTTCCGCTGGCACCGCCATCGTATCGTAATTTCACTTGCGGTCATTCCGTTGGTCGAATGGCGGTTTTTGGTCTTTCCGCAGCAAATTCGACTTCCGCGGATGGATTTTCAGCTTTTCCGGACGTTCCCGGCGGAGTTTCGTGGAATATGTCCGCCGCGGTCGGATTTTTCTGGCAGTGCATCCTAATCTGACCGCCGGTTTTGCCGCGGTACATGCGGACGGTTAATTTCTGCTGCCACGGCGGTCGGAGTGCTTTTCCATCCGCCATCGTAATCGGGCCCTATGTTTGTATTTTTTGTCAACGTACTCACTATAGAAGTCAAACTAGGAATGTTGATGTGTACTTAAAAAGTGAAAAGGAAAACAATGATAAGTGGGAGCAATTTGATGCTTCTTTGTTGGTGGAAGGTCGTTTTGAGTTGGGTAGTGATCAACGTATTTGTAAATATTGTTACAGCAAATTAGAAGAGAACAAAATGCCAGCTAGAGCTGTACATAATAACCTAGAGTTGGTAGCTATTCCTCCGGAACTGGTAGATTTAAGTACATATGAGTCCATTCTTATTCAATCTGTGCACCCGTTTCAGGCTATAGTTCGTATGGAGCCTAAAACATTTAAGCTGCCTCCCACAGATTTACAAAGAGGTTTAAAAGGAAGAGTTGTGTATTTACCTTTAGATTTTAAGAAAAATATTGAAATTGTTGGTGTAGAGAGAAAGGAAAGTGAACCTGTAGTTATTTTAGTTAATGGTGTACCAACAAAGAGTCGGAAAATATGGCAAGAGTTAGTAGATGTCACCCAACTTCAAAAGGCTACGTTATATCTCATAGAAAACAATATTTATTATAGAAATATAAATTTGGAAGAACAAGAAATATCTGTAGGAGATGATAGAGAAATTTCAACTGGCCAAATCGAAAAAGTGGACAACTCCAGGAGTGAAGAAATTTATGAACATTATAGTGTACATCCTTTACATTCAAAAGAAGTTATTGGAAACACTATTGAATTATTCCAAATTAAGAAAGCGAAGGGAACTCCCATGAGTGTTTGGGAGAAAAGTTTAGAAGCTCGTTGTTTTCCACAACTCTTCCCCACTGGAAACGATATGATGAACGACCAGTACAGATTCCAGCTTCAGAATACCGTTCAACAAGATTGTACTCAGAAGATCCAAGATTTCAACAGTGTGTTCCTTATTTATTTCATCTTCTGTTTGAAAGTGACTTGTCTGGACTTTCATATGCAGTGAATCACAAATTAAAAACAGGAGTTCATCTTACACATGTTTCTGCAAAGGAATTTTTGGACAAAGTTCAACAAAGAGACGATCATTTAGAATCTCAGTTAATTAATTTGATGGCGTGTCAACGTGGTACTAATGAGTATTGGTATCGTCGTCACTGAGAACTTAAGTGTATGTTAAGGAACCCCTACGTGGTTTGTTATGCTTAGCTGTGCTGAGTACGCATGGGACGATTTACTTGAATTTCTAACAGAAGCAAATTCAAATGTAAAAAACATTGAAATGAAAACAGCTGGAGAACTGTGTTCCTTGGATCCTGTAAATGTGTGCAGATATTTTAATCATAGGTTTCAAGCTATGATGTCTTTTATGTGCAATAAAAATAATCCACCTCTTGGAGAAGTTATTGATTTCTTTTGGATGAAGGAGTACCAAGCCAGAGGTGCACCTCATATTCACATGCTGTTATGGATCAAGAACGCACCAAAATTTGGAACTGATACTGATGAAAGGGTTTTGTCTTTCATTGAAAAATATGTTACCTGTGCCACACCAAAAGAAGGAGGAGAAAACAACTTGAGACAGCAAGTTTTACAGTTTCAAAGTCATCGATGTGGGAAATATTGTCGACGGAAATACAAGTCAAAGGGAAAGTTTTATACAAAATGTCGGTTTAGATTCCCACGTCCAGTAATTTCAAAAGGAAGAGTCAACAGTTTCATGTCAGCAGTAAGGCATACTATAACTCGGAAATCTCTGAAGAATACTTACAACATAAAAAGAACTGAAGATTCAAAGTATATTAATGACCACAATCCAGTGATTTTGACGATGTTGGAATGCAAATATGGATATCCATTATGTTGCAGATAATTCGATTGCTGTTGCTCGCTATGTTACGTCATATATAACCAAATCTGAAAAGACGGAGTTGAAAGAAATGTGGGAAGAAATTTCACAAGAGAAGACTCTTAGTAACAAATTGTACAGCTTTAGTTTGAAGATGCTTTCCCATCGAGAGATTGGATCCTATGAATGTTCGGATCGGTTGACTTCTGCACGTTTATATTCAAAGTCAAGAGTAATTATTTGGGTAAGTCTAGGTCTTGCTGCAACACGAAATTGAGTATTGAAATCTGTACAAGAAATTGAATACTTAGCATTGAATGAACTGGAAAGTACAGATATTGTTAAAACAAATATGTTGGATACGTACTATCCTAAAAGAAGTCCACATCTGGAAAACATATGTCTCTATGAAGTACTGCAACATTACAGCTTTAAGAGAAATGTTATAGAAAATATAAATGAAGAAAAATATGCAGTAATTGGATGTGATGGATGTTTGGTAAAACATGCCAAAGGAAATCTTATTAATCACAGGAAACTCAGTTGTGAAACTCCAGATAAAAGGGAATTTTTCTATTTAGCACTTCTGCAACTCTTCAAGCCTTGGCGTAGTGAAATGGAATTACTTGGAGATTTTGACTGCTATGAAGATTCTTTTACTGCATGTAAAGATAGTATTGAATGCACAATTTTTCCAAATTATCTACAAATGTTGAATGAAGAGATTGAACAAGAAACTAGTATTGCAGCTGAAATCGCTGGAGATAGTTCTCAAGATAGTCAAAGTTCTGCTCCACTAAGTCAAGATCCATTAGGACAACTAATACTTGAAAATGAAGCAGCAATAGCCATGAATGAAGTAGAAACGGCAATGCAAAAAGCACAACAGGTTATAATTGAGTTGGGAAACTTGGAAGACCAACTAAATTGTGAACAAAAGAAATATATTAGCAAGTGACACAACAGATACAGCATGGTTTACTTCATGAAAAAAAGAGTGCAATTGCACATCATTTAAACCTATTCAAATATATATCAGTGGTCAAGCTGGAACAGGGAAAAGTCTCTTAATTAAAGTTTTGACCAGTTATCTACATAAAAACACTGAATCACATTTATCTTGTGTTGTAACAGCTCCAACTGGGTTAGCAGCACACAACATTAAAGGGATTACATTACATCGTTTACTGATGCTACCAGTAGAACATGAAAATAAGTTGGAATATCATAAACTATCTAGAGAAGCTTGTTATGAAGTCTCAAGAGTACTAAAGAAAATGAAACTTCTAATCATTGATGAGGTGAGCATGGTCTCAAACTTAATGCTTGCCTTTGTACATTTAAGAATGCAACAGATTTTAAAAACAGATTATGATGTTTTATTTGGAGGAAAACATATAATTGTATTGGCGAGCTACTACAACTGACTCCTGTGAAAGGACACCCAGTTTTTAAAACTCTTGTCCATGAAGATACTAGGAAATCTTTGGGAAGTATTGGAAATGTAAAACTTTGGTCTCATTTTGAATATAAAGAACTTATTAAGAATATGCAACAAGCAAGTGATGAACACTATGGAAACATTCTTCAAGATATAAGAATTGGAGTTTTGACACAACATGGAAAAGAAGTTTTACAAAGTCGGCTATTAACAAATTTGTTTCCAAATAAAAACATTGCACCTGAAATAATGTACAAAAAAATTGGAGAAAAAAAGTCTATAGTTTGTCTAATGCCAACACTGCAAGAGTGTTCTATATTTAATCATGATCTTTTGAAATTGGAAAAACAACCAATACTGAAAATGGAAGCCATTGATAAAATGGAACACAAAGGAGTTACTATTCTTCTCTCAGAGAAATTACAGACAAAATTAGATTCTTTGGAAAAGTCAGTGTCTAAGACTGCTGGTTTAGAAAAGATTTTATATGTATGTAAAAACTGTCGGGTAATTTTACGACGTAATTTGGATGTAGAAAAAGGTTTAGTAAATGGAGCAATGGGAAAAGTTATTGATTTTGTTAATTATCAGAACAGAGATGGAACTGAATTTTTGAACATTAAATTTGATCAGATTGAAAAGGTAAAACAGATTGGATGTTGTGCTGTTCGTTTTTTGCTTGTAAAAGACTTGCATGTTCGTAGAAAACAGTTTCCTCTTTCTTTAGCATATGCAGTAACCATTCATAAATCTCAAGGTTTAAGTGTAGACAGTGCTTTGGTAAATATTGGAAGTACAGTATTTAAAGAAGGCATGGCATACGTTGCATTGTCTCGAGTAAGAACATTATCTGGTTTGTATTAATTGATTTTGATGAGAAAAAGGTTAGTGCTGATGCAAATTGTGTAAGAGAGTATAATCAGTTAAGAAGACTGTATGCTCCTAACTTCGGTGAATATCCCGTATATGAAAAGCGTGTAGTGTGTGTAAAACGAAAATATGACAAACATTCTAGTGAAGTTGAAAACAAGAAAACAATTGAAGAAAATGATGAAGCTACACTGAAAATGGACACTGTTGATGATATTGTAGGATACCAGTTAGAAAATAGTTCAGGTATCAACTGCTATGCTAATGTAATTGTGAATGTTGTGTTTTATCTGGAAGATCTTCATCTTCAAATTATGGAAAATCGAGAAAAAAGATTCTGTTCTTTACTACATAATGTTTTTCAAAAGTTGGTAACTGATAGAAGTAAAATCCATACTGCTTCTGGCATTCAGCATCTTTTGGACATATGTACTGGTTCTTCACAATTTACACTCAATATACAACAAGATGCACACAAATTCCATATATTTATGCTTGGTGTATTGGAAGATGAAGGAATAGAAATCGAAAATTTATTTGGACTAAGTTACAGATGGGATTATAAATGTGAAGAGTGTTCATTTTCTTCCACCACTGGAATAGATACTGAACGATTCATATACTTGACGATACCAGATTACAAATCAGTATCTTTTAACAAATTAGTAAAAACAGCTAATCAAAATATGAAATGCTCCCATTGTAAATCAGAAATGTTGTCAACGTTATATATAGAAAGATTTGGGAAATATGTCATCTTAAGGCTATAACGTTGTAAAGCAAATGGAAGAAAATTGGAAACAAAAATTAAAAATTTTGTAGCAAGTCAAGTGTCAATTTCAGGAAGAACTTTTAAAGCAGTGGCTATTATATTCCATAATGGACCTACTACAACATCTGATCACTATACTGTGTATTTAAAGTGCAATAAAGGATGGACACATTGCAATGATGCCCATTTGCAATTTAAATGTAGGTTGCCTTTCGAAATACCAGATTCATATCTGATATTGTTTATGCCAAAGTTTGGAAAACATCATTCGGCCTATTGGGAAGATGTAAACACAAATACATGAGTTTATTTTGGATATTTGCAATGGAAATGCATTTGGAAACATTATTCGGCCTATTGGGAAGATGTGAAAAATTACTGTTTGGATTATTGTTTTTTGGTAATTGTTATTGCATTTGCAATATTGTGTTTGAAAGAAATAGTTTATATATTTGATCTTTATATTATATGTGATGTAAATGAAAATGTATATTTCAGAAATGTACTTCAGAGAAAGAAATGATTTATTGTACGGGAAAAATATAATTTAGAAACTGCATATAGGTGAACAGATAGTTGAACTTGTTGTAAATATTTTCTATGCAGATTTGTTTTTTTTTACAATCTCATTGATTGTATTTTTTTCCCGCTGTTATATGATGATCTACATTGAAATCACTGTGAATGGTGAAATTCAATAGAATCTGAGAACAGCAAAAAATTGGAAACTGAATATGTTATGTAATTCTAAAATTATGTTGTGTTCTTAAAACTATAATATTATAAGCAATAACAGCTTTCTTTTTTTTACAGAAAGTAATACTCAAGCTTGAAAAGATTTTAAACTCAGTTTAGAATAAAACTACTGTAAAATAGTTTCAATGAGTTTGGTATCTACTTTAATAAAGAAGGTAAGATGAAATAATGTAATAAGCATAATAATATGAAGTAATGTTTACAGTCACTTTTATTGCAGTCATCCATTTTTTTTAAACACTACCCATGTACTGATAAAGACCATTAGGCACTATTCCCACACTCCTGCCCTCACCCATGCACTAGCCATGTATTTCTTCAATCACCTAGCCTGTATTCATACAGTTATAAGATCACCCAGACACTACCTATGTACTTTTCAAATCACCCAGGTACTATCTGTATACTCATGCAATCAGCTACACATTATCAGTACACTCTTCCAATCACCCAGGTAGTAGCTATACACTACTCCAATCCCCTAAACATTATCCCTGCACTGATGCAATCACCTAGACACTACCCTTGCACTCTTTCAATCATCCAGACAGTATCTATACAATGCTCTATTCATTCAGGCAGTACAGATGCACTTTTGAAATCACCCAAGCTCTGTTTATACAGTCCTCCAATCACCCAGGTACTACTTGTGTACTCCTTCAATCACCCAACCAGAATGCTTAAAGTTTTAAAATCACTCAGGCAGTACCTATGTACTCCTCCAATCACCCAGGCCCTACCTCTACACTCTTGCAATCAGCAAGACATTACCCCTAAACTCATGCAATTACCAAGGTATTAACTATGCATTCCTCTTATCCCCCAGACATTACACCTGCACTCATGCAATCACTTAAGTATAAGTCATGCACTCCTGCAATGCCACAGACATTCATCTGCACTCATGCAATCACTTAGACATTACACATGCACTCTTCCAATAACCCTGATATTACCTATGCACTCATACAATCACCCAGGCATTACCCATGCACTCCTTCAACCACTCAGTCAGTATCGGTGCATTTATAAAATCATCCAGGCACTACCTATGCACTTAAGCAATCATACAGGCATTACCCATGCACTCCTCCAATCATTCAGCCAGTGCTCATGCACTTAAAAAATCACCCAGACACTACTTATACACTTTGCAATAACCCACACACTATGAGTTCAGTCATGCAACAACACAGACATTACTTTTGCACTCTTGCAATCAGTCATACATTTCTCATGCACTCCTTCAATTAACTACACATTACCATGCACTCATACAATCACTTAGGCATTACCTATCTACTCTTTCAATGACCCAGACATTACCCCTGCACTCATGCAATCACACAGACACTATCCATGCACTCTTCCAATCGGCCAGCCACTACCCATGCACTTATAAAATCACGAAGCACTACCTATGCACTCGTCTAATCACTCAGACTCACCCCATGCACTCCTCCATTCACCCAGACATTACCCCTCCATTCATGCAATCACCCACGCATTGCCCATGCACTCCTTCAATCTCTCAGGCAGGGCCCATGCAGTCTTCCAATCATCCAGGCACTACCTATGCACTTATGCAATCACCCAGGCACTACCCTTGCACTCCTTCAGTGATCCAGGCACTATCCATGCACTCTTCCAATGGGCCAGCCACTACCCATGCACTTATAAAATTACAAAAGCACTACCTATGCACTCGTCTAATCACTCAGACATACCCATGCACTCGTTCATTGACCCAGACATTACCCCTCCATTCATGCAATCACCCACGCATTACCCATGCCCTCCTTCAATCTCTCAGACAGTTCCCATGCAGTCTTCCAATCATGCAGGCACTACCTATGCTATGCACTTATGCAATCACCCAGGCACTACCTTTGCACTCCTTCAGTGATCCAGGCACTATCCATGCACTCTTCCAATGGGCCAGGCACTACACATGCACTTATAAAATCACAGAAGCACTACCTATGCACTCGTCTAATCACTCAGACACTACCCATGCACTCGTTCATTCACCCAGACATTACCCCTCCATTCATGCAATCACCCAGGCATTACCCAAGCACTCCTTCAATCGCTCAAGCATTACCCATGCAGTTACAAAATCACCCGTGCATTGCCAATCCACACCTTTAATCACTCAGGCAGTACCCATGCACTCCTGCAAAAACCCAGACATTACTCCTACACTCTTGCAATCACCCAGGTATTACCCATGCACTCCTTTAATCATCCAGACATTACTCCTACACTTATGGAATCACCCAGGTATTAGCCATACAGTTCTGCAATCACCCAGGCACTACCTATGCACTCATGCAATCACTCAGACATTACCCATACACTCTTCCAATCATCCACAGATTACCTCTGCACACATACAGTCAGTCTGGCGTTACCCATGCACTTACTAAATCACCACGCACTACCTTTGCACTACTCCAATCACCCAGGCACTACCCTTGTACTCATGCAATCACTCAGGCATAACCCATGCACTTACAAAATCACCATGCACTACCCTTTCACTACTCCAATCACCCAGGCACTACCTATGCACTCATGTAATCACTAAGGCATTACTCATGCACTCCTCCAATCACCCACACATTACGTCTGCAGTCATGCAATGACCCAGGCATAATCCATGCATTTACAAAATCACCACACACTACCCTTGCACTCCTCCAATCACCCAGGCACTACCCTTGCACTCATGCAATCACTGAGGCATTACTCATGTACTCCTCCAATCACCCATACATTACCTCTCCATTCATGCAATCACTCAAGCACTAGCCATGCATACCTGCAATCACCCAGACATTAGTCCTGCACTCTTGCAATCACCCAGGCACTACCTATGCACTCATGCAATCAGTCAGACATTACTTATGCACTCCTTCAATCATTTAGGCAGGACACATGAACTCCTCCAGTCACCCAGACATTACCCTTGCCCTCATGCAATCACCCAGGCACTACCCATGCTCTAATGCAATCACTCAGGCATAACCCATGCGTTTCTTCAATCACTCAGGCAGTACCCATGCACTCTTCCAATCAGCCAGGCATTACCCATGCATTCATGCAATCAGCCAGGCATTACCCATACACTCATGCAATAACTCATGCATTACCCATACACTCCTCCAATCACCCACACATTACCTCTGCACTCACACAGTCAGCCTGGCGTTACCCATGCACTTATCAAATCACCACGCACTACGCTTGCACTACTCCAATCACCCAGGCAATACCCTTGTAGTCATGCAATCACTCAGGCATTACCCATGCACTCCTCCAATCACCCACACATTACCTCTGCACTCATGCAATCACCCAGGCATAACCCATGCACTTACAAAATCACAATGCACTACCCTTTCACTACTCCACTCACCCAGGCACTACCCATGCAATCATGCAATCACTCAGGCATTACTCATGCACTCCTCCAATCACCCACACATTACCTCTCCACTCATGCAAACACTCAGGCACTAGCCATGCACACCTGCAATCACCCAGACATTAGTCCTGCACTCTTGCAATCACCCAGGCATTAACCATGCACTCTTTCAATCATATTACACTACCTGTACACTTCTCCATATATTCCACTTACCACAATTCATACAACACTTTCAAATTTTTCTTTTTTAAACTCAATGGGTGGTTCTGACAAGAACCATTTTTTTCCTTCTTTTTTTGTTTTATAAATTTTGTGTGTTTTTTTAACTCTTTTACATTTTTTTGGTGTTTTTTTATAAAAACAAAAGAAAAACTAGACAGAACCAACAGCGAAAATGATAAAAAAATTATGCAATTAGGATTTCATTGCATTAGAAAAAAAAAAAAAATTAACAATGGTGGTTCCTAATAGCAACCAGGATGGCATCCACTGATTGCTCACCAAAACTAAGGGGCCTATTACGATGGCGGGCAGACAAAGTCCGCCCGCCACTGTAACAGTGAATGGGACCATCCGCCAGAGGTGCGGTGGTCCTGCTGTGGGCATTAGGATGCCACCGCCATGGTGGCGGTGGCATCCCCCATCCACAATGCTGTGGATGCACGTTGTGCATTGGCACACACAAGGTGACAGGCACCGCGCGGTGCTTGCCACCTTGTCCACGCCAATGTAGGGGGGTACCACATGTACCCCCATGTGCACCCCCCAACACTCCGGGGGCCCACAACGGGCCCCCAACAGCAAAAGACCGTATGCCTTTCCATGGCGGCAACGTCGCCATGGAAAGGCTGATCATCGAGCTGCATCGCAACATGGATGGCGGTGTCTTGCAGACACCGCCACCATATTGCGTCCGTTTTCCGCCCGGTCGACGAGTCGACCGGCGGAAAAACGGCGGACGGTCTTCCCGTCTGCCGTGGACCCCCCAGCCATCCTAATATGGTGGGGGGTCATTCACGCATGGATGGATTAATTAATTAAATGAATAACAATTGTGAATTTCACTAGGGACAGGCCTTTCTGTAGAACTGGTGCCACTATGTACTACTACCAGTTTCTAAGTACTGAAATGTTTAAAATGACTGATTATTGAATTTATTGGATTCCTTTCCTGTATGTCTATCCTACCTCCACGAGCACTTTCCTTCTTCACACTCCCTTTGGAGCAACTCCCTCTCTATTTAGAGTATTGAATATGATAAATGTGTTATAAAAAGTGACTAAATAAAATAACAGTCACCATCTGAGAAATAGTGTGTGCCCTTCTATTGATCTTTTGAAGGATATATTTGTTTGCATTTTGAAGAAAAGAGTGGTACATTACTGTTACAACATTATTTATGAATGTTCTGCGCAACTGAACTTTAGCGTAAAACCAGTCTAGGACCATTGTTTCCTATACTAATCTTTACCCAGGTCCATAGACTGCTGTGGGTTACCCCATTATATCTTAATGATTCTTGAAACCATAGAAACACCAATACCAGTTACTATATAGCCACTCACTGATTCCTCATTCACCCATACAGACACTCACACACCGCCACTCACCCATAGAGTTACTCACTCAGCTAGTCAGTAATGCAAAGAATCAATCACATTCCCATGTAATCACCTACACAATTATACACACACCACCTCACTTATTCATACAGATACTAACACATACTTATTCTGTTATACAATCACTGACACAAGCACACACTCATCCATACAGCCAGTCTCACAAATAGTCATTTATATACTCCAACACTCACATATACTGCCTTTCACAAATGTAGTTACTCACACATGTACCACTGAGACATCCATTCACTCACCAACACACCCATACACACACTCACCCACCTATACAGCCCTTCACAGATGCACTCTTGAACCCATACACCCAGTGAATCACCCACTCACACATCTATGCACAGAGTCACCCACCCCCACCCACCCACACAGACACTCAGGCTCCCATACAGATACTCAGACAACCAATCAATAACCCATATAGACACTCATGTAGCTACTCACCAACCCATGCAGCTGCTTACACACCAACAGACAGACAAATACAAACATTCACACAGTTTAGTCACTAACCCATGCATTCAGTAAGACACGTTTAATCACTCACTTATATAGTCAGTCACGCACCTACTAAATCATCCATTCAGACAGTCATACACCCACTCATTCTTCAATACTCCTTGGCCTATATATATATAAAACATATTTAAACTTTACAGAAACACAGTCACTGGATGATGTCACCATAGATGTCATCAGTGATGTCATTTGAGATGTCATCAGTGATGTCATCAGTGATGTCACTGACCATGTCATGAGTGATGTAATATATGACGTCATCAGCAGTGCATTGCAGGGGCGTGAGTTATAGTTACCTCAACTAACTATAACGGCCGAATTTCTCTGGTTTTGTACGAGTGAAATGTCCAACTAACTATAACGACCCTGAAACCTATGGTTTTTTCAGTGAATATGTATATATATATATATATATATATATATATATATATATATATATATATATATATATATATATATATATGTTTCCAAATGAATTGCTCCAGAGGCTCAATGGGGGCTGCAAGAATCGTCCTTTTTTACTAATAGTGAGCATTGGAACCCACTGGAGGGTTGAAATATGCGGATTACTACAGAGCCCAGCATGCAACGTGAACTCTACATTAATTAAAGGCACACCGGAGGCCAGGGACATTAATTGAATTAGCATGCATGGGCTGCTGGGGAAGCACATGATTAGACTAACTGCTCACTATGGCCTCGGAAGAAGATGAAGAGAGTTCATCGAAACGCGTCGGCCAAAGGACAATATTACGGGAAGGGAAGCTGCCCGGTTTAAGAATAAAGAAATGTTTTCTACCTTCAACAGAGTGCGGCTCTAATTGCTGGAGCAATTCATTTGGAAATATATATATATATATATATATATACATATATATATACATATATATATATTACCTACTGGCGGTCGCCAGTAGGTAGTTATAGTTAGAACCTAGTTTCCATAGGAAAAGCATTTTTTGATTTGCTAATAACTTTGGCGTCGTTTGACGAATCTTCCTGAAATTGTCCCCAAAAAAGTCTATCCAGGTCAGCTCCTATCCTGAAAGTTTGGGGGTGATTCGTCAAGCGCGGGCTGAGAAAAAAGGGGGGTCCCAAAACTCGTTTTCTCCATGTTAATTTCCATAGGAAATTTTGCGACGAGCTACAGCCCGAACTGCTGAACGGAATTACCCCAAATTTGGCAAAAAGGTAGAGCTTGGTTCAGAAAGCAAACTTTTTTTAAATGGTGTAAATCCGTTCAGTAGTTTTTGAGAAATTCAAAAAATAAGAGTCAAAAAATCAATTTCCCATAGGAAACTTTGTGCAAGGCTACAGTCGAAACTACTGAACGGAATTACTCCAACATTTGGCAGAAAGGTAGTGCTTGGGTCAGAAAGCGACCTTTTTAAAAATGGTGTAAATCCATTCAGTAGTTGCTGAGAAATTAGAAAAATAAAAGTTTTGATATCTGGGCGGAGCCTAAGTCGCGTGCGTGAGCTTCACTGTGATTGGCTGCTAGTAGTCCAAACCAGGAAGTGTTGGCAGCCATCTTGTTGCTCGGTAGAAGCGAGTCACCCGAAAACGGAGAAACAAAGGTATAAAACCAGAGAAGGGGGCAGGGTAGAAAAACCCTGACCCCCTAGGCCTGCTCAGGGGGTCCCAGAAGGACCACCAGGGCCCAAAAAATCATTTTAAAAAAAATAAAAAATCGGCAAAAATTCGCGCTGGGGTCGCGGGTTCTCGCGTTTCATTTTAATGAGGCCCTTGGGTGGGCTAGGTTCCGGGGGTATTTCTTAAAAAATAATAGCAGGGGCTCGCAGGGGTTGCGGGGGTGCGCTGGGGTCCGCGCAGCCCTGGGGCTTCACTCATGTTCGGAGGGGGTTGCGCGGCCCCCCTTCTGGAGCCTTCTATGTGCTTGTAAGTTTGGCGTCGTTTGACGAATCTTTATGAAATTATCGAAAAAGTTTCTCTTTTTTTGATTAGCTCTTATATTGAAAGTTTGGGGGTGAATGGTGTAGGAGGGGCTGAGAAAAAAGAGGGTCCTAAAACGTGTTTTCTGCATGCAATTTCCATACGAAACTTTACAGAAGACTACAGGTGAAACTGCTGAACGGAATTACGCCAAATTTGGCAGGGAGAAAGGTGATGGTCCAGAAAGCACGCTTTTGTTTAAATGGTGTAAATCCGTTCAGTAGTTTTTGAGAAATATCAAATTTTACTGATATCGATATTTGAGAATTCTGACATGTGATTGGCTGAGGGGTTACAAGCACCAGCTTGCGGCTTATTGGCTGTGAATGGTTGAAACCAGGAAGTGTTGCCAGCAATTTTGTGATTTACTCCGTCAGCTCGCATCTCTCCGTGTAGAAGCCATCGGGTTCGTAGTTTTACCTCTGCGAGGCAACACTGGCATCTGTGTCTGTGTGAGATATGCCTTTCACGCTGCCTCTCTTCATATCACCAGGTCGCGGCTATGCCTTTAGAAGGCCGTCCGTCGGCTCGGAGCTCTGTGAGTCAGTCTGTCGGTACGATCCCCTACACTACCCAAAGACTACCCAAACACCACTGCACTGTCGTAAACTCTAAAACACTACCCCCAGCACGATCCCCTACACTACCCAAACACCACTGCACTACCCTAAACCCTAAATCTACCCCCAGCACGACCCCCTACCCAAACACCACTGCACTACCCTAAACCCTAAAATACTACCCCCAGCACAACCCCCTACACTACCCAAACACCACTGCATTGTTGTAAACCCTAAAACACTACTCCCAGCATGACCCCCTACACTACCCAAACACCACTGCACTGCCGTAAACCCTAAAACACTACTCCCAGCATGACCCCCTACACTACACAAACACCACTGCACTACCCTAAACCCCAAAACAGTACTCCCAGCATGACCCCTTACACTACCCAAACATTACTGCATTGTCGTAAACTCTAAAACACTACCTCCAGCACGATTCTTACACTACCCAAACACCACTGCACTACCTTAAACCCTAATCCGCTACCTCCAGCATGAACCCCCTACAGTACACAAACAACACTGTACTACCCTAAAGCATAAAACAGTACCAGTCCGTCAGTTCGCAGGTCTGCGTCTGCGAGCCGTCGTGTCCCTAGCTGTACATGTGCGAGCCAGTCCGTTAGGTGATAGGTGTGTCTCTGCTAGCAGGGCCGTTGGCCCGTTGGTGTCCCCTTGCGAGTTAGACCCGAGCTCTCCCTCTGCGAGCCAGCACGCTGGTGTGCGTTTGCGAGCCGACGGCCCGTAGCTCTCCCTGTGCGAGCCGAGCCGACGGGCCGCAGCTCTCCCTCTGCGAGCCTGCCCGATGGCCCGCAGGTCTCCCTGTGCTAGCCGGATCGCAGCTGTCACTCTGCGAACCGATATTGGGAATATAAGGCGGCTCTAAAAGAGCCCTTGTGTTTATTAGTTGGAGCTACATATAAGTGCGGATGCACAGCTTCAGGTTATTCAGAAAAACTCGATTATCCTGATCTGTGAAGTGTACTCCATCACTTCTGTAGATATCAGCCATATCAAAACGTATGTTGTTGTTGTAGATCGACCCCATTCTATGGTCTCTGAGGTATGCAGACACAGCTTTGTTGACATTCTTCCTAGATTTTTCAATCTGAGAACAAAATTGGTTTGACCATTTCCACTTCTGTCTTTGGCATATATTGGAATATACAAAGACAGTTTGAGGCAAAAGCAACATCAATTGTCGAAAGGTGTCTTTCATTAGCATTTCCAAACCTACACCAGTCAATGTGCCTAGGTCGTTTCCACCACAGTGCACAATCATGAGGTCAGGGTGTTGGAGATGCAAAAAGGTTTTAACCAAAGGCAACAATTGGTGCCACTTCAATCCTCTCTGTCCAAACCATTTAATGTCCACATTTTGTCAACCTAGGTCTAAGTCAATACGTCTCTGTTCTGCATACCTCTTGCACCAGAAAACATAGCTATGTCCTACGATCCACACTAGCATTTTGAAGGTATGGCTGGGAAGTATGGATAGATGTCTGTAGCTCATGCAGTCCGTTCGTAGAATAAGAGATATGTTTAAAGGTGGGGAACTACTTTTTTCTCATTCAAAACGATAACTGATTGGGAGATGAAAAGCATTGTTTTTTAAAAGTAGGGTGCACATTCGTTTTGTGGAAAAGCATCTTTGTGATCGGTTAAGAAAAAGCAGTTTAAACGTGGAGTACATATGATAGGATAAAATTTGGTCAACTCAACCACACCTGCTACTTGCATTTGGAAGGCACTGTTCGAACTTAAAACAATCGTGAACTTTTAACCTGCACGTGCCGTTAAATGTTCGAGAAAATGTTGCAAAAAAATATCGTTAGGTTTAAAAAAATTGATGAACTTTTAACCTGCACGTGTTGTAGAATGTTCTAGAAAGTGTGTTGATAGAATACGTTGCACTTCTGACTTCTATGTGTCCTTGAATATTAAAAAAACTGTTTATATGGAAAATTCAAAAATAACCAATAGAGAGAAGTTTTGCAATCTAAAAGAATCAAGGAACTATTCTAATTTGTTCTTTACATGTATTTATGTGTGGAGTAACAAAATTACAGACACAACAGCACCAGGAAGAGGAACAAGCAGGGAGTGGGGGGACGGGGGAGATGGGCACAATGGCACACATGCACAATTAAGTACAGCACAACTACAGACAAACCATGGCTAAAATGAAACACACCAACAAGGAGCACAAGTCACACAACCCGCCAACATCACACCACTGAACAAGCACAGAAGTGAAAACCACACTGCCTGAAAGGGAGAAGGGTGAACAATACCTCACATGAAGGGACATCTCACACAGAATGCAGCACACACACATAGGAAGCAGAGCACACCAACATCCAACACAATGTTGTCCAAACACAAACATTCACACAATCTAACACAGGACACAAATGCACTCGCCTGTGGCGGATAAACGTCCAAAAGCGTCAGTACAAAACAGGCACATGAGAACGCATAAGTACAAACCCACAGTCCGGATGGGGTAGCAATTCACGTATGGCAGGCAGCCAGAGAGTCCGTGACACACACATTGGCATACAAATGAAGACACAACACATTTGGAGACAAGTGAAAATGTGGAAACTTTATAAAACAAAGTGCGTGTCAGTACGGCCAAGAGTAGTGCCACGATATGCAGACAAATGCAGCAGCATGCCTGAATAAGGAACATAGGAAAACGTCCATGTTCACCTCGGGGTAGTCCATCACCAACACATGTCAGTGTCAAGCAGCGTTGGTTGTCCGCGCCTCGGACATGAGTCGACACCAATGCAGCCATGTCCAGTGTCGTCTTGGGACATGTGACCAGATGCACAACGTGCAATGATGTGACGGGACACGTGCAATGTGGCACATCGAGTCGTGGTTGCAGGTACCTTGTCACTGGTCCATGAACGAGAGTGCAGCTGCGTAAGCCACTATCTCTAATGAGTGATGGTTGGCCACAATATTTGACATGTCATCGACGTAATCCATCAGCTGACCGGGACAGATGTGATGACTCCAACCACTGTACCCAATGTGCACCAAAGCAGAATCGGGAAGTGGGTCAATTTGCTCACTGCATACTACGACACGTGCAATCTCCCAGGCCCAGTTCCCAACATGCATGCCAAACATCCATGCATGCCATAAACGGGCATCACCATGACACTCCTGGTCGTGGGCCAACAGGGGGCGCACACACCCGTCGTAATCCATGTCAGCTACGCACACGTTGGAGAGGCACACGTCCATGCACCACTCGGATAGGCACGTGCGACATTGCAATACAGGTTGAACGCAGGTGACGTCCGCAATGCGGAAGCTCAGCCGGTAAGTGATCCGCAGCACTGCCAAAGGCAGTGCACCCAGGACATGCAGCAGACGTGCAAGGTATAGGTGGACGTGAATGGAGTCGACCATGTGTTCGGGATGCCCTGCCATTGCGTCAGTGGCTCTGATTGTAGCTGCACTGGCTTGCCGTGTGCCAGTCTTGTGGATGAAATGGCACAGCTTGGTGCAATGAGCCGGGTCTGTGTGCAATGGGTGCAGGGCAGGGGTGTGGTGGGAGTACGTGTGAAGGCCATTTCACGCACGCTAACTACGACAAAGGACTTTTGAGTGTGGGATGTGTACTCGTTGTTCTCAAATCGGGAGGTGCGTAGTGTGGGAGATGGATGCAAATATTATCTTATCTGTCAGGGGGGGCTGGCCACTTGCAAGTTCCTTCTCGGAGCAGCAGATGTGTTAGCGCAAGATAGCTCAGACAAAGAACCTTTCATCCCTACAGTAACTTCTCTAGCTGCATTCATACAGGATGTGTACAAAGGCCGGTCGTGGGTGTTGTGGGATGTCTGCGACCCTGGTCATCATGGATGAGATGCCCAGCACGTGGCACATGGGCGGGTTCACTGTGTGTTACGTTGCCAAACAGCTGCTCCTCCCTCCCACGAGCCCCCACACTTTTGTGCGCTGTGCTGTTGTATCCCGTGCACTCCTACGGCACACCATTGTAATGCCTATTCGCGCATGTCTTGCGGCATTCCAATCACACCGTGACACTGCCGTTTGGAGGTGGTGCATGCCACTTTACAACATCGACTGGTGCAGCCCTTGTGGTGGCCACACCAGAACACAGAGACACACTTACCGCACTTCTTGTACACGGACATGTCAGAGACACCCCGTTCCCCTTGCCGGATAGGCACACCCCTGCACTGACCTGTGTACGCCGGACCAGCACACGCTGCTGGTGCATGCAGGAGGATGCGTGCGTAGCTACATGTCCAGGCTCACTGCCAACCCTGAGGTGACATGGTAACGTCTGCTGAAGACAGCACACTGTGATGTTGCAGGGCCCGTGCCCATCATGCTAACACAATGACCACGCGGACACACTTGCTCAGATGCGGGTTCGGGGGGCATTGGCGGTCCTGAGGTTGTTGCGATGAGGGTTGTGGCCCTCATGGGTATCCGTGTATCATGCTCATTGACTCTATGGCACCTGTGGGTGTTCCGGTGCGGCTCTTGGCTGTGTTCCCTCTCATGCTGCAGGTAGTCGTCCTGCTTAACACCAGCAGAAAGCAGGTGTAAAATCCCTGGTGCTAACGCAGCTTATCGCCGGAATTTGTTTCGCATCGCAGTTTTTGCCTTTCGTTGTGAAAGTTGTGATGTGGTTTTTTCGTGTACAGAAAAATAAACAAACTGGGCAGTGTATCCCGACAAGATTCAGCACCTGACCCACTATTCCCAATCAATATAAATACAATGAGATTTCTTCATTGATTTTGTGTGTACACTGTAAATGCACCCACTACCACAGTGCAATTCAATACAGGATTTTAGTATTTAGAATAAATCACAAAGGTGCACCTTGTGTGTTTTTACACGGGAACGCCTACTCTGCATCTCATTATCAGCACTTTAATGCAACTAAAGTTGAGATAAATCTAACACACTATTCAGAAGCTGGTGCAAACTGCAGACATCACCAGTATTCCCGCGATAACTGCCCCAAAATTTAACACCATGGTGGACACCACCAAATAACAGTAATAAGAACGAGAAAGAGTCACACACCACTTAAGTAACAACCAAAAACTTTATTGAAAATTATTTATTTATTTATTTTTTTCAAACTTTATTTTTCCGTTTACGTACATATAGAGGATAAACTAAATTTAACAAACTTAACACAAAACAACAAGGCGGAAGACTCCTGTCGGGTCCATGAATGTCGACGACACAGCCTGGAAAATAAAGCACAAAATAAGGACGTGTGTAATGCGCATATCAAAGGAGTGAGACACTGAGAAAGAGAGAAGGAAAAAAAAGCCAGAGAGAAAAAGAGAGGGAAGGAAAGAAAGGGAGTGAGTGAGAAAGGGAGAAGGGAGAGAGAGTGAGAGAGATAGAAGGAAAGGAAGGAAGAGAGTGAGAGAGAGAGTGAAGAGAGGGAAGTGAGAGAGACAGAGAGAGAGAGAGACACTGCCGCCCCTGCGCATCCATGACCAAATAATTACCTGCTGACACCGGAGTGTCTACCGTGGGCACTCCACGTGCCCGTGACAGCTCCAGGGCCCGGTCTCGCCACCATGGCTTGGTGCACATTATGTGGACCCGCTCCGCGGCCCAGCAGATCCCACACATGTCGCTGAGTCCTGAGTCATCAATGGCGGAGACCACATCAGCTTTTGGTGCCTCTAACCTTGTGCAACGCAAGTCAGCGCCACGTGGTGGTAGGCCGCTGATGGCCATACAACTTAGGGTGCGACTAACCCTGTGCAACTCAAGTCTGCGCAACATGGTGGTAGGCCCCTGTCGGTCACATCAGCTTCGGGTGGCACTAACCCTGTGCAACTCAAGTCCGCGCCACGTGGTGGTAGGCCCCTGACGGCCACATCAGCTTCGGGTGGTACTAACCCTGTGCAACTCAAGTCCACGCCACATGGTAGTAGGCCCCTGATGGCCATACAGCTCAGGGTGCGACTAACCCTCTGCGCAACTTTTCATGGACTCTTTATAATTGAGACCCGTGGAGTGTCTGCCATCCAGTCACCACCGGCAATAAAGGATGTGACGTTGTCGATCCATTATATTTGTGTAGTCACATGGCCTGTGATGCATGTGCCGGATGGGTGTGGTGTGTGTGGAAACCTGCCCTCAGGGAGTGGTCGTGACATGTTGACAACTAGACCACTGACCTGCACACCAACAGCGAGTACGCCTGCGACAGGTAGCTATGTGGGGGGGGGTGAAAACGTGTTTTCTCAATGGATTTTCCATAGGAAACTTTAGACAAGGCTACAGGTCAAACTGCTGAACGGAATTACGCCAAATTTGGTAGGGAGAAAGGTCTTGGTCCAGAAAGCGCGCTTTCTCGCATCGAGTGAAAATATAAAAGAAAGGTCCCGGGGGCAAATTAATATAGCGGAGCTCTGTCTGTGCGAGATAACCCTTTCACGCTCCCTCTGCCCAACATCACCACTTCGCAGCTATGCCGTTAGAAGCCAGTCCGTCGGCTCGCAGCTGTCTACCTTTGCGAGCTAGTACGCTGCTGTGCCTGTACCTCTGCGAGCTACTACGCTGCTGTTCCTTTGGGAGCGGACGGCTCGTAGTACTGCGTCTGTGAGTCGAGCGGACTGGCCGCAGTTGTCCCTCTGCGAGCCTGGGTGCGAACTGTTCATAAGTCACACTACATAAGCATTGAAAAGCCATTTTGTGATTCAGTCCGTCAGCTGGCATCTGTCCGAGGCATTTCTGAAAAGATACCGGAGTTCTTTCTGTGAGCGAGACCCCTTTCACGCTGCCTCTCCCCACATCAGCAGGTAACGCACCCTCTTCCCACATTACCAACATACCCCCAACAACATTCTTGGGCCCGGAATTTTCCCTGTGCGGTTGGACAAACAAGAATCCTAGTCATGTATAGATTTACATATAAAACATTTTATTTAAACAAAACAACAACAAATAAAACTGAAGGGAGTCTGGTGCTGTGGTCGCTGCCACGAAGTTGGGGTCACTGCCATTCAGGACTCAGGACACAGTTCCACATGTGGGATCGGCTTGTATTGAACAGGGTTAGTGGCACCACGTGTCGCACATTGTGTTGTACAGGGTTAGTGGCACCACGTGTCGCCGGCCTTGCATATGGAAATATGCCTAACTGATCGAAGGGAGTCTGGTGCTGTGGTCGCTGCCACGGACTTGGGGTCACTGCTATTCAGGACTCAGGACACAGTTCCACATGTGGGATCGGCTTGTGTTGAACAGTGTTAGTGGCACCACGTGTCGCCGGCTTGTGTTGAACAGGGTTAGTGGCACCACGTGTCACGGCTTGTGTTGAACAGGGTTAGTGGCACCACGTGTCCAAAATTCGAATTGTGAGCTCTGCTGCCCGCAGTGTAGACTGCTCATGAGTGTTCATTTGCACTTGAAGATGAATTTGGTGATTGTACTAAAGCTATAACTGATATAAAAAAAGTTCTTGAAGCAAGGATACTAAAAGGATATTATGTAGGTTTTAGGCCTGTGATAGTTACTTGCCTACTGGACTCTGTAATTAATGAATCAAGACTTAATTTTAATTGTGAGCCCTGATGACCGCAGTGTAGGCCAGAGGTAGCGGTCAGCAAGGGCCGATAGCCACGTGGCGTTGAGTTGAGGTGCACAGTTAGTGGCACCAGAAGCATTGAGAAAGTATGAGCCTGTGATGCTGCTTGGTGCGGACGGGCCGCACTGGGAGCAATGTCTCTTGCCTACTGGACTGCGTCATCTGCAATCGCGACTGTATCTGAATTGTGAGCCCTGCTGACCGCAGTGTAGGCCAGAGGTAGCGGTGAGCAAGGGCCCACAGCCACGTGCATAGGTTGGTGGCCCCACCGGCCTGTGTAGTTCAGGTTCAGTGGCACCACGTGTCGCCGGCCTTCCATATGCAAATACGCCTCACTAATCGAAGGGAGTCTGGTGCTGTGGTCACGGCCACGAAGTTGGGGTGACTGCCATTCAGGAGTCAGGACACAGTTCCACATGTGGGATCGGCTTGTGTTGAACAGGGTTAGTGGCACCACGTGTCGCCGGCCTTGCATATGGAAATATGCCTCACTGATCGAAGGGAGTCTGGTGCTGTGGTCGCTGCCACGGACTTGGGGTCACTGCCATTCAGGACTCAGGACACAGTTCCACATGTGGGATCGGCTTGTGTTGAACAGGGTTAGTGGCACCACGTGTCGCCGGCTTGTGTTGAAC
Source organism: Calotriton arnoldi (assembly GCA_963921515.1). NCBI lineage: Eukaryota > Metazoa > Chordata > Amphibia > Caudata > Salamandridae > Calotriton > Calotriton arnoldi. The sequence goes on from CAWUFW010012829.1 coordinate 134,363, forward strand.
AGGGTTAGTGGCACCACGTGTCGCGGCTTGTGTTGAACAGGGTTAGTGGCACCACGTGTCCAAAATTCGAATTGCGAGCTCTGCTGCCCGCAGTGTAGACTGCTAATGAGTGTTCGTTTGCACTTGAAGATGAATTTGGTTATTGTAGTAAAGCTATAACTGATATAAAAAAAGTTCTTGAAGCAAGGATACTAAAAGGATATTATGTAGATTTTAGGCCTGTGATAGTTACTTGGCTATTGGACTCTGTAATTAATGAATCAAGACTTAATTTTAATTGTGAGCCCTGATGACCGCAGTGTAGGCCAGAGGTAGCGGTCAGCAAGGGCCCATAGCCACGTGGCGTTGAGTTGAGATGCACAGTTAGTGGCACCAGAAGCATTGAGAATGTATGAGCCTGTGTTGCTGCTTGGTGCGGATGGGCCGCACTGGGAGCAATGTCTCTTGCCTACTGGACTGCGTCAACTGCAATCGCGAGTGTATCTGAATTGTGAGCCCTGCTGACCACAGTGTAGGCCAGAGGTAGCGGTGAGCAAGGGCCCAGAGCCACGTGCATAGGTTGGTGGCCCCACAGGCCTGTGTAGTTCAGGTTCAGTGGCACCCCGTGTCGCCGGCCTTCCATATGCAAATACGCCTCACTAATCGAAGGGAGTCTGGTGCTGTGGTCGCTGCCACGAAGTTCGGGTCACTGCCATTCAGGAGTCAGGACACAGTTCCACATGTGGGATCGGCTTGTGTTGAACAGGGTTAGTGGCACCACGTGTCGCCGGCCTTGCATATGGAAATATGCCTCACTGATCGAAGGGAGTCTGGTGCTGTGGTCGCTGCCACGGACTTGGGGTCACTGCCATTCAGGACTCAGGACACAGTTCCACATGGGGGATCGGCTTGTGTTGAACAGGGTTAGTGGCACCACGTGTCGCCGGCTTGTGTTGAACAGGATTAGTGGCACCACGTGTCGCGGCTTGTGTTGAACAGGGTTAGTGGCACCACGTGTCCAAAATTCGAATTGCGAGCTCTGCTGCCCGCAGTGTAGACTGCTAATGAGTGTTCATTTGCACTTGAAGATCAATTTGGTTATTGTACTAAAGCTATAACTGATATAAAAAAAGTTCTTGAAGCAAGGATACTAAAAGGATATTATGTAGGTTTTAGGCCTGTGATAGTTACTTGCCTACTGGACTCTGTAATTAATGAATCAAGACTTAATTTTAATTGTGAGCCCTGATGACCGCAGTGTAGGCCAGAGGTAGCGGTCAGCAAGGGCCCATAGCCACGTGGCATTGAATTGAGGTGCACAGTTAATGGCACCAGAAGCATTGAGAATGTATGAGCCTGTGATGCTGCTTGGTGCAGACGGGCCGCACAGGGAGCAATGTCTCTTGCCTACTGGACAGCGTCATCTGCAATCGTGACTGTATCTGAATTGTGAGCCCTGCTGACCGCAGTGTACACTAGAGGTAGCGGTGAGCAAGGGCCCACAGCCACGTGCATAGGTTGGTGGCCCCACTGGCCTGTGTAGTTCAGGTTCAGTGGCACCACGTGTCGCCGGCCTTCCATATGCAAATACGCCTCACTAATCAAAGGGAGTCTGGTGCTGTGGTCACTGCCACAAAGTTGGGGTCACTGCTATTCAGGAGTCAGGACACAGTTCCACATGTGGGATTGGCTTGTGTTGAACAGGTTTAGTGGCACCACGTGTCGCCGGCCTTGCATATGGAAATATGCCTCACTGATCAATGGGAGTCTGGTGCTGTGGTCGCTGCCACGGACTTGGGGTCACTGCCATTCAGGACTCAGGACACAGTTCCACATGTGGGATCGGTTTGTGTTGAACAGGGTTAGTGGCACCACGTGTCGGCGGCTTGTGTTGAACAGGGTTAGTGGCACCACGTGTCGCGGCTTGTGTTGAACAGAGTTAGTGGCACCACATGTCGCCGGCTTGTGTTGAACAGGGTTAGAGGCACCACGTGTCGCGGTTTGTGTTGAACAGGGTTAGTGGCACCACGTGTCGCCGGCTTGTGTTGAACAGGGTTAGTGGCACCACGTGTCGCGGCTTGTGTTGAACAGAGTTAGTGGCACCACATGTCGCCGGCTTGTGTTGAACAGGGTTAGAGGCACCACGTGTCGCGGTTTGTGTTGAACAGGGTTAGTGGCACCACGTGTCGCCGGCTTGTGTTGAACAGGGTTAGTGGCACCACGTGTCGCCGGTCTTCCACAGTGTAGGCCGGAGGCAGCGGTCAGCAAAAGCCACGTGATGTTGACTTGAGCTGCACAGAGTGGGAGCATACAGTATTCTTGACCGATTATACTCTCTTACACAATTTGCATCGGCACTAATCTTGAATTGTTAGCCCTGCTAATCGCATTGTAGGCCGGAGGCAGCAGTCATCAAGGGCCCACAGCCACGTGGCGTTGACTTGAGCTGCACAGAGTTAGTGGTACTTGAAGCACTTAGCGTGTGCGCAGTCAGCGATGATGCGTGGTCCGGGCTGGCCGCACTGGTAGCAATGTCTGTTGCCTACTGGACTGCGTCATCTGCAATCGCGAGTCGCTCTGAATTGTGAGCCCTACTCACCGCAGTGGAGGCAGGAGGCAGCGGTAAGGAAGGGCCCACAGGCACGTGTTGTTGACTTGAGCAATGTCTGTTGCCTACTGGACTGCGTCATCTGCAATCGCGACTCGATCTGAATTGTGAGCCTTGCTGACCGCAGTGTATATCGAAGGCAGTAGTTTGTACAGACATAAGTCCGCGGTGCTGTGCCGCTGGGGGCCTGTGTGGCGGAAGCCGGTGATCGGCTGAGGAGGATGGTGGTCACGTCGGCGGCCTCGTGGCAGGGTGAGGGGCGCCGCCCTGGCAGACGCTTTGGCGTTCCCTCAAGTGAACCACGCGCAGAGCTCCGGCCTATTTATTCACACTCCAACGCTGAAGTGGCGTACGTCGGACCAGCCCACTCCGGTTACGCTTATGCTTACAGGGGACGACGACACAGCTACATGACTGAGATCTTCCCTAGTGTTTGACGTAACATGGTTGGGTCCACTGTCCACAACACTACAAGCACCAGTAGTATTTGTGCACATGGAGAGGTGTGTGTTCTGCATACTGAGATGTGTCCAGCACATCACCGCTACACTTTGCATTGTGTGCATTGTTAAACATGGGTGAATTGCTTCCTTCACATATAGTTTGTTCACACCTGTCCCAATATTCAGCTATTGTGTGGCTGAGGGGCCATGCCGTTTTCGGAAAGTTCGCTGTCTTGTTCTGCGCTGCCTCGGTGGTAGAGGGGGGGGTCCTGGGGGTGGTGGTGGTGGTGGGTGTTGTGGCGTTCTTGGGTGTCAGAGCTGCTTGATCAGTAGGTCTATGACATGTGTTGGTCTTCAGATGTGGCTCTGGGCTGGGCTCCCTTTCATACTGTATGTAGTTGTTTAATATTTAAAAAACAAGAAGACATTATATAGTTTAAATAACAAATTAAAAAAATTACAGTAGGGAGAGGGGTGGTACGGGGGGGGAGGTCCTGAGGGTTGTGGCAGTGGGTGTTGTGTCCTTCTTGGGTGTGGGAAAAAACTATAGGTTAAATGAATATTATAATTAGAAGTTAGCATTAAAAAAAACATTGAAATTCACTGAAAAACCATAGGTTTCAGGGACGTTATAGTTAGAAATTGGCATTTAAAAAAACCTTTGAAATTCACTGAAAAAACCATAGGTTCCAGGCACGTTATAGTTAGAAATTAGCATTTAAAAAACCTTTGAAATTCACTGAAAAAACCATAGGTTTCAGGTACGTTAAAGTTAGAAATTAGCATTTAAAAAACCTTAGAAATTCACTGAAAAAACCATAGGTTTCAGGGATGTTATAGTTAGTTGGACATTTCACTCATACAAAACCATAGAAATTCCACCGTTATAGTTAGTTCAGCTAACTATAACTTGCGCCCTGCAATGCACTGCTGATGACGTCACATATTACATCATTCATGACATGGTCAGTGACATCACTGATGACATCACTGATGACATCTCAAATGACATCACTGATAACATCACTGATGACATCATCCATGTGACAATCTGATGCATCTCCTCACACACTAATATAACCTTTGATACACTCACTGTAAAATACAGACTACCATTTTCGATAGCATTGACACACTAATACCAGTTACTACATACCCACTCAGTGATTCCTAGGTCTACACACACATCTACCCATTAACCCATTCAATCAGTCATACATGCAGTCACTGATCAATAGAACACTATCAAATGCACTCATACACCTATATAGACATTAACACACCAGCACTCATCCTAGTCAGTTATGTACTCATCCTAGTCACTCATGCAAAGAATCAATCACAGTTCCATTTACTCACCTACAGAGTTATACACACACCACCTCATTTATTCATACAGATAGTAACGCATACTTAGTCTCTTATATAATCACTAATACAAGTATACACTCATACATACAGCCACTCTCACAATCACTGACTCTCACGTATAGTCATTTCTATACACCAACTGTCACATACACTGCCTTTTATATATGTACTTAGCTGGACATGTGCACTGAGACATCAATTCACTCACCAAGACGCCCATACACACACTTACCCACCCATACAACTGTTTCCACATGCACTCTTAAACTCATACACCCTGTCAATCAACCACTCACACATCTATGCACAGAGTCACACACCCCCCACCCAACCACACACACACTCAGTCTCCTATACAAATACGCAGGCAACTAATCAATAACCCATATAGACATGCATGTAGCTACTGACCAACAGATGCAGCAGCTTACACAAAAACAGACAGAGTGATACAGACATTCACACACTTTAGACACTAACCCATGTATTCAGTAAGATACATTTAATCATTCACTTAAACAGTCAGTCAGACACCTACTAAATCCTCCATCCAGACACTTATACATCCATTCATTCTTCAATACAGCTTGGTATATATATAATACTTATTTAAATTTTAAAGAAAACCACATTCACTGGGTGATGTCATCAGTGATGTCATTTGAGATGTCATCGGTGATGTCATCAGTGATGTCACTGACCATGTCATGAATGATGTAATATGTGACATCATCAGCAGTGCATTGCGGGGCGCAAGTTATAGTTAGCTGAACTAACTATAACGGTGGAATTTCTATGGTTTTGTATGAGTGAAATGTCCAACTAACTATAACGTCCCTGAAACATATGGTTTTTATCAGTGAATTTCTAAGGTTTTTAAATGCTAATTTCTAACTATAACGTGCCTGAAACCTATGGTTTTTTCAGTGAATATATATATATATATATATATTCACTGAAAAAACCATAGGTTTCAGACACGTTATAGTTAGAAATTAGCATTTAAAAAACCTTTGAAATTCACTGAAAAAACCATAGGTTTTAGGGACAGTTATAGTTAGTTGGACATTTCACTCGTACAAAACCCGTGAAATTCCCTGTTATAGTTAGTTCAGCTAACTATAACTCGCGCCCCGCAATGCACTGCTGATGACGCCACATATTACATCACTCATGACATGGTCAGTGACATCACTGATGACATCACTGATGACATCTCAAATGACATCACTGATGACATCATCCAGTGACTGTGTGTTTCTGTAAAGTTTAAATATTTTTAATATATATAGGAAAAGACGTATTGAAGAATGAGTGGGTGTCTAAGTGTCTGTATGGATGATTTAGTAGGTGCGTGACTGACTCTATAAGTGAGTGATTTAAAGTATCTTACTGAATGCATGGGTTAGTGACTAAACTGGGTGAATGTCTGTATCCGTCTGTCTGTTGCTGTATAAGTGGCTGCATGTGTTTGTGAATAGCTACATGAGTGTCTATATGAGTTATTGAATGGTTCTCTGAGTATCTGTATGGGTGCCTCAGTGTTTGTGTGGGAGGGGTGTGTGCGACTCTGTGCATAGATGTGTGAGTGGGTGATTCACTGGGTGGATGGTTTCAAGAGTGTATGGGTGGGTAAGTGTGTGTAAGAGTGTATGTAAGAGTGTGTTAGTGAGTGAATATATGTCCCAGTGGTACATGTGTGAGTAACTACATATGTGAAAGGCAGTATATATGTGTGTTGGAGTATATAAATAGCTATAAGCGAGAGTGAGTGATTGTGATAGTGGCTGTATGGATGAGTGTGTGCTTGTATCAGTGATTGTATAAGAGCGTAACAATGTGGTAGTATTTGTATGATTAAGTGAGCTGGTGTGTGTATAACTGTATAGGTGAGTAAATGGCAGTGTGTTTAATTATTTGCATGACTGACTAGGTGTGTGAGTACCTCTATGGATGAGTGGCGGTGTTTGAGTGTCTATATAGGAGTAAGAGTGCATATGATAGTCCTGTACTGAGTGACCATAAGTATGAGTGACTGTACGGGTGAGTGAGTGGATGTGTGTGTGTAGACCTAAGAATCAGTGAGTGGGTATGTAGTTATTGGTGTTGGAGTGTCTATGGTTTTGCGAATGGCAGTCTGTAATTTAGATTGGGTATATCAAAGGTTATATTAGGGTGTGAGGAGGTGCATCAGATTATCACGTGGATGATGTCATCAGTGATGTCATTTGAGATGTCATCAGTGATGTCATCAGTGATGTCACTGACCATGTCATGAGTGATGTAATATGTGACGTCATCAGCAGTGCATTGCGGGCGCAAGTTATAGTTAGCTGAACTAACTATAACAGGGGAATTTCACTGGTTTTGTACGAGTGAAATGTCCAACTAACTATAACTGTCCCTAAAACCTATGGTTTTTTCAGTGAATTTCAAAGGTTTTTTAAATGCTAATTTCTAACTATAACGTGTCTGAAACCTATGGTTTTTTCAGTGAATTTCAAAGGTTTTTTAAATGCTAATTTCTAACTATAACGCCCTAAAACCTATGGTTTTTTCAGTGAATTTCAAAGGTTTTGTAAATGACAATTTTTAAATGTATTAATTGTTATATTTATTTTTTTGATACTGATTTACTACATTTTTTAAAACTATTTATTTTTATATATTTTATTTATTAAATTACATTGTAATTACATTATACATTACATTACAAAATATACTTTCTCAGAATGAATTACTTTAGTTTAAATAGTTTGCAAATAGGCAATAGAGTTTTAAGTACAGTAGTTTCAGTTGTTGCAATGGGCAACACAATTTCAAACACAATGCAACATTGAGCTCAATGTGAATTTCTAGTTAAATGCAATTAGTTACTTTATGGATTACTTTTCTAACCACAGGACTGGATCCTAGATTCAGTCCTGGGACATCTCCTGTAAACAGTTGAGTAAAAGCGTTTTGGTTACAGTAGTGATTTTTAAGGAATATTATTGTATTTTAAAAGTTGACACTTAGAAACTTTTTCACATAGAATCACCAATGTTATCCTATGGGAGGAAATTCACTTAGCAGGTAAGTAGTGTTATCGTTACTTTTTCTTACTCAGTGTTGGATCCTGGATCCAGCACTGGTGCATCTCCTGTAAACAGTTGAAAGAATGCGTTTAAGTCATACAGGCGATTTTAAGGAATATTTGTAATTTGTGAAAATCGACACTTTGAAACTTTTCTGCTGAAAACCAGACAATGGATTCCTATGGAAGGAAATGTAAGTTACTGGTAAGTACAGTTAGAATTACTTTTCAGGGTCAGTGCTGGGCTAAAAGATGCAGCACTGGGTTCTCTCCTGATAACAGGTGAGTAAATTGGAATTCGTCCTTTGGTTGATTTTAGAGGAATATTATAAAGTTCCAAAACTCCACACTTAGAAGAATTTCCAAGTGAAACCAGTCAATGTTAGCCTATGAAGGAAATTCAAGTTACCGGCAAGTACGGTTAAAATTACTTTTCAGGACCAGTACTGGGCTGAAAGATGCAGCACTGAGGTCTCTCCTGATAACAGGTGAGTAAATCAGAATTCGGATTTCGGCTGATTTTAGAGGAATATTTGTATGTTTCAAAAATCAACACTTAGAAACTTTTTCAGCAAAAAGCAGGCAATGATATCCTATGGAAGGAAATTCAAGTTACTGGTAAGTACGGTTAAAATTACTTTTGAGGATCAGTACTGGGCTGAAAGATGCAGCACTGAGGTCTCTCCTGATAACAGGTGAGTAAATCGGAATTCGTATTTCGGCTGATTTTAGAGGAATATTTTAAAGTTCCAAAACTCCACACACAAGAATTTCCAAGTGAAACCAGTCAATGTTAGCCTATGGAAGGAAATTCAAGTTACTGGTAAGTACGGTTAAAATTACTTTTGAGGATCAGTACTGGGCTGAAAGATGCAGCACTGAGGTCTCTCCTGATAACAGGTGAGTAAATCGGAATTCGTATTTCGGCTGATTTTAGAGGAATATTTTAAAGTTCCAAAACTCCACACTTAGAAGAATTTCCAAGTGAAACCAGTCAATGTTAGCCTATGGAAGGAAATTCAAGTTACTGGTAAGTACGGTTAAAATTACTTTTCAGGACCAGTACTGGGCTGAAAGATACAGCACTGAGGTCTCTCCTTATAACAGGTGAGTAAATCGGAATTCGTATTTCGGCTGATTTTAGAGGAATATTTGCATGTTTCAAAAATCAACACTTAGAAACTTTTTCAGCAAAAAGCAGGCAATGATATCCTATGGAAGGAAATTCAAGTTACTGGTAAGTACGGTTAAAATTACTTTTGAGGATCAGTACTGGGCTGAAAGATGCAGCACTGAGGTCTCTCCTGATAACAGGTGAGTAAATCGGAATTCGTATTTCGGCTGATTTTAGAGGAATATTTTAAAGTTCCAAAACTCCACACTTAGAAGAATTTCCAAGTGAAACCAGTCAATGTTAGCCTATGGAAGGAAATTCAAGTTACTGGTAAGTACGGTTAAAATTATTTTTCAGGACCAGTACTGGGCTGAAAGATACAGCACTGAGGTCTCTCCTGATAACAGGTGAGTAAATCGGAATTCGTATTTCGGCTGATTTTAGAGGAATATTTGCACAATGGTGAAGGGAGGGGCGGGGCCTGAGGTGACATCTGTGCAAACGCGCCCCGTGGCGCGTTTTAATTTGGGGGATTAAGTCCCCTTGAATCATGAGGGTCCCTAGGGGCCAACTAGCCCACCAGGAACCTCCAGTATGCGCCAGGGGCTGCGTTGCAGAGATGTGTAGAGAGGCCACACCCCTTTTACACCTCTCTGCAACGCAGCTCTGTGGCGCTTTCTGGATGTACCTGTTGGGCTAGTTGGCCCCAGGACCCTCAGGATTGAAGGGGATTTAATTCCCCATCTTAAAACGCGCCACGGGGCCTGTTTGCACACATGTCACCTGAAGCCCCGCCCTCCCTTCACCACTGTGCAAACGCGCCCCTTGCGCGTTTTAAGTCGGGGATTAACTCCCCTTGAATCCTGAGGGTCCCTGGGGTGCAACTAGCCCACCAGCTACCTCCATTAAGCTCCACAGAGCTGCGTTGCAGAGAGGTGTAAAAAGGTGCGTGGCCTCTGTACACCTCTCTGCAAGGCAGCCCCCTGGCGCATACTGGAGGTTCCTGGTGGGCTAGTTGGCCCCAGGGACCCCGTATTGAAGGGGAATTACTTCCCCATTGCAAACGCGCCAGGGGGCGCGTTTGCAGAGTGGTGAAGGAAGGGGGCGGGGCCTGCGGGCCCGATCGTTTTTTTTTTGTTTTTTTTCCCTGAAGGGGGGCTGTGTGGCCCCCCTTCCTTTTTCCTATTTTTGGGCCTTGGGGACCCTATCCCCCAGGGCCTTACCCCCTTTTTTTTTTTTTATTAAAGGGGGCCGCGTGGCCCCCCTCCCGTGGCCGAATCCTGCCCCGGGGACCCCATCTCCCGGGGCATGGCCACACTTTTAAATTAATTTTTAAGGAGGGGGGGCTGCGTGGCCCCCCTCCTCAGGCCTCCTTTTGCCCCGGGGACCCCATCCCCAGGGGCAGGCCTTTTTTTTATTTTTTTTATTTTTATTATTTCTGGGGAGGGGGGCCGCGTGGCCCCCCTCCCGGGCCACTTATGGCCCCGGGGACCCCATCCCCCGGGGCCTGGCCTCTTGTTGGGGACTGTGGGGGGGTCCCCAAACCCCCCACAGTCCCGCCGGCTCCCCGTGTCCTAAGGGAGCCGGCATTGCTTTCCACATGGGGAGCAGCTAACATGCTGCTCCCCATGTGGAAAGCAATTGTCTTTGGATATTGGAAGCGAGAGCAGGTTTCCCTGCTCTCTCTTCCAATATCCAAAGCAGTTTGCAATGACAGGACGGGAGCCGCGAGGCTCCCGTCCTGTCATTGCAAACAGCAGTGTCCCGGGGGTAGGCACCCCGGGACACTGCAGGAGCCGGCCCTGGGGGTGGCGGTCCCCAGGGCCACCACAGGCTCCAGGAGGGGGGCCACGCAGCCCCCCTCCCCAGATCAGCACAGCCCCGGGGAGGTGGTGGTCCCCGGGGCTTCGGGCGTCCAAAACGGACCCCCATTTTAAATGTGTTAGTGCCCCGGGGAGGTGGCGGTCCCCGGGGCATGTGGGGGGCTCGAGCCCCCACACAGGAAATTAAAAAAAAAAAAAGAAGCCCCGGGGAGGTGGTGGTCCCGGGGCTGCGGGAGGGCCGAGTGCCCTCCCGCACCATTTAAAATGAAAGCCCCGGGGGGTGGCGGTCCCCGGGGCTTGGGGGGCCCTTTGAGGCCCCCCATACATAAATTTAACCCCCCCACCATGCCCCTGGGACTTGGGCCACCCGGGGGCAAAATACAATCGAAGCGCGGGAGACCGCGCTTCGATTTTTTTTCGGCAGGATCCGCGCACCCTGAGCGCATCCTGCCGATTTAAAAAAAAAAAAAATGCTTTTTCTGCCTAGGGGTCCTTATGGGACCCCTGAGCAGACCTAGGGGGTCAGGGTGTTTCTACCCTGCCCCCTTTGTGCGCTTTGCGCACTTGTTTCTGTCCCTCGGTTCTACCGAGGGACAAAATGGCTGCCAACATTTCCTGAATCGGAATGTTGACAGCCAGCTGACAGCCAATTAACATGCAGCTCGTGATCGGGACGGTGCACGCAGGGTGCGCTCAGGGTGCGCGGATCCTCCGTGCCCATAGATATATATGTACTTTTACTTTTGATTTTCTCAGCAACTACTGAACGGATTTACACCATTTAACAAAAAGGGTTCTTTCTGAACCAAGAACTACCTCTTTGCCAAATTTGGTGTAATTCCGTTCAGCAGTTCGGGCTGTAGCCGTGTCTAAAGTTTCCTATGGAAAAATGAATGGGGAAAACGTGTTTTGGGACCCCCCTTTTTTCTCGGCCCCCGCTTGACGAATCACCCCGAGACTTTCAGGGTAGGAGCGGACCGGAGCTCCCCACAAAGTTTGAAAATTTTGCGAAGATACGTCAACCGGCAAGAGAGTTATTTCAAATAGAATGTTGCGGATTTCCTATGGAAAATAGGTTCTAACTATAACTATCTACTGGCGACCGCCAGTAGATAATATATATATATATATGTTCCAAACGGGGGGTTGCCCTCAAAATGAAGATGCACTCCACAGCAGTTGATTTCTTCCAATTCATTTATTTTCTAAAAGCAAAACCGGCATCTACAGTCTGAAACTTCTCTTTCCTGACACGTTTCAGAGCTCCCCATGCTCCTTGTTCACAGGCTTAATGAGACTTTGCAGTTCACTCACAAACACCTCCGAAACGCATCAGGAAAGAGAAGTTTCAGACTGCAGATGCCGGTTTTGCTTTTAGAAAATAAATGAATTGGAAGAAATCAACTGTTGTGGAGTGGATCTTCATTTTGAGGGCAACCCCCCATTTGGAACATGTTTTTCGGCAGTCCAGCCGAGAAGATTGCACCACTACAGAAACGACATGTGGGGCCACTGGGCTTGGTACTGTTCCGAGCCTGTCATGTGGAAACAGCAGTTAAAGCACAGAAAATCGAAAATTAACTGGGCAATTTGTTTTCTGAGGCCAACTGGAGGGCTATGAACAATAGTGAAACAAAATGACATGGAGCAGAACCCACTTGAGGGTAAGAATTTTACTTATAAGCACCGCAAGTTCCAGCATGCAATGCACTGTTTAACTCACCTGGGAGGCCCACTGGAGGGTAGCAATCCATTTAAGCATGCAGTAGGTGTTTGTGAGTGAACTGCAAAGTCTCATTAAGCCTGTGAACAAGGAGCATGGGGAGCTCCGAAACGCGTCAGGAAAGAGAAGTTTCAGACTGCAGATGCCGGTTTTGCTTGTAGAAAATAAATGAATTGGAATAAATCAACTGCTGTGGAGTGCATCTTCATTTTGAGGGCAACCCCCCATTTGGAACATGTTTTTCGGCAGTGCAGCCGAGAAGATTGCACCACTACAGAAACGACATGTGGGGCCACTGGGCTTGGTACTGTTCCGAGCCTGCCATGTGGAAACAGCAGTTAAAGCACAGAAAATCGAAAATTAACTGGGCAATTTGTTTTCTGAGGCCCACTGGAGGGCTATGAACAATAATGAAACAAAATGACATGGAGCAGAACCCACTTGAGGGTAAGAATTTTACTTATAAGCACCGCAAGTTCCAGCATGCAATGCACTGTTTAACTCACCTGGGAGGCCCACTGGAGGGCAGCAATCCATTTAAGCATGCAGTAGGTGTTTGTGAGTGAACTGCAAAGTCACATTAAGCCTGTGAACAAGGAGCATGGGGAGCTCCGAAACGCGTCAGGAAAGAGAAGTTTCAGACTGCAAATGACGGTTTTGCTTTTAGAAAATAAATGAATTGGAAGAAATCAACTGCTGTGGAGTGCATCTTAATTTTGAGGGCAACCCCCCTTTGGAACATATATATATATATATATATATATATATATATATATATATATATATATATATATATATATATATTCAGCTCGGGAATGTCCAACAGTAGGGCTGCACTCGGGCACAAACCAGCCCTTCCCCAACAGCTTCCCACTTGGTACACAGCAGTCCCAGCTTCCAGTACATTAAAAGTATCAGACTGCTGCCCGACGCGTTTCGGGAGTTCCCTTCTTCAGTGGCAATGCTTTATTCAGCATTTATTTCAGAGCGCACTATTTGAAGAGGAAAAAACAGACTGCATCTCCCACAATGCAACGTACTGCTCATACAGAGCGTCCAATCATTGGTGTAAGATATGGCATAATTAGGAGGCGTTGTCTGACCTGCGCTCTGTGACTGCACTGCCACTGAAGAAGGGAACTCCCGAAACGCGTCGGGCAGCAGTCTGATGCTTTTAATGTACTGGAAGCTGGGACTGCTCTGTACCAAGTGGGATGCTGTTGGGGAAGGGCTGGTTTGTGCCCGAGTGCAGCCCTACTGTTGGACATTCCCCCCGAGCTGAATATTTTGGCGGCCGTCCTGCCGCCGGGCTTGCACCACCTCAGAAGAAGGGGGCCACGAAGCCCTGAAGTGAGGGGCTCTTGTTGTGGGGCACGAACCGTGGATGAAGAACAGCACGCTTCCGGGGCTCATTTCGAGCTTTATTCAGCATTTATTTCAGAGCGCACTATCTGAAGAGGAAAGAACAGACTGCGTCTCCCACAATGCAATGTACTGCTCATACAGAGCGTCCAATCATTGGCGTAAGATATGGCATAATTAGGAGGCGTTGTCTGACCTGCGCTCTGTGACTGCACTGCCACTGAAGAAGGGAACTCCCGAAACGCGTCGGGCAGCAGTCTGATGCTTTTAATGTACTGGAAGCTGGGACTGCTCTGTACCAAGTGGGATGCTGTTGGGGAAGGGCTGGTTTGTGCCCGAGTGCAGCCCTACTGTTGGACATTCCCCCCGAGCTGAATATTTTGGCGGCCGTCCTGCCGCCAGGCTTGCACCACCTCAGAAGAAGGGGGCCACGAAGCCCTGAAGTGAGGGGCTCTTGTTGTGGGGCACGAACCGTGGATGAAGAACAGCACGCTTCCGGGGCTCATTTCGAGCTTTATTCAGCATTTATTTCAGAGCGCACTATCTGAAGAGGAAAGAACAGACTGCGTCTCCCACAATGCAACGTACTGCTCATACAGAGCGTCCAAACATTGGCGTAAGATATGGCATAATTAGGAGGCGTTGTCTGACCTGCGCTCTGTGACTGCACTGCCACTGAAGAAGGGAACTCCCGAAACGCGTCGGGCAGCAGTCTGATGCTTTTAATGTACTGGAAGCTGGGACTGCTCTGTACCAAGTGGGATGCTGTTGGGGAAGGGCTGGTTTGTGCCCGAGTGCAGCCCTACTGTTGGACATTCCCCCCGAGCTGAATATTTTGGCGGCCGTCCTGCCGCCGGGCTTGCACCACCTCAGAAGAAGGGGGCCACGAAGCCCTGAAGTGAGGGGCTCTTGTTGTGGGGCACGAACCGTGGATGAAGAACAGCACGCTTCCGGGCATCATTTCGAGCTTTATTCAGCATTTATTTCAGAGCGCACTATCTGAAGAGGAAAGAACAGACTGCGTCTCCCACAATGTAACGTACTGCTCATACAGAGCATCCAATCATTGGCGTAAGATATGGCATAATTGGGAGGCGTTGTCTGACCTGCGCTCTGTGACTGCACTGCCACTGAAGAAGGGAACTCCCGAAACGCGTCGGGCAGCAGTCTGATGCTCTTAATGTACTGGAAGCTGGGACTGCTCTGTACCAAGTGGGAAGCTGTTGGGGAAGGGCTGGTTTGTGCCTGAGTGCAGCCCTACTGTTGGACATTCCCCCCGAGCTGAATATATATATATATATATATATATATATATATCCCAGCACAGCTGTAGTAATCCTCGATACCAGTATATCATGAAGATGAATACAGAGCCGACACTCTATTCCAGTAAGCGTATGGTTTATTCACACACGGTAACCAACGTAAAACCCAACGCGTTTCGGAGTTCACGCACTCCTTGATCACGGGTTAGGCAAATGCTGACTTCCTGCCATATTTAAAGTGGCAGACAGTGCGTTTCAAAACAAGCAACATAAAGAAAATACTTTGCGTAATTTTGTCAATGACACCAAAGAAAAGCAGTAGATACTTGTTTTGCATTTCAACATTGCGCATTGTATGGGAACACACATTTACAAATTGATGTCCATTTAAAGAGCATGATAGGGCGTTGGTATATCAGCATAGACATGGCGTTCAAAATCATATCTAGTTCACATCACTTTGTACTGATTATAATAATTGACAATATATAATCATAATGCTTCGCCGAACAGCGTGAGCTAGCACTTTCATATAAGTAATAAAGAATGAAATTCATTTATATTTAACATAACTTAAAGCACTTAAGCTGGCACAATGCGCTGTTCATGCGCATGTAACGTAAGTCAATAAAGTTTTGTACACTTTTTTTTTAAAAAGAGAAGAAAACATGTGTTCATTTTTCTAATGCGCCACTGCAATTACTGACGGTTTAGACCTCACCCCTAATAATGCTCAATGGCATAGTAATAGATATTTTTTAGATATTTTTCAACATTCTAAATACAGGGGTCTTTTTTCAGCGACCTTTCCTAAACAATATAGCCCCTGTGGGCGAAGTAATGCAAGAAATTGCGCATGCTAAAAATTAGAACATTCCAAACACGTATGCTACTAGATCATTATTTAAACATAAGCCAAATGAAGTCAATTAAGCCCAAGTGGGCATCATCCTACCACATCCTACGTTGCTCATACACTTTACTATATTGTCTGGGAACAACAGGTTCAAAAGTCAGAGACGTCACCTTGACAAATTTTACAAAATAAAATTGAGAATTAAGATGATAAAGCCCCAGTGTGCCTACCCGACAAATTTTCTTATTGTATACGGACACCATCATTAATGACCCCAAGTGCTTAACCTGAATTAAAGAAATTTCAGCTCTTCTGCTCTTTCAAACAAATCCGTCTGAAATAAACAAAAAGCAAAGCATTAATTAAAACCACAAAATTACAACACACTCATTAAAAAGGCATCAGCCTATACAAAAGAAAAGAAGTTATGCAGAAAAAACTCAATTTCACCCTAAATGTACCGCCATTTCCTCATCCATATTCAATCCATTCGGGTGTAAGGTGTTATATTTAATTATCATTTTAGACTCCAGTCTCCTCAGTTCCGTAACCCGATCCCCCCGTTCACGTTTGGGTATGGATTCGAGTACAACAAATTTTGAGTAAATTGCAATTCTGCGAGTGATGAGCCTTAAAATGACGTGCCACCGGGTAATGCTTATCATAATTCCGAATGGCACGCATATGCTCCAATATGCGCTTTTTAGCCCTATGGATTGTACTGCCAATGTAGACCAATTTACAGGGGCATATAAGGGCATAAATTACATACTCCGAATTGCATGTTAGATGCTTATCAATCAAAAATGGTTGTTGCTCAACAGATAGTCTGACTGACTTACAGCTACTTCTGTACTTATACTGACTACATGTATAAAAACCTTTTATAGTACTCTTGGGTTCGTCAGTTTGTAGCAAGGAATGACAAAGGGAGTCTTGGAGAGAACGAGCCTTCCTAAACGTTATTCTTGGGTTTTCGCCAATTGCAGATGCCAGATCAGGGTCAATTTTCAACATGTTCCAATGTTTTTTTAGACATTTCTTGAGGGTCAAAGCTTGATTACTATATCTACTGATGAACCTAATCTTCTGTTCAGGGGTTTCTTTTACTTTAGAACACAATAAATTGTTCCTATTAAGACTCATTACTTTATCCACTGCTCTCTGGATAGTTTTTTTCCTGTAACCTCGTTCACTGAATCGTTGTGACATTCGTTGCACTTCATCCCCAAATCCTTCATTGGTGCTGCAATTCCGCCTAGCACACATAAGTTCGCCATACGGAATGCTTTCAATCAAGGAGTGGGGATGGCAACTATCGGCTCGCAGTAAACTGTTGCCTGCTGTCGGTTTTCTAAACAGTTGACTAGTTAGTCTATTTTTCTGGACGATGAGTTTAAGATCAAGAAACTCAATAGTCTCCCTACTGGTGTGACTACTAAAGGAAAGGTTCAAGGTATTGTCATTTAGAATGGTAACAAACTCAAGCGCTTCCTCTTGGGTTCCATTCCAAACACAAAAAATATCGTTGATGTAGCGTATCCAGAGGACGGCATGGGATTTAAAAAGTCCGATGTTATTGACTACTTGCTCCTCCCACCAGCCGAGGTAGAGACCTGCAAAGCTGGGGGCGAAGCAAGTTCCCATTGCCGTCCCTTGGGTCTGTCTAAAGATTGTACCATCAAACATAAAGAAATTACTTGTGAGACAAATCATGATCATTTCAATGATCATTTCAGTGTGTAGCATGTAGGATATAGATCTCTTCTTCAAAAAATGCCTGCACGCATCAATCCCTGAATGATGGGGTATACAAGTATAGAGACTGTTAACATCCAAACTTAAGAGAAGGTACTCCTCTTTCCATGCTATATATACTGAGGGCCACTGGAAATATGCGACTGTGTGGCGACAGCGATTTTCACATAATTATGAATTTGCTGCATTTGCCACATAATCCATCATCTGCCACATAATCTCCAGAATTTAACCAAAAAAAAGATTTTTTCTAACTCAAATGCCTCAAACGTTTTTAACAATGCAGTGATACGTGTTGCTGCACAGAGCAATACCCTTTGGATAACTGAACTGGTCACCTTTCTGTTGCTTATAGTTGTATTTGGATCTTAAACTGGTAGTAATCTCTGGCCCTCTCCTACTTCATAATTCTAGTGGCCATGGTCAGAGTTTGGTGTGTTAGAAATTCATGAAAAAAAACAACAGTTACAGGGCAGTTATAGTTAGGAAGTAACATTAAAAACCCATAAAAATTCACTGTTAAAAAAAAAAGAGCCTCAGTTACGAGGCCCCTAGCGGCACTTTTACACGGGCTGAGCGTCACTTTTTTGACATTCCGGTGGTGTAATATACCGCAGCATATTTACAGGGCCATGCAAAGCCACTTTGCATAGCTTTTCATGGCCTTGTAAATATGTGCTCTTTCATGCAGAGCACTGCGTGAAAAGGGACTTCCATGGGTGATGCTGTGGGCGTTCCACGCAACACTCATGGAATCTGAAGCATTCCCAGATTTAGGTGGAATTGTAAACCTGGGAATGCATCAGATTCTGAGAAAGAGGGAAAACACCTCTTGTAATTGCTTTTGTGCAGGAAGGTGTCCCTTCCTGCACAAAAACAATCACTCCCTACAATGCAGACACCCGTGCACCATGGCGCAAGGGTGCCTGTGTTGGCGCATGGAGCCTGTGTTGGCGCATGGCAGCCATTGTGCACCAGAGAAGGGGAAAAGGACAGGAATGTGCCATGTCTCATAGATACGGCACATTCCTGCCCTTTTCTTCTGACACAGGGCAGCGCAGCAAGATTCCTTGCGGCGCTGCCCTGCGCCAAACCCTCGTAAAAGAGGCCCAAAGATTACAGGAGCTTTATAATTAGGAAGTAACATTAAAAAACCATAGAAAATCACTTAAAAAAACAAAGATTACAGGGACGTTATACTTAGGAAAGAGAATTAAAAAAGCCTTAGAAATTTACAAAAAAACAAAGGTTACAGGGACATTATAGTTAGGTTCAGATGTTACACGCATAAAACCATAGAAATTCAGCAATTATAGTTATCTCAAGAAATTATAACTTGTGCCCTAAGGTAACTATAACTTGCACAGTTTTCTCATCAATAATTTTATTGCAAATGTTGCTGTGATATTATCAATGATGTCATAGAAGATGTCATTACTGATGTAATATGTGGGGTAATTAGCAGTGCATGGCGAGGGTGCAAGTTATAGTTACCTTAGGGCATGACCTCCTGCATGCAGCCAACCCCACACTGTGCATGGCCAACGGTGGAGAATTGGCCACATGCCAGACATTGTGGCCAACCCCTGCATGTAGCCAAGCTGTGCTATACACAACCTTTGGCCGTGTGCAGTGAGGGGTTGGTAACAAAGGCAGCCAACCCATAACCCGACTCCCTGGGCCACTTTTAGCACCAGGGACCGCATCCCCCGGGGCTCTGCATATTTGTTAGGGTGAGTGAGGCACTGGGCCCACTACCCCATTCTCTTTGGCCCTGGGGAACCCATCCCCCTGGGCCTGCAAACATATTTTAGGGTGAGGGGGAACACGGCTCTCCTCCCTGGGTGGATTTTGGTCCCAGGACCCCATCTCCGGGGCCCTGCACCATATTTAATGGGGATGGGGGCATGCTGCGGCCCCCCCTTCCTGGGCTGATATTGGCCCTGGGAGCCCCATCCCTAAGGCCCGGCAAAGTACACAAGAGAGAGGGAGGCAGGCATCCCCCTTCACCAGGCTGTATTTAAATGGGGAGGGGAGCATGTATCCTCCATCTCTGGCCAGATATCCGCCCCAGTGACCCGTCTTCTGCGGCCCAGCCAATGTCCAAACAGGGAAGGAGCCACACAGTCCCCTTACACAGGCTGATTTTATGCCCAGGGGTCTAGGCAACAAAGGGTGGGTGTCCTGGGTGGGCACCACTATGGTTGGGGGCTGCAGAGGGAGCCCCAAGGCCCTTAAAACCCCAGCCAGCTTCTCACCTCCAGCGGGGGCCAGTGTTGCTTCATCTGCAGGGAGCAGCTAAAAATGCTTCTCACTGTGGGCAGGAGTAATCTTTTCATCTGTTTCCCTGCCCGCTTCAGTGTGGGCAGGGAAACAGATGAAAAGTCTGCTTCCAGCTGGCGGAAGCATTTTTCATGCTTCCGCCCATTGTGAGCAGACTTAGGGGCCTATTTATGAGGCGGTTTGTGTCACTCTTGTACTATGCAAGGTGGTGAAAGAGCGACACAAGCCTTGAGTCAGATTTACGAAGCCTCACAAGGCCACTTGGAGTGGCCCTGAGTGGCTCCATGAATCTGGAGTAAGGCAACACAGGGCAAACTGCTGTGTTACCTTATTCTGCTCTGGGAAGGCGTTCCATGTGCACTGCATGGGTGTGAGAGATCTCAACGAGAAAGTGGTGACAGCCATCCTAGGGTTCGGGAATCACTCCAGAGTCCTAAGAAAAAAAGTAAAAAAAGACATAAGGGGCAGGCTATGGATACCCAGACCCATAGGCCTGGTTGTGGGGTCCCAAACAGACCTGCCTGGGTTCAAAAACATTTTTTTTTTTAAATGTTGGCCCAAATTCGCAAAGTATTTATAATTTACACACCACCTTCAAATTTCTATAGCTCACTCACCTCCGTACACAGTGTTGTCAACTATCTAGCCACACTACATTAACTACACCTATTCAATCAACAATGCACAGTGTTCTCACAAATTATGTCATTTGAGATGTTACAACTGTTGTTATGAATGCTATGGTTTCACATGGTAGAAGTGATGTAATATGAAAGGTTGTAAGCAGTGGATAATAAAGGTGTGCATTATAATTATTGTAGTCTGGCTAGCGAGTTGACAACACTGTGTATGGAGGTGCACAAGTTATAGTAACCTGAAGGTGGTGAGTAAATTATAAATTGAAGGAATAACTATAACTTTAGAATTTATAATGTTTGGGTAGAAAGAATAAATAACGTTATAGTAATTTATATGTGAGGCTTAAATTATAAATTGAAGGTATACCTGTAACTTAAGAAATTTTTCTTTTTGTATAGAAAGAATAAATAAAGAAATTCTAAATATACCTAAGCTTTAAACTTAGTTTTGTTCAATTCATTTGTATGCTTTTGTAATGGAGTTGAGTGGCATACAGAGGAGTGGCGTACAGTGGAATATAGTTGAGTGGAGTGGTGTATAGTAGAGTGGCATAGAGATGGAGTGGCATAGAGTGGAATAGCGAAGAGGCATAGGATGGAGTTGCATAGAATGGAACAATGTGAAGTGGCATAGAGTGGAGTGGAGTGGCATAGAGTGGAGTGGCATAGAGTGGAGGGGCATAGAGTGGAATATCATAGAGTTGAGTGGCATAGAGAGGAGTGGTATAGAGTGGAGTGACATAGGGGCACATGCATCAAGCAAAATACTGGTCGCAAATGGGCCGATTTACAGAATCGGCCCCTTTGCGACCGGTATTTTGCCAGTTGGGATGCATCAAGCCCAAAGCAAATTGCAAAATAGGGAATCGCAATATTTGCAATTACCTATTTTGCGAATGCATTTAGGGAATCGCAATTTGCGACTCTCTAAATGCAATGCAGGAAGCATGAAAAAATTGAGACCCTGCATTAAGGAATTGCAATTTACCACCAACTTCAAGTTGCAAATCTTTAGAAAAATTCCCTTTTTTGCATTTTTCTAAGTGCCATGTGGCGCACACACATGCCCTTAGGGCATGTATGTGTGCCACATGTGCCCACTTACCTGTTTTGGGGGTGCATCAGGGTGGCCTTTTGGCCCCCTAATACCCTTGAAATTGCATTCGCAATTTGCGAGTACCTATTTGGTACTCGCAAATTGCGAATGCCTTCCAATCATTCCTATGGGCCACTTGGCCCATAGGAATGAATGGGAAGGCATTCCTTAATAGCGAATCGCAATTTGCGATTCGCTATTAAGGAATATGTAGGAATCGCAATTTTGTTTGTGAAACCTACATGCATAGGTAATTGCGACTCCCTAATAGTGGTTCCTTAATAATCACTATTAAGGATTCGCAATTCCCTCTTTGATGCATGTGCCCCGTAGAGTGGAATAACGCAGAGTGGAGTGGCGTAGAGTAGAGTGGCATATCATGAAGTGGCTTAGAGTTGAGTGACGAAGAATGGAGTGGTGTAGAGTGGAGTGGCTAGAGTGGCATAGAGTGGAGTGGCAAAGAGTAGAATGGGGTAAAGTGGAGTAACATAGAATGGACTGGTGTACAGTGGAGTGGTGTTGAGTGAAATAGAATAGATTGGACTGGTATATAGTGGAGTGGCATAGAGTGGGATAGCGTAGTGTGGAGTTGCGTGGAGAGGAATAATGTAAAGTGGAGTGGTACACAGTGTCATAGAGTGGAGTGGCATAGAGTGCAGTAGCATATCGTGGAATGGCGTAGGGTGGAGTGGTGTAGAGTGGACTGGCATACAGTAGAGTAGCGTACAGTGGAGTGGCATACAGTGGAATAGCATATAGTGGAGTAGCATAGAACTGAATGGCATAGAGTGGCATAAAGTGCAGTGGCATACAGTGCAATAGTGTAGAGTGGGGAACGTAGAGTGGAGTGGCGTAGATGGGAGTGGTGTAGACTTGTGGAATAACGTAGAATGGAGTGGCAATAAAGTGGAAAAGCATAGAGTGGAGTAGTGCAAAGAGGAGTATAGTTGAATGGCTTGGTGTAGAATAGTGTAGAGTGGAGTGGCTTTGTGTGGAGTGGCAATGAATGGAGTGGCAAAGAGTGGAGTGACGTAGAGTGGAATACCGTAAGGTGGAGTGGCATAGAGTTGAGTGGTGCAGAGTGCAAAGAAACAAGTGGCGTAGAGTGGAATAGTATAGAGTGGAGCTGTATAGAGTGGAGTAGCATAGAGTGGAGTGGCATACAGTAAAGTGGCGTACAGTAGAGTGGCATAGAGTGGCGGGCTGTACAGTGGAATAGCGTAGAACGGAGTGGCGTAGAGTGGAGTGGTGTACATTGGAATAGCGTAGAGTGGAGTGGCGAAGCCTGGAATGGCATAGAGTGAAGGGGCTTACAGTGAAGTGGCGTTGAGTGGAATAGTGTGCAGTAGGCTGGAATAGACTGGAGTGGCAAGTTGTAGAGTGGAGTGGTGTGTTATAGAGTGGAGTGGTGTGGAGTGTCAGAGTCGAGTGGACTGTTGAAGAGTGGAGTGGCATGTACTTTAAACAATGTTAGCGGGAAAATGGCTAAACATATGTAGATAAAATTTGGCAAGAAGAATGATTTTGGGGTAGAAAGGGTCCTTTTTGTTAGTAGATCAAAATTGGTATAATAGTGTGAAAGTTATAAAGCACAAAAACTTTGTTATATATTTTGCTGTGGTATACCGTGGTACATCACTATGACAAAACAGTATATGATTGGGTAATGAAAGCCGGTACAAAATTAAAAGGTAGTCATATTGTTTAGAACACATTTAGTCTGGTTTGTGGGTTTTAAAGTACAATGTACTACTGTATTTTAATTGCATAGGAAGGAATGTTGCAGTTTAGGTAAGTGTGTAAAGGTAGGTAAAAGTAGTTTTATTACTTCATATATTAAATAAAAAGCTTACGGAGTACTGGGCTACTAGAAAGTATCGCAGTAGCTACAAAAACAATCATGCCAATAACATAGACACTATTGCACCATGGTGTAAGGGTGCCTGCGTTGTTACATAGCTGCTAATTGTGCGCCGATGCTGGCTGAAAGGACAGGAATTCACTGTATCTTGTAAATACGGTGCATTCCTGCCATTTTGAATTGGTGTAGGGCAGCTAAGCAAAATGAGTTGCAGCGCTACACTGCACCAATTTCTTATAAATAATCTCTTAATCTGTATTTAGGGTTTTAAGAGGAAATATAGTGTAGAACAGTGTTTTTAATTGGTTTTTTACATATTTAATATTTTCAAAATTACTGCTGTACTTTCTAGGAAGTACCGTGGTACTTCAAAACATTAAAAAAAAAAAAAAAAATATATATATATATATATATATATATATATATATATATATATATATATATATAAAGTAATAAAACTACTTTTTCCTACCTTTACAGACATAGTTAACATGTCACAATCCTTCCTAAGCACCTATAAACCACTAGTACACTATATTTCCACCTAAAACCTGCAACACAGACTAAGGGGGGCCAGCTAGGGGCCCCCAGAGTCAGTTTCCGACAGCCTTTTCGTGTCGGACAGACCGAGTCGGAAAGGCTGTCAGAATCAGACATCGTAATCAGTCGGTCGATAACGCTGTCCATAGAGCTGTACGAATCGGCTTCGACCAACTCGGATTCTATGAATGCCAATCAGAACCAATTCAGAATGACCAAACGGTTCCCCTGCATCGTAATCGGTCAATCAAAATCGTTTCCGACCGACCGATAATGATGGGTTCCAACACGGCCTAGGGAAATCCGACTGTAGGTCGTAGGCTTTCCGACCGACATCATAATCAGGCCTTAAGTATGGGCTAAAGAACATGGCATGTAAAGGCTTTGATTACCCAATCATATACTGCCTTGCCATCTGCATGTACCACAGTTTACTGTTGCCCAAAATATCACTTTGTTCCTTATAACTTAGAAACTAGTGAACCAATTCACTTCAAATATGAAAAAAGATCATTCACACACCATAATCTATATTTCTTCCAAATTTCATTAAAATCTGTTTAGCCAGTTTACCCCTACAACCAAGTACAAAGTCTATGGAAAATGCATTGATGAAAAAACTTGTTTTGGGACCCTCCTTTTTTTCTGCACCCCCTTAATTAATCACCACAAAACTTTGCATCACCAGTGTAGAAAAGGAAATAGATCTGCAAAGTTTTGTGGGAATTCATCAAACAGTGGCCAAGTTATTAGCAAAACAAAAAATGCTCCCCCTTTTGAAAATCTGAAAGAAAGATAGATAGATAGATAGCTAGATAGAGTCAATTTTCCTTTGCTGACGCACAGCTGCTCCAGGGAAGGTGTGTACCCATCTACGGTGACCAGCCATTTTTATGTAAACTATAGTTTATGATCCCCACACAGAACAAATAAAATATGTAAAAGAAGCTATGAGACAACTAAATGACAAAAGAATGCTATAGAGACTAAGAGAGGATCCATTAACAAAATGGGGATCATGGTACAAAGAAAGAATAATAGACTGGAACGATCTGGGTCTAATGGTTGAGGATGAATGTAGATACCTGACACCTTAGTATTTAGTAATGGCATGAATAAACTTCTTGCCTAACATTCATATGAGTGAAACTGATCCACCTGTTAGACCAATTGTCTCCTCGAAGGACTACATTTTGGAAAACACATTGGCATATAATGATTAATTTTTAGCCCCACCCCTTGTCAAAGATCTCAGCTCTTACTTGAGATACTGCGGATCTCATTACACATCAATTGGAAATTTATGGAAGGATACATATAATTTGGTAGCCATGAATGTGGTCTCGCTCTAAAAGAGTCTCAAACATGATGTAGGGTTGAAGTCCTGCTGATATTTTCTGAACCAAAGAAACATACACTATTCAAGATACCAGATGATTGAAGAAATAATGGAAATCTAGCTTGAACACAATGTTTCCATGTTTAATAGAGAAATATTAAGACAAAAATGTGGCACTTCTGTGGGGGCTTCCCTCTGACCTAGCTTTGCGAATCTAACCATGGGATGGTGGGAGAAGCCATAGTCTGGGTGGAAAATGAAGATGTCATATATAAAATAATTATTGGGTTGAAATTCATCAATAACTTACTAATTATCTGCGATGGCACTGAAATGGAATTTCAATAATACCATCTAAAAATTGATAACAATGATTAAAATTTTAAATTCACATATGAGATCAGTAAGGAGAGAATTGTTTTCCTCAAGTTTCATTGAGGTTGAGAGCTGCAAACTAGCCTACATTGGAAGCCAATTTCTACAAATAGCATTTTTTACATGCAAAATGTTTTCATCAAAAATCCTTGATGAACAGCATTCTGTATGGGGAATTCCTTGAATAAAACAAAAATTGTACTCCTATAAAGAAATTAGAGAAACGGAATGGAGAAGTCAAGAAGAGATTCCAGAATAAAGGATATTCCAAAACTATAATTCAGAAATGTGCAGAAAGAGTGGCAACACAGATAGGATTTATTAATAACAACATATTAAGAAGCAAAGGAAAGACATGAGGAAAAAGGAAATGAAATACCAATGATACTAATATTGAGTAAGGAATCCTCAATCATTAAACAGACATTGAGGAAAAATTGGAGGATATTGAAAAGTGACCCAACAATGGATAAAATCTTGGAGAACCAACCAACAATCACCTACAAAAAAGCCAAAAGTATAAAGGACAAACTGGTCCATACTCATTTTAAGATAACTAAAACAAAATGTTGGTTGAATTCTCAAACAGGATTTCATAAGTGGAATCAATGCACAATATGTGAAATTACTTAAACAGCCATAGATCAAAAAGAGAAATGGTAAAATCAAACCAGCCATAAGAGAATAACATGCAAGAGTAGGTATTTTGTTTGCATCTTCGAATTCCTGTGTGATCTTGCATTCATAGGCAGCAAGATAGGTGAAATAAAGAAGGGGGTATTGAAATATGGATGAGCGATAACAAATACAGATGGAAATTATCCTCTGGCACCACACTTTGAAAGAATACATGCAAGTGATTAGGAGAAATTAAAATAATCTGGCATTGAGATGATTTAATGAAAATTAGAATCATGGTTCCTTTTCAACACTGGAACATTGAGCCGTAATGGGTTGAATCAGGACGAAGAAATGTCAATAGGGAATTTTTTAACAGAGGTTTAGCCAAAACTATGTGATATTATGATATAAATGGCAGTCAAAAACACACTGTCATGTCATACTGTGAACGACCGCTTGTGAGAGGCCTACAGCCGTACCTAACATTGGTGAAAAATGTACAGCAGAGATTTTACCTTACAAGGTTAAGGATGGGTACGTTACACCATCTAGTCGCTTTCCTAGAGTGGAAAAATGGTGTCAAAAACTTCCGAATTGCCCATGTGATGGAAAATCTATGCAATCCACGATGCATTTTATTCTTTTTTGTGGTTTTTATAAGGATATCCGGAAATCAGTTTTAAAACCTCTTTTTTACTAAACAGGCTTTTTAATTATAAATATGCATTCAATTTCGTATGTAGTCTAGAAAATGTGAAAATTATAAGTACTGTTATTCGTTTTATACAACTTGCAGTTAGAAAACGAAAAGATTATTCACATCTAGATGCACTGATATATGAAAATTTAGATGATTATTTTTAATATCGTCCTTTTTAAGTATGTATTGCTTGCCAAGATCTTTACTTTGTATTCTAGGTTTTACTATGTACGCCTTGCACTAGCACTTTATTTCCCATGATGGAATGTATTTGCTCTTGATCAGTTTATAAATCCTTAGTTCTTTCAGATCACGAGAGAGATTAATGATGGTCATATGGATTACAAAAATATTCTAAAAAATAATCTGTAAATGTATTTTAAATCTTTCTAAATGATTCAGAACGACAATGTACATTTAGGAATGTTTTTATAGTATGCTTTTATGGTGAGATTTGTTGCACCGAATAAAGCTGATTTTGATTTGATTTGATTTGATATAAATGGCGTTCTTTTAAGTAAGGCAGACTTACTAATTTTGTCACAACACCAAAATATAAAATGTGGGCATATTAGCTTTATCAGGGGGTCAGCATATCAACATATGTAAAGCAGGCCTATTATCTTTAAAACAAAATCTCAATAACCATAGTCAAATGAATATTCCATTAATTCACACAATGCAACATTTAATAAAAGTGATTCTTTTAAACAATGTTTAATAAAGTTTTTTTTTCCCAAAAGAACATGTTTCTGAGTCTTTTAACATTTTTCAACTCATAAAAGAAAAGAAAAAACACAAGAGAGGCCTGCACTCCAGCTGAAGAGCATAGAGCTCTACATAGGATTGGTTTTAAATACATTTCAAGCTCTCTTGGTGTCAGGAGATGTAGGGCCTGATTTAGATCTTGGCGGAAGGATTACTCAGTCACAACAGTGATGGATATCCTGTACGCTGAATTATAAATCCCATTATATCCTATGGGATTTATATTTCGGCGGACGGTATATCCTTCATCATTGTTACGGAGTAACCCATCCGCCAAGATCTAAATCAGGCCCTTACTGGGTTTTTTTTAACATGGTGGGAGACTGCTGCACTTCTGTAGCCCCTCACAGCCTTAAAAACATGCTTGGTGGTACACCTGCCCCTTCTAGGGGGACCACCAAGATAAAAATAATGTAAATTAAAACACTGGAATGTTGAGCGCTCCATTAAAGACATTGGAGTGCTCCAGGCTTCTAATGGCAGGTAGAAGCCTGGAGCATAAACATTCCAATGCTTGTTCATAGCTGTTGCTGTGAACAAAGGCCTCACAGAGCCCAAGGGGATTTCAATCCCCTTGGGCTCCGTGAAGCCTTTGTTTTACAAATTAGAACATTCTACCCTTTAGGGGTGGAATGTTCTAATAGCCTTAGAGTCCTCCGTAGTGGGCTCTACCGGCCATTAAAATCCCGCTCCCTTGTTAACTTTGGAGCGGGATTTTAATGGCAGGTTAAGCCTGCTACGTCGGGCTCTAAGGCTATATTAAAAGCCCTTGCATGACATTATGGGATGCTCCATGGCGAAGCAGTGAATAATAAATGAGCCTGCCCTGATCCTGATATATTAGGTCTTGAAGTCCTATTGTGGGACAAAGTAAAATTATCACTTATAAACATTTATTGTAGGAGTGATCCCAAGGCTACTTAGTCTCCAGTCCTTCAACAACTAAAATATTATATACTAAAGGCTGGAGAGGGGGTAGCTGTATCATGGGTGGGAATTTTAACACACGCTTTGAGCCCACTACCTTGCTAGGGGAGAGTGTATGGGAGAAAAATTCATAATGGGGTATCCCGCAGCTTTCTTGTCCCTACTTAAAAGAATCTCCCAAGGGCCACTCTGCAGTTGATGGACCTCTGTGTGAGTTGTCACCTGAGACCCAGCAACAAAAGAGCATCTGATATAGAGGGAAGTCCAATATTTATAAGGAATTCTTATAGAAGCCACATCGATTATATTCTTATAGACCTTCGCTTCTGGGATAGTATGCTTGATATGGACGTTTTGCCCAGATATGCGAGCAACTATATTCCCCTGATCCTTACACTTCGGGGTAACTCAGATAGCTCAGTGCAGGAACAGCATTTGCCTTGCGGCGACTTATTGATTAGAAACAATTGCAGGGAGGTAAATTGGGAGTGTGTATCAAATAATGAGGGCATATACGCTCTAATATATCAGGACTTCATCTCGATCTTGTCCTCCCTAGAAGGGACTGAGATTAATCCCCCAGAGATAATGAATGTTCATACCAAGTGGTTTAAAAAATAAATGTTTTCACCAAATCTCCTTCAAAAAGGAAAATGCCCATGGCTATAGATCCTACACAGTACAATAAGGAGTGTAGGGAGATAAAGAAGTACCTAATTAACACCCTTAAAACTGGTACTCCCCAAGTCATCCAGTTTAATTGAGCATCTTATTAACTAGCCCTAAAGAAAATCCAGATTTCATGGTATATAGCCACTGGGAATGACGTTATGGCTGCTGCACGGTGCCAGAACCAGACATCCTTTTGAGATATAATCTCGCATGGTGCCAAGACAACAAAAATGAGGCATGAATCTAACATTCTTCCCCAAGAATCAGTAAAACATTTTTAAACTCTTTATAGCAATTCTATGGCCTCTATTATCTTCCACCCTTCGAACCTGTCTAGGCCAGGAGTTGAATTCACTGTAACATCAGGATATGCTGATGGAAATCTTGCTACTAATGAGCAATGGGTTTCTTTACTGCTGCAGAAATGTATTCTGCTATTCACTCCCAGAAGTCTGGCAAGGCACCAGGGCTGGACAGAATCCCAATTGATTTATTCACAGCAGAACCAGTTTTTAGCCCCTTATTTTGCCCGCCTAGCTAATGCTTTAATGGTGGGTGCTGAAATCCTGGGTACCTGGAAAGGTGCTGAAATCATTCCTATCTTCAAAAAAGTCTCAAATTTGAGCCCACAAATTATCAACCCATAAGCCTTATTGACTCTAGTCAGAAAATATTCTATAAGCTGATCTTGGATCACCTGCTCGCATGGATTCTGTCACAGTTCTGGGCTGGATTCCATTCCAAAACCAATACTGTTGACCAGGATTTTAGACTCCAACCCATTGGGTGGAAAGTAGGGGTGGGCGGAATTTGCGTAGTCGCGCTACGCAAAGCTCCGCGAAACGGTAAAAATCTCCGCGAGCACGCAAAGTTCCGCGAACACGCGGAATTGCTTGTTCCGCCCGTTCGCGATGCTTTTTTCCTGTTCGCGAACGCTGTTTGCGTGCTCGGGGAGAAATATCTTGCGAACACGCATTTTGAAAGCGCGAACAAGCAAAAATTCCGCGAAGCCGCGGTTCGCGGAATTTTTGGTAATTCCGCGTTCTCCGCGGAACGCGAAATTACCCAAATTCCGCGAGCGGAACGGAATTTACCGCCCAGGCCTAGTGGAAAGAGGTTGATTTAAACAGAGGTAGCCTATATATTGCCTTTGTTGACCTCAAGGCGTCATTTGACAAGGTCCCCAGAAATCAATTCTGGTGTACCCTTGAAATTTGAGGGTTACCTTGCTCCCTTTACAATATTATAGTGAGATTGCATTGTAACAACTTTGCCCAAACTTGTTTGGGGGCACAGGGAGAGACCACTGACCGCTTTGATGTCAACAGGGGAGTAAGGCAAGGCTGTGTACTTGCCCCTACACCATTTCTCCTCTTCATCAACAGCTGTGTTGACTTCCTCATGGACTGCAACAATGCCTCCCCTGTCCTTGGGGGCACTAAAATCCCTGCAATATTGTTCGCAGTTGACACATTGTTGATTTAAAAAAAACAAAAGGTATCCAGTCTCTCCTCCTGAGGTTCAAACTATTTTGTTCCAACTCTGGCCTTACCATCATTGTCAGTAAGACATAGTGTATGGCAATACTCCCACATAGAGGGTTCAGAGGTGCTATAAGATTGGCAGGGTCGGTGCTGGAAAGAGTCCATGACTTAGATTACCTTGGTATCCGACTCTTGAGTACTAACTCCTGGGCCAGTCAAGTCTTGAAAAGGACGCTCATGCTAAATCATGGGGCGGCTACTATTCTAAGATTTGCCAGTAAGACTTCCTTTCTTCCTGTCTCCTCGTCTTAGAAGTTTAAAGAACAAAAGCTGTAGCAGAAGCTGTCTACGGTGCAGACCTCTGGGGTCACTGAAAAATAGACACATCGGGGGTAGCCGAAAACAAGTTTCTGAAAGTGGCTCTTTAATTGCCTGATAGTTCTCCACTGATCTTCAAGCATGATTTAGGTATCCGGTATATTTCCTCCTTAGTGCACCTCTTCTGTATTAGTTGTGACTTTGATCTAGCCCTGAGCTGTCACATTACAGAGAGGGTCTGAGAGACATCCTGGAAAGACAAAATAGAGGGTAAATTCTACCATGGTTGGATCATATAAGGCAGACTCTTTATTCCCTGGGCCTATCTGAGTACTGGCTACATTCTTCTTCTGACACCACATTAACTGCCAAAAAGTTGAAGCACCACTATTGGGAGGAGATGAAGTTGTTGAGTCACCAAGACGCGGGAAGTTTAACTGAGTGTTTCTTAGAGTTAAAGCCCTTTTCTATTTTTGAGGTTTTCATGGATGAAATTGATCCACCATTTACTAAAGCCCTTAATATAAGGTTTACGCTGGGTACTCTCCCCCTGGCCACGTCTACAGCTAAATGGAGGGTTCACCTAGGAGGTAGCAAACTCTGCCCAGCATGCAAAGGGTTTGATGAAACTGATAATCACGTGCTGTTTTGTTTTGTCCCAACTATTCCAAGCAGCGTAGGCATTGGATCTTCCCTTTGTGTCGTCTACTAGGAGTTTGCCAGCACAGAGTTGCCTTCACAACTTGAAGGGTTGATACCACCCCCTTTGTTCTCTTTTCGATTCAACTGTTTCTAGAGAGCATCTGCCCGATCCGACACAAAATCCTTTTAACTATTTGCTCCTAATAGTTAGGTACGAGTCCAATTTGTTCATGCCCTAGATTGAGCTTGCTAGGTGTTCCTTAAGTCCAAGCTCTTTGTTAACCATAGTGACAACAGCAACACCGTTTGGAGTATTTGTTTCAAATGCTTCTAAGGATTAGCTCTGGTGTCCTGGGCATGTCTCACTTGCCACAATGAGGTGTGATTGCTTTTCAGACTGTGCACTAACCTCAAGTGCCTTTCGGAAGAACGTATTTTAACTTCTATTGGTTTGTTTTATTAATATTTTAACAGGTGATATTTTTCTTTTATATTTATGCATGCTGATATGAACTTTTAGTGATACTTATTAATATTATGTTTACATTTGCTAAGTATTGTACTATTGATCTGTGACTTTTTTGGTCAATGACCGAAATAAAGTATTGAAAGACAAAGAGAATAATAAATGAGCCGCTCCTGCTGCTGATTTATTATTCTTTTATTGTTTTATGTTAATTATTTTATGGGTGTCATGGTGCTCATCCAAGACACTCACATCTTTAATTTTTGTTTGGGTATGTAGGGTAGTTCCACGGCCTCCGCATGCGCGATGGCTCCCTGCAAGTGGTCCCATGTGCCACGCAGGATTTGCATATGGCTGGGTCTGAACTGGGGTGGCGAAGTGAGCGAAAGAACGATAATGGATTCAACCCAGATCTGTGACTGGGGGCGAGTGTCTGAAAAGTTTCAGCGCTCCGTCCATCATCTCTTTGTGTTTGCTTTGCTTGCCCTAAGTTGCCAGGGTATGCCCAGATGTGGGTCACTTGCTCACTTTGTCACTGGATTCAAGCTAGACTGGTGGATGAGGGGTGTTACCCCGAAACCGGTCCCATGATGCTTGTTTCCGGTCCAGGGAAGACCTGGCTCGGCAGTGTGGACTGGACTGTTCCCATGAGGCACAGGGTCAAGACTTATTTGCATATGGCTGGGTCTGAACTGGGGTGGCGAAGTGAGCTAAAGAACAATGATGGATTCTACTCAGATCTGTGACTGGGGCTGAGTGTCTGAAAAGTTTCAGCGCTCCGTCCATCATCTCTTTGTGTTTGCTTTGTTCGCCCTAAGTTGGCAGGGTATGCCCAGACTTGGGTCCCTTGCTCACTTTGCCACTGGATTCAAGCTAGCCTGGCTGATGAGGTGTGTTACCCCGAAACCGGTCCCAGGATGCTTGTTTCCGGTCCAGGGGAGACCTGGCTTGGCAGTTCGGGCTGGACTGTTCCCATGAGGCACAGGGTCAAGACTGATTTGCATATGGCTGGGTCTAAGCTGGGGTGGCAAAATGAGCTAAAGAACGAGATGGATTCAACCCAGATCTGTGACTGGGAGTGAGTGTCTGAAATGTTTCAGTGCTCCGTCCATCATCTCTTTGTCTTTGCTTTGTTCACCCTAAGTTGGCAGGGTATGCCCAAACGTGGGCACCTTGCTCACTTTGCCACTGGATTCAAGCTAGCCTTGCTGATGAGGGGTGTTACCCCGAAACCGGTCCCTGGATGCCTGTTTCCAGTCCAGGGAAGACCTAGCTTGGCATTTCGGGCTGGACTGTTCCCATGAGGCACTGGGACAAGACTGATTTGCATATGGCTGGGTCTGAACTGGGGTGGTGAGGTGAGCTAAAGAACGATGATGGATTCAACACAGACTAGTGACTGTGGCTGAGTGTCCGAAAAGTTTCAGCGCTCCATCCATCATCTCTGTGTTTGCTTTGTTCGCTCTAAGTTGGCAGGGTATGCCCAGACGTGGGTCCCTTGCTCACTTTGTCACTGGATTCAAGCTAGCCTGGCTGATGAGGGGTGTTACCCCAAAACCAGTCCCAGGATGCTTGTTTCTGGTCCAGGGAAGACCTGGCTTGGCAGTTTGGGCTGGACTGTTCCCATGAGGCACAGGGTCAAGACTGATTTGCATGTGGCTGGGTCTGAACTGGGGTGGCGCAGTGAGCTAAAGAACGATGATGGATTCAACCCAGATCTGTGACGGGGGTGAGTGTCTGAAAAGTTTCAGCGCTCTGTCCATCATCTCTTTGCGTTTGCTTTATGCAGGACATTTTTTTTGTCTTCTTTTTAAATCCTCTGGGGTACCCGGGGTGCCCACCTTGGGCACACCACTATTTTTTTTGTTGGGGTCTGCAGACAGAGCCAACTTTTTAACATTTCTGTGTGTGCCCCGGTGCCCATCCGGGGCATCGACATCTACCACATATTGGTGGCTGCGGGTGAGCCCCAATGGCCCCACTGCCTCATCCTGCTCCCTATCCAGCACCATACTGAGTTCTTGCAGGAGCCAGCACCATTCCTTTGCTCCCACCTGGGTAGGAGCAGCATTTTTCACTTCTCTCAGGCGAGTAGGAGTGAAGTTCTGTTCACTGCCCGGGGGAGTATGGCAATGTATGCCCGCACTCTCCCACACATAGAGGGGATGTGGTCCCAAGGACACTGCGAATGTGCTCTGATGAATGGGGTTCAGGGGCTTATCTTCGAAGATGGGAGCCCCACGCACACCCCCTCACCAAGAAAAATACACTGGCCTGAGGCGCCCTTCCCGTATTGTAAAAATAGGCCACAGGGATGGGATCCTTGGGAACTTTCTGAGGCTTGGGGAAGGGGGCCATGCATCCCATCCCCAATAAATACAAATACGTAACCCCCGGGCCCTGCCTCCCCACCAGGCCTAGGTGGGCAAGATATCTCTATCCTGCCCCCTTACATCTGTTTTTACTTTAATCTAGGACCGGGGACTGAGTCAAGGCTCTTAAAATGGTGGCTGCCACATCTTTCTTGATGTGGTGGCAGCCAATGAGATCTCTCCTTGACCCTTAATTTCTTCAAAACTACTGAAATGATTTACACCAAATCACAAAAAGGCACTCTTTCTGGACAAAGGAATTGCTTTCTGGCAAATTTGGTGTAATTACATTTAGTAGTTTTGTTTGTACCAGGGTCTAATTTTCATATAGAAAAATGAAGTTAGGATAAAATATTTCGGGACCTTCCCTTTTTCTCTGCTGCCGCTTGATGGATCACCCCACTACTTTCCAGAAAGGACCTGAGGTAGATGAGACTTTAAAAAGAAAGTAATGTTAAGATTCATCAGGCAGCATCAAAGTTATAAGCAAACCAAAAAATGTTTTTCCTATTTAAACGTAGTCCCAAATATAACTACCCAGTGGTGACAAGCAAGCAAGTGATGGATGTTCCTGACATTAAAGAGTTATGAACTTTCATCATAAAGTCATTTTATAACTGTAACACATTGAACTGTATGGATATGATCATATGTTTGTGACAACAATACACTGGATCAACAACTCACAAATGAAAAGATTGATGGAAAGAACATATCAGAACCATTAAGAATTGTGACATCAAATACCGAATAGTGAAACATTTTAGAGAGAAATGCTCCAGAAACATCACTGATAAAATTACATTTATAGGTATTGAGTATATACATTCAGATCGCTGTTGTAGTAATCTTGAGCACAAGGTCAGAGGAGAAGCATTTTGGATCAATAAACTTAAAATTGTACAGTGGGGACTGAATGTGGATCACAAACTGTTCACACTAATATAAGATCCATCACTATGTACAAATATCTGGTGAAAGTCACATGTAATAGTTACAATTATGGATGTTTAAAACATGTAAGAGCATTGTCGCTTATTGGGGAGTCAGTACTATGTCACGATTGACCAAGGTGTAGGTTTGAGTCCCATTAATGTTGGTCAAAACTTATATAATTTTATTTCTGTGAAAAGGATTTGTACTGTACTGTTTGTACTGCTGTTATATGAGTAGGAGTGTTACGTTACTCTTCTTATGAATATCATGCATATTATTTGTATACTGGTGTAAAGTATGTGCCTGCGTAGAATCACAAACCTTTCAGGAATCATGTAACACAGAGGAAGTGGCATGAAGACACTGTTGAACTCATCAAAGGTTCAAATCTTGAATCGGATAATGCCACAATATTGAAGTAAGTCTTCTAATTGGGGCTTTTATTGGTGTAATTAACTCTATATGTGACACGTACACACGTTATGATGTTTTTATACTTATTACTTGACAAATCAGATATGCCCATAAGTGATACACTTTTTTAATGCCTTCTTCAATGGGAGCAAATAGTACAGGGGAAAATACCCCTCTTATTTTGATTAACCGGCTAGTACTTTAACATAAGGATCGCGGCTGTATTTAAACCTTTTTCTTTTTGATAAGTGTGGATCATACACACCGCGATAGATCAATATGATATTTTAGAAGGTGTTTTAATTACTGAAACTATAGACTTTTTTCCAGCATCTTATTTTCTACTTTCTCTCAAATGTTCTCATAATGCCATAATAAAACCTCCACACTGCATATGGTGGGTAGATAACAGAGTAGAAGGTGTAGATTATAGGATGGAGTAGCACTTCTGGGTCGTAAAGACTGATTTGCATATGGCTGAGTCCAAACTGGAATGGTGTGATGAACAAAAAAATGATGGATTTGGGTCCATATCTCTCTACTTATGGCGAGTGTTTGACATTTTTCAGCATTCAATCCATGATTTGTTCTTTTTGTATTTGCACAAGCCAATGTCATGTCTTTTAATGATATTGTGGTGGTAATTTGACTAGGTTTGGTAATGAGTTAGTGCTCTGTATGACCTTTTGATATGTTAGGTGGGACTTTTCTTTAGAATCAGATTATGAGTCTATGTTGTTATATTGTATAATTTTTGGTGAGGTGCATGATAAAATACAGACATGTTGTTCAGTCGGATATGATATAGAAGAATGATGTTTATGTATTGTGCTTTTTATTTCTTTATCTCACCTATATGCTGGTTTGGCGATGAATTAGCATTTTGGAGTCATTTGATCATTTAGATCGAATTTTTCTTTGTAATAAGATTATTAGTCCATGATGATACATTGAGTAGCTTTGCTGAATTACATGATAAAGTAGAGGTAATTTGTCTAAGGGGACATGTCATATAAGTATGTATAATTTAAGTATAGTTATTCATGGTTCTATCTCTGAAAGTTGGAATTTCTTAATGAGATATTGAGGTATAGTTTGTATGATTTAGGAGTTGAAAAATACAATTCCCATACAAGGCAAAAACCAGGAGTGTGTGGTTTATTAATTACTAAGGGACTGTACTTTTGATACAAAACAATTTACTGTTACAGAATCTAGTTCTTAAGCCAGTTGCTTGTTGTTGACATAAAATTAACTTGTATGGTTTTAAATTAAATACATTTGGAACAAATCCTGATCTATGATGAATCATGATTAGATATTGACAAATACTATAGGAGGTAAGATGGGTTCTTTAACTATGCAGTTAAGTATGAATGGGCTATTGTTAATATATTTATAAACTATGGAGCCCTGATGGACAATGTTTTGTTTCCTTTCTTCATATTATCATTTTAGGAATTTGATTTATGCACACAGGAGGTGAATACCCTTGACGCAAATAATATTGGTAAGATTGCTGAGTATGATTTCTGATCTCATGTAGAAGATCATTATTATTAGCATTTTGAATACATTTTGTTACCTGCTGCAGTAAGCAATTTAACTATTAAGTATTAGTACCTTACCATTAACAAGTTGTGACTACCAGTTCCTTATTTTCTTATGTAATGTAATCAGAATATAGGATGGAAATATAACTGTCTGATTTAGGGTGTTTATTATGTTTGATGTTTTCTTATCAGCCTTGAGATAGCTGAGGCTACGCGAAGCACGTCTTGGCTGAAAAGACTGCATGTCTATAACCCGAATGGACTTTTCTGTGGATGTCATAGTGATCTATATGTTGCAAAGATCATAATTTTGGAAGATACTTATGATGTCAAATATCTGATGTCTGAAACTTTTGACCATCTTATAAAAATGATGATGACTTATCATTCTATAATAAATGTTGCTATCAATGAAAGAGTTTATGTGTATATATATATATATCATAGGAAAAACAAAGCTTGAAGATAATTTATAGTTTGGAAAACTTAGTTTATTGTTTCTACACAAAAAGAACAGAAACCACACAAACCACATCAATTAAAATGTAATATTAAGAACTTATAGTAAGAACTTCAGCCCTAGCCAAAACTTTCTATAACTCGCACACCTTCGTACAGAATGTTGTGAACTCGCAAGGCAGAGTAAATCAACTATAACTCCCCCTGCTACCATGCACAATGTTGTCATAATTATGTAATTTGAGATGGCATGAGTGTTATGATTTAACATCCTATTATGAAGTAATATGAAAGGGTATGAGCAGTGCATGGTAAAGGCACAAGTTATAGTTGATTTATTCTGCTTAGTTGCCCTTTGGCAATTCGTCAATCGGTGGCAAAGTTATTAGCAAGCAAAAATCAGAGCAATTCCTGTTTCTGGGAATCCTAACAATAATTAGAGTGTGGCTACCACCACTCTGTAAAAAAAAATTATACATATATGTATGTATGAATATATATGTATATATATATATATGTGTGTTTGTACGTGTGCCTATAAATATCTATATCTATATTCACTGAAAAAATCAAAGGTTACAGGGACGTTATAGTTAGGAAATAGAATTGAAAAAACCTTAGAAAGTTACTGAAAAAAACAAAGGTTACAGGGACATTATAGTTAGCATCAGATTTCACATGCACCAAACAATAGAAATGCAGCAGTTGTAGTTATCTGAGCTAACTATAACTTACACCCCCACAATGCACTGCTTATTACCTCACATATTACATCACTCATGACATGGTCAGTGACATCACTGTGCATTGCAGGGGAGTAAGTTATAGTTAGGTAACTATAACCGCTGAATTTCTATGCTTTTGTGCATGTGAAATCTGCGCCTGACTATATATATATATCGTGAACAAGGCAGCGTGAGACTGCTGAAACGCGTAGATGTTGAAAACGTCACAAAATAAACTACCGAGTGACCAGTACCTTTTGGAGTGCTGGATGGTTATTTGTCGATGGGATAATCCTATTTAAAATATATATATATATATATATATATATTATCTACTGGCGGTCGCCAGTAGATAGTTATAGTTACAACCTATTATCCATAGGAAATCCGCGACATTCTATTTGAAATAACGTTGGCGCCGGTTGACGAATCTTCGTGAAAGTTTCCAACTTGTTGGGGCGCTCCGCTCCTACCCTGAAAGTCTCGGGGTGATACGTGAAGCGGGGGCCGAGAAAAAGGGGGTCCCAAAACGCGTTTTCCCCATTCATTTTTCCATAGGAACCTTTAGTCGCAGCTACAGCCCGAACTGCTGAACGGAATTACACCAAATTTGGCAAAGAGGTAGTCCTTGGTTCAGACTGGTGCCTTTTGCTTAAATGGTGTAAATCCGTTCAGTAGTTCCTGAGAAAATCAAAAGTAAAAGTACATATATATCTATGGGCGCGTCGGATACGCCTACCCTCAGCGCACCCTGCGCGCACCGTCCCGATCACGAGCTGCATGCTAATTGGCTGTCAGCTGGCTGTCAACATTCCGATTCAGGAAGTGTTGGCAGCCATTTTGTCCCTCGGTAGAACCGAGGGACAGAAACAAGTGCGCAAAGCGCAAAGGGGGCAGGGTAGAAACACCCTGACCCCTAGGTCTGCTCAGGGGTCCCACAAGGACCCCTGGGCAGAAAAAGATTTTTTTTTAAATCGGCGGGATGCGCTTAGGGTGCGCGTATCCCGCCGAGAAAAAAAAGAAACAAGTGTGCAAACGCACAACGGGGGCAGGGTAGAAACACCCTAACCCCCTAGGCCTGCTCAGGGGTCCCACAAGGACCCCCTGGGCAAAAAAGCATTTTTTTAAAAAAATCGGCAGGATGCGCTCAGGGTGCGCGAATCCTGCCGGAAAATCGAAGCGCGGTCTCCCGCGCTTCGATTGTATTTGCCCCGGGTGGCCCAAGTCCCGGGGGCATGCTGGGGGGTTTATTTTATGTATGGGGGCCTCAAGGGTCCCCAAGCCCCGGGGACCGCCACCCCCGGGGCTTTTTTAAAAAAATTAAACAACCTGTGTGGGGGCTCCAGCCCCCACACGCCCGGGACCGCCACCTCCCCGGGGCACTAACAAATTAAAATGGGGGTCCGTTTTGGACCCCGAAGCCCCGGGGACCACCACCTCCCCGGGGCTGTGCTGATGTAGGGAGGGGGCCGCGCGGCCCCCTCCTGGAGCCCTTGATGGCCCTGGGGACCACCACCCCCAGGGCCGGCTCCTGCAGTGTCCCGGGTGCCTACCCCGGGACACTGTAGTTTGCTATGGCAGGACAGGAGCCTCGCGGCTCCCGTCCTGTCATTGCAAACTTGCTTTGGATATTGGAAGAGAGAGCAGGGAAACCTCTCTCTCTTCCAATATCCAAAGCTGATTGCTTTTCCACATGGGGAGCAGCATGTCAGCTGCTCCCCATGTGGAACAGCAATGCCGGCTCCCAAGGGACGTGGGGAGCCAGCGGGACTGTGGGGGGATTGGGGACCCCCCACAGTCCCCAACGGAGAGGGCCAGCCCCGGGGGATGGGGTCCCCGGGGCAAGTAGTGGCCCGGGAGGGGGCCACGCGGCCCCCTCCCCAAAAAAGAGCAAAAAAATTTTTTTAAAAAGGAAAGGCCGGCCCCGGGGGATGGGGTCCCCGGGGCCTTAAAATGGCCAGAGGAGGGGGCCACGCTGCCCCCTCAAAAAAAAAATATAGAGGCCATGCCCCGGGGGATGGGGTCCCCGGGGCCAATACAGGCCAAGGGAAGGGGGCCACGCGGCCCCCTTCCCGTTTTTTTTTAAAGGTAATTTTAAAAAGGGGTAAGGCCCTGGGGGATGGGGTCCCCAGGGCCCAAAAAGAAAAAAAGGAAGGGGGCTACACAGCCCCCCTTCAGGGAGAAAATTTTTTTTTTTTAAACGATCGGGCCCGCAGGCCCCGCCCCTTCCTTCACCACTCTGCAAACGCGCCCTGGCGCGTTTGC
Organism: Calotriton arnoldi; assembly: GCA_963921515.1. Lineage (NCBI taxonomy): Eukaryota > Metazoa > Chordata > Amphibia > Caudata > Salamandridae > Calotriton > Calotriton arnoldi. Next base: position 175,195 of record CAWUFW010012829.1, read on the forward strand.
AGAGGGGAACGAATTCCCCTTGAATACTGGGGGTCCCTGGGGGCCAACTAGCCCACCAGGTACCTCCAGTATGCGCCAGGGGCTGCCTTGCAGAGAGGTGTACAGAGGCCACGCCCCTTTTACACCTCTCTGCAACACAGCTCTGTGGCGCTTTTTGGAGGTATATGGTGGGCTAGTTGGACTCCGGGGACCCTCAGGATTCAAGGGGACTTAATCCCCCAACTTAAAACGCGCCACGGGGCGCGTTTGCACAGTGGTGAAGGGAGGGGCGGGGCTTCAGGTGACATGTGTGCAAACAGGCCCCATGGCGCGTTTTAAGATGGGGAATTAAATCCCTTCAATCCTGAGGGTCTCTGGGGCCAACTAGCCCAACAGGTACATCCAGAAAGCGCCACAGAGCTGCGTTGCAGAGAGGTGTAAAAAGGGTGTGGCCTCTCTACACGTCTCTGCAACGCAGCCCCTGGCGCATATTGGAGGTTCCTGGTGGGCTAGTTGGCCCCTAGGGACCCTCAGGATTCAAGGGGACTTAATCCCCCAACTTAAAACGCGCAACGGGGCGCGTTTGCACAGATGTCACCTGAGGCCCCGCCCCCTCCCTTCACCATTGTGCAAATATTCCTCTAAAATCAGCCGAAATACGAATTCCGATTTACTCACCTGTTATCAGGAGAGACCTCAGTGCTGCATCTTTCAGCCCAGTACTGGTCCTGAAAAGTAATTTTAACCGTACTTACCGGTAACTTGAATTTCCTTCATAGGCTAACATTGACTGGTTTCACTTGGAAATTCTTCTAAGTGTGGAGTTTTGGAACTTTAAAATATTCCTCTAAAATCAGCCGAAATACGAATTCCGATTTACTCACCTGTTATCAGGAGAGACCTCAGTGCTGCATCTTTCAGCCCAGTACTGGTCCTGAAAAGTAATTTTAACCGTACTTACCGGTAACTTGAATTTCCTTCATAGGCTAACATTGACTGGTTTCACTTGGAAATTCTTCTAAGTGTGGAGTTTTGGAACTTTAAAATATTCCTCTAAAATCAGCCGAAATACGAATTCCGATTTACTCACCTGTTATCAGGAGAGACCTCAGTGCTGCATCTCTCAGCCCAGTACTAATCCTGAAAAGTAATTTTAGCCGTACTTACCAGTAACTTGAATTTCCTTGCATAGGATATCATTGCCTGCTTTTTGCTGAAAAAGTTTCTAAGTGTTGATTTTTGGAACTTTAAAATATTCCTCTAAAATCAGCCGAAATCCGAATTCTGATTTACTCACCTGTTATCAGGAGAGACCTCAGTGCTGCATCTTTCAGCCAAGTACTGATCCTCAAAATTAATTTTAACCGTACTTACCGGTAACTTGAATTTCCTTCATAGGCTAACATTGACTGGTTTCACTTGGAAATTCTTCTAAGTGTGGAGTTTTGGAACTTTATAATATTCCTCTAAAATCAACCAAAGTACGAATTCCAATTTACTCACCTGTTATCAGGAGAGAACCCAGTGCTGCATCTTTTAGCCCAGCACTGACCCTGAAAAGTAATTTTAACCGTACTTACCAGTAACTTATATTTTCTAACATAGGAATCCATTGTCTGGTTTTCAGCAGAAAACTTTCAAAGTGTCGATTTTCACAAACTACAAATATTCCTTAAAAATCGCCTGTATGACTTAAACGCATTCATTCAACTGTTTACAGGAGATGCACCAGTGCTGGATCCAGGATCCAACACTGAGTAAGAAAAAGTAACGATAACAGTTTTTACCTTCTAAGTGAATTTCCTTCCATAGGATAACATTGGTGATTCTATGAGAAAAAGTTTCTAAGTGTCAACTTTTAAAGTACAATAATATTCCTTAAAAATCACGACTGTAACCAAAACGCTTTTACTCAACTGTTTACAGGAGATGTGCCAGGACTGAATCTAGGATCCAGTCCTGTGGTTAGAAAAGTAATCCATAAAGTAACTAATTGCATTTAACTAGAAATTCACATTGAGCTGAATGTTGCATTGTGTTTGAAAATGTGTTGCACATTGCAACAACTGTAACTACTGTACTTAAAAGTCTATTGCCTATGTGCAAAGTATTTAAACTAAAGTAATTCATTCTGAGAAAGTATTTTTTGTAATGTAATGTATAATGTAATTACAATGTAATTTAAATAATAAAATATGTAAAAAAAATTGTTTCTAAAAATGTAGTAAATCAGTATTTTAAAAATGTATATAACAATTAATACATTTAAAAATTGTCATTTACAAAACCTTTGAAATTCACTGAAAAAACTGTAGGTTTCAGACATGTTATAGTTACAAATTAGCATTTAAAAAACCTTTGAAATTCACTGAAAAAACCATAGGTTTCAGGGACGTTATAGTTACAAATTAGCATTTAAAAAACCTTTGAAATTCACTGAAAAAACCATAGGTTTTAGGGACAGTTATAGTTAGTTGGACATTGCACTCGTACAAAACCCGTGAAATTCCCCGTTATAGTTAGTCCAGCTAACTATAACTCACGCCCCGCAATGCACTGCTGATGACGTCACATATTACATCACTCATGACATGGTCAGTGACATCACTGATGACATCACTGATGACATCTCAAATGACATCACTGATGACATCACTGATGACATCATCCATGTGATAATTTCATGCATCTTCTCACACCCTAATATAACCTTTGATACACCCACTCTAAAGTACAGACTGCCATTCACAAAACCATAGACACTCCAACACCAATAACTACATACCCACTCACTGATTCTTAGGTCTACACACACACATCCACTCACTCACCCGAACAGTCACTCATATTTACGGTCACTCAGTACAGGACTATCATATGCACTCATACTCCTATATAGACACTCAAACACCGCCACTCATCCATAGAGGTACTCACACACCTAGTCAGTCATGCAAATAATTAAACACACTACCATTTACTCACCTATACAGTTATACACACACCAGCTCACTTACTCATACAAATACTAGCACATTCTTACGCTCTTATACAATCACTGATACAAGCACACACTCATCCATACAGCCACTATCACAATCAGTCACTCTTGCTTATAGCTATTTATATACTCCAACACACATATATACTGCCTTTCACATATGTAGTTACTCACACATGTACCACTGGGACATACATTCACTCACTAACACACTCTTACACACACTTACCCACCCATACAGTCTATCACAGATGCACTCTTGAAACCATCCACCCAGTGAATCACCCACTCACACATCTATGCACAGAGTCGCACACACCCCTCCCACACAAACACTCAGGCACCCATACAGATACTCACACAAGCATTCAATAACTCATATAGACACTCATGTAGCTATTCTCAAACACATGCAGCCACTTACAAAGCAACAGACAGACGGATACAGACATTCACCCAGTTTAGTCACTAACCCATGCATTCAGTAAGATACGTTAAATCACTCACTTATACAGTCAGTCACGCACCTACTAAATCATCCATACAGACACTTACACACCCACTCATTCTTCAATACGTCTTTTCCTATATATATTAAAAATATTTAAACTTTACAGAAACACACAGTCACTGGATGATGTCATCAGTGATGTCATCAGTGATGTCATTTGAGATGTCATCAGTGATGTCATCAGTGATGTCACTGACCATGTCATGAGTGATGTAATATGTGACGTCATCAGCAGTGCATTGCGGGGCGTGAGTTATAGTTAGCTGGACTAACTATAACGGGGGAATTTCACGGGTTTTGTACGAGTGCAATGTCCAACTAACTATAACTGTCCCTAAAACCTATGGTTTTTCAGTGAATTTCAAAGGTTTTTTAAATGCTAATTTGTAACTATAACGTCCCTGAAACCTATGGTTTTTTCAGTGAATATATATATATATATAATATTATCTACTGGCGGTCGCCAGTAGATAGTTATAGTTACAACCTATTATCCATAGGAAATCCGCGACATTCTATTTGAAATAACTCTCCTGCCGGTTGACGTATCTTCGCAAAATTTTCAAACTTTATGGCCCGCTCCGGTCCGCTCCTACCCTGAAAGTCTCGGGGGATTCGTCAAGCGGGGGCCGAGAAAAAGGGGGTCCCAAAACGCGTTTTCCCCATGCAATTTTCCATAGGAAACTTTAGACACGGCTACAGCCCGAACTGCTGAACGGAATTACACCAAATTTGGCAAAGAGGTAGTTCTTGGTTCAGAAAGAACCCTTTTGTTAAATGGTGTAAATCCGTTCAGTAGTTGCTGAGAAAATCAAAAGTAAAAAGATAGTGATATCTATGGCCGAGTAGGGTCCGCGTACCCTCCCGATCACGAGCTGCATGTTAATTGGCTGTCAGCTGGCTGTCAACATTCCGATTCAGGAAGTGTTGGCAGCCATTTTGTCCCTCGGTAGAACCGAGGGACAGAAACAAGTGCGCAAAGCGCACAAAGGGGGCAGGGTAGAAACACCCTGACCCCCTAGGTTTGCTCAGGGGGTCCCACAAGGACCCCCTGGGCAAAAAAAAAAAAAATGTTTTTTTAAAAATCGGCAGGATGCGCTCAGGGTGCGCGAATCCTGCCAGAAATCGAAGCGCGGTCTCCCGCGCTTCGATTGTATTTTGCCCCCGGGTGGCCCAAGTCCCGGGGGCATGGTGGGGGGGTTAATTTATGTGTGGGGGCCTCAAAGGGCCTCCAAGCCCCGGGGACCTCCACCCCCGGGGCTTTATTGCAAAATAGTTCGGGAGGGCTCTTCTGCCCTCCCGCAGCCCCGGGGACCGCCACCTCCCGGGGCTTCTTTTTAATTTGAATAAGGTGTGGGGGGCTCCAGCCCCCCACATGCCCCGGGGACCACCACCTCCCGGGTCACTTATAAAATAAATGTGGGGGTCCATTACGGACCCCCAGAGCCCCGGGGACCACCACCTCCCCGGGCTGTGCAATTTAAGGGAGGGGGCCGCGCGGCCCCCTCCTGGAGCCCTTGATGGCCCTGGGGACCGCCACCCCCAGGGCCGGCTCCTGCAGTGTCCCGGGTGCCTACCCCGGGACACTGTAGTTTGCTATGGCAGGACGGGAGCCTCGCGGCCCCGTCCTGCCATAGCAAACTGCTTTGGATATTGGAAGAGAGAGCAGGGAAACCTGCTCTCTCTTCCAATATCCAAAGCACATTGCTTTTCCACATGGGAAGGAGCATGTTAGCTGCTCCCCATGTGTAAAAGCAATGCCGGCTCCCGTAGGACACGGGGAGCCGGCGGGACTGTGGGGGGTTGGGGACCCCCGCACAGTCCCCAACGAGAGGCCAGCCCCGGGGGATGGGGTCCCCGGGGCAAGTAGTGGCCCGGGAGGGGGCCACGCGGCCCCCTCCCCAAAAAAATAAAAAAAAAACGGAAAGGCCGGCCCCAGGGGATGGGGTCCCCGGGGCCATAAATGGCCTGAGGAGGGGGCCACGCAGCCCCCTCCAAAGAAAAAAAAAACGAGGCCATGCCCCGGGGGATGGGGTCCCCGGGGCCAATACAGGCCCAGGAAGGGGGCCACGCGGCCCCCTTCCCGTTTTTTTTTTATATTTAATTTAAAAAAGGGGTAAGGCCCTGGGGGATGGGGTCCCCAGGGCATAAAAACTGGAAAAAGGAAGGGGGGCTACAGAGCCCCCCTTCAGGGGACAACATTTTTTTTTTTTAAACGATCGGGCCCGCAGGCCCCGCCCCTTCCTTCCCCACTCTGCAAACGCGCCCTGGCGCGTTTGCAGATGGGGAAGTAATTCCCGTTCAATACTGGGGTCCCTGGGGCCAACTAGCCCACCAGGAACCTCCAGTATGCGTCAGGGGCTGCGTTGCAGAGAGGTGTACAGAGGCCACGCCCCTTTTACACCTCTCTGCAACGCAGCTCTGTGGCGCTTAATGGAGGTAGCTGGTGGGCTAGTTGCACCCCAGGGACCCTCAGGATTTAAGGGGACTTAATCCCCGACTTAAAACGCGCCACGGGCGCGTTTGCACAGTGGTGAAGGGAGGGGGCGGGGCTTCAGGTGACATGTGTGCAAACAGGCCCCGTAGCGCGTTTTAAGATGGGGAATTAAATCCCCTTCAATCCTGAGGGTCTCTGGGGCCAACTAGCCCAACAGGTACATCCAGAAAGCGCCACAGAGCTGCGTTGCAGAGAGGTGTAAAAAGGGGTGTGGCCTCTCTACACGTCTCTGCAACGCAGCCCCTGGCGCATACTGGAGGTTCCTGGTGGGCTAGTTGGCCCGTAGGGACCCACATGATTCAAGGGGACTTAATCCCCCAACTTAAAACGCGCCACGGGGCGCGTTTGCACAGATGTCACCTCAGGCCCCGCCCCTCCCTTCACCATTGTGCAAATATTCTTCTAAAATCATCCGAAATACGAATTCCGATTTACTCACCTGTTATCAGGAGAGACCTCAGTGCTGCATCTTTCAGCCCAGTACTAATCCTGAAAAGTAATTTTAACCGTACTTACCAGTAACTTGAATTTCCTTCCATAGGATATCATTGCCTGCTTTTTGCTGAAAAGTTTCTGTGTTGATTTTTGAAACATACAAATATTCCTCTAAAATCAGCCGAAATCCGAATTCTGATTTACTCACCTGTTATCAGGAGAGACCTCAGTGCTGCATCTTTCAGCCCAGTACTAATCCTGAAAAGTAATTTTAACCGTACTTACCAGTAACTTGACTTTCCTTCCATAGGATATCATTGCCTGCTTTTTGCTGAAAAAGTTTCTAAGTGCTGATTTTTGAAACATACAAATATTCCTCTAAAATCAGCCGAAATCCGAATTCTGATTTACTCACCTGTTATCAGGAGAGACCTCAGTGCTGCATCTTTCAGCCCAGTACTAATCCTGAAAAGTAATTTTAACCGTACTTACCAGTAACTTGAATTTCCTTCCATAGGATATCATTGCCTGATTTTTGCTGAAAAAGTTTCTAAGTGTTGATTTTTGAAACATACAAATATTCCTCTAAAATCAGCCGAAATCCGAATTCTGATTTACTCACCTGTTATCAGGAGAGACCTCAGTGCTGCATCTTTCAGCCCAGTACTGGTCCTGAAAAGTAATTTTAACCGTACTTACCAGTAACTTGAATTTCCTTCCATAGGCTAACATTGACTGGTTTCACTTGGAAATTCTTCTAAGTGTGGAGTTTTAGAACTTTAAATTATTCTTCTAAAATCAGCCGAAATACGAATTCCGATTTACTCACCTGTTATCAGGAGAGAACCCAGTGCTGCATCTTTTAGCCCAGCACTGACCCTGAAAAGTAATTTTAACCGTACTTACCAGTAACTTATCTTTTCTTCCATAGGAATCCATTGTCTGGTTTTCAGCAGAAAAGTTTCAAAGTGTCGATTTTCACAAACTACAAATATTCCTTAAAAATCGCCTGTATGACTTAAACGCATTTTTTCAACTGTTTACAGGAGATGCACCAGTGCTGGATCCAGGATCCAACACTGAGTAAGAAAAAGTAACGATAACAGTTTTTACCTGCTAAGTGAATTTCCTTCCATAGGATAACATTGGTGATTCTATGAGGAAAAGTTTCTAAGTGTCAACTTTTAAAATACAATAATATTCCTTAAAAATCACGACTGTAACCAAAACGCTTTTACTCAACTGTTTACAGGAGATGTCCCAGGACTGAATCTAGGATCCAGTCCTGTGGTTAGAAAAGTAATCCATAAAGTAACTAATTGCATTTAACTAGAAATTCACATTGAGCTGAATGTTGCATTGTGTTTGGAAAATGTGTTGCCCATTGCAACAACTGTAACTACTGTACTTAAAAGTCTATTGCCTATGTGCTAAGTATTTAAACTAAAGTAATTCATTCTGAGAAAGTATTTTTTGTAATGTAATGTATAATGTAATTACAATGTAATTTAAAAAATAAAATATGTAAAAGAAATTGTTTCTAAAAATGTAGTAAATCAGTATGAAAAAAATTAATATAACAATTAATACATTTAAAAAATGTCATTTAAAAAACCTTTGAAATTCACTGAAAAAACCGTAGGTTTCAGGCACGTTATAGTTACAAATTAGCATTTAAAAAACCTTTGAAATTCACTGAAAAAACCATAGGTTTCAGATATGTTATAGTTACAAATTAGCATTTAAAAAACCTTTGAAATTCACTGAAAAAACCATAGGTTTTAGGGACAGTTATAGTTAGTTGGACATTTCACTCGTACAAAACCCGTGAAATTCCCCCGTTATAGTTAGTTCAGCAAACTATAACTCGCGCCCCCGCAATGCACTGCTGATGACGTCACATATTACATCACTCATGACATGGTCAGTGACATCACTGATGACATCACTGATGACATCTCAAATGACATCACTGATGACATCATCCACGTGATAATCTGATGCAGCTCCTCACACCCTAATATAACCTTTGATACACCCAATCTAAATTACAGACTGCCATTCGCAAAACTATAGACACTCCAACACCAATAACTACATACCCACTCACTGATTCTTAGGTCTACACACACACACATCCACTCACTCACCCGTACAGTCACTCATACTTATGGTCACTCAGTACAGGACTATCATATGCACTCTTACTCCTATATAGACACTCAAACACCGCCACTCACCATAGAGGTACTCACACACCTAGTCAGTCATGCAAATAATTAAACAGACTGCCATTTACTCACCTATACAGTTATACACACACCAGCTCACTTAATCATACAAATACTAGCACATTGTTACGCTCTTATACAATCACTGATACAAGCACACACTCATCCATACAGCCACTATCACAATCACTCACTCTCGCTTATAGCTATTTATATACTCCAACACACATATATACTGGCTTTCACATATGTAGTTACTCACACATGTACCACTGGGACATACATTCACTCACTAACACACTCTTACACACACTTACCCACCCATACAGTCTATCACAGATGCACTCTTGAAACCATCCACCCAGTGAATCACCCACTCACACATCTATGCACAGAGTCGCACACACCCCACCCACACAAACACTCAGGCACCCATACAGATACTCAGACAACCAATCAATAACTCATATAGACACTCATGTAGCTATTCACAAACCCATGCAGCCACTTACTCAGCAACAGACAGACGGATACAGACATTCACCCAGTTTAGTCACTAACCCATGCATTCAGTAAGATACGTTAAATCACTCACTTATAGAGTCAGTCACGCACCTACTAAATCATCCATACAGACACTTACACACCCACTCATTCTTCAATACGTCTTTTCCTATATATATTAAAAATATTTAAACTTTACAGAAACACACAGTCACTGGATGATGTCATCAGTGATGTCATTTGAGATGTCATCAGTGATGTCATCAGTGATGTCACTGACCATGTCATGAGTGATGTAATATGTGACGTCATCAGCAGTGCATTGCGGGGCGCGAGTTATAGTTAGCTGAACTAACTATAACGGGGGAATTTCACGGGTTTTGTACGAGTGAAATGTCCAACTAACTATAACTGTCCCTAAAACCTATGGTTTTTTCAGTGAATTTCAAAGGTTTTTTAAATGCTAATTTGTAACTATAACATATCTGAAACCTATGGTTTTTTCAGTGAATATATATATATATATATATATATATATATATAATGTTTTTTCATTCTATTTCCTAAGAATAACATCACTGTAAATGTTGTTTTCTTTAGTGAATTCCTACAGTTTTTAAATTTATTTCCTAACTATAATGTCTTTGTTTTCTTAGTGAATTTCAAAGGTTTCAAAATGTATTTCCCTAACTGTAATGTGTAACCTTTGAGAGTGGGTGTGTAAGTGGTTGCATAGGTCGGTGAGTGGGTGTGTGAGTGGCTGTTTGGGACTGTTAGTAGGTGTGTGAATGGCTGTATGGGTCTGTGAGTAGTTTTGTTGGTCTGTGAGTAGGTGTGTGAGTGGCTGTATGGGTTGGTGAGTGGGTGTGTGAGTGGCTGTATGAGTCAGTGACTGGATATGTGAGTGGCTGTATGGGTCTGTGAGTGGGTGTGTGAGTATCTGTACAGGTGTATGAGTGGGTATGAGTGGGTATGTGAGTAATTTTGATTGTGTGTGAGTGGATTTATGGGTGAGTGGGTATGTGAGTGGCTGTATGGGTGTGTGAGTAGGTGTATGAGTAGCTTTGTTGGTGGGTGAGTAGGGTTGTGAATGGCTATGTAGGTATGTGAGAAGGTTTTTGAGTGACTGTATAGGTGTGTGAGTGGGTGCGTGAGTAGCTGTAGGGGTCTGTAAGTAGGAGTGGTTTTGTGGGTGTGTGAGTAGCTGTATGAGTCTGTGAGTAGGTGTGTCAGTGGTATGTGGGTATGTGAGAGAGCATGTGTGTGCCTGTATGGGACTGTGAGGGGGCATGTGAGTGGTCTTGTGAGTGTGTGAGTGCATGTGTAAATGACTGTATGGGTGTTTGGGCAGGTGTGTGAGTGGCTGTGTGGGTCTGTGAGGGAATGTGAGAGTGGCAGAATAGGTCTGTGAAGTGGGTATTTCAGTAGCTGTGTGAGTGACTGGGCCAGAACGGAACCTCACATGTCCCTTTATCTAACAAAAGTCCATAGTTTTACACAAAATATATGCCCAACTGAACCACTTTCTACTGGTTAATTAGTAAGCGCTGACTCATTGGGTAAATATCTCATGCATATTCTACACTACAACTGAGTAATGGACCAGGAGGAAATGTCTCCAGTGACCTTCTGTGCATTTAATTTGGGAAATGTGATTGTTCCTCAAGCGTGTTTTTCCAGAAAACCATGATAGCATTAATTCTCCTATAGAGAAGATAACAAGACTACAAAGAGATGAATCTCTACCAAACAAGGGTACTTCCTCCTAAAGTAAGTGCTTCTTTGTTTTGTGGAGATGTCCTCATATTCATTGCATCAAGCTGACATCACCAAAATTGTCTGGAAAAGTGTTGGGGGACATTTTTGTGAGCTGCCCATCATACTGACAAAAGACGGGAAAACCTTTGCATACTACCAAGGTGGATGGGGTGGGGCTGAATGGGCAAGGCTTCCAAGTGATTTTGCACATTTGGATACTCTCAGTAATTTAAAGGGAGAACCATGGACTCAGCTCTCACCAGGAGATGACAAAAATGAACCCACTCATCACAGACACTACAGATTGCCTCGGATTGATCAACAATGCATCCACCTCCACCAAGGATTTCAGATGGGTTTTCAATGTGGATTTGCCATGAAAACACACTTGCTTTGCCTTCGTCAAGCCCAGGAAGTTAGGATCATTTGTTCTTTACAGAAGTGGAGCATCAACTGGGGCACCAGCTATGTTTATATTTGTAAGTGCTTGCTGTTGGATGGATGAGTGCATGTGTGAGTTAGTGGCTCAATGGGTTAGTGAGTGTGTGTGTAAGGGGCTGTATGGGTGAGTGAGTATGTGTATGGATGTGTAAGTGAGTGAATGGATGTGTCAGTGGTATATGGGTGAGTAACTGCATATGTGAATTGCAATATAGGTGAGTGTTGGAGTATATTGGTGAAAATATGTGTGACTGAGTGATTGCGAGAGTAGCCGTATGGGTAAGTGTGTGCTTGTGCTTGTGTCAGTGCCTGTATAGGTGAGTGAGTATGTATTAGTATCTATATGAATAAATGAGTGGGTGTGTGTATAACTGTATAGCTGAGTAAATGGCTGTGTGATTGACACTATAGGTGAGTGAGTAGATGTGTGAGTAGCTCTATGAGTGACAGACTGTGTGTGAGTGGCTATATAGGTCTATGAGTGGATATATCAGTGGCTGTATTAGTGAGTGAGTGGGTGTATGAGGGGCTTTATGGGTGACTGAGTGTATGTGTGCATAGACCTGTGAATCAGTGAGTGAGTGTGTAGGTACTGGTATGTGTGTTTTAATGGTTTTGAGAATCCCAGTGTAGAAGTTAAAGTGGGTGTATGAAAGGTTATATTGGAATGTGAGTGGGTACATCAGAGATTCTGTGGATGATGTCATAGGTGAATTTCATCAGTGATGTCATTTGAGATGTTATCAGTGATGTCATCAGTGATGTCACTGAGCATGTCATGAGTGATGTAATATGTGAGATCGTAAGCAGTGCATTCGGGGGCTTGAGTCATAGTTAGCTCAGCTAATTATAACTGCTGAATTACTCTGGTTTTGTACGAGTGAAATATCATCCTAACTATAACGTCCCTGTAACCTTTGTTTTTTTCAGTGAATTTCTAAGGTTTTTTTAATTCTATTTCCTTACTATAACACCCCTGCAACTTTTGTTTTTTTCAGTGAATTTCTAAGGTTTTTTTAAATGCTAATTCCTAACTGTAACATCCCTGAAAAACTTTGTTTTTTTCAGTGAATTTCTAAGGTTTTTTAATTCTATTTCTTAATTGTTACATCTATTTTTTTAAGTGAACCTCTAAGATTTTCGTATTTTCTTTCTATAATTGGATATTGTATATTATATTTATATTATATACCACTCATTTTTTGATTTGGTATATGTTTATCAGAAAACAATTTTGTGAGTTGGCAGAACATTGTTGTGTTTACTGTGGAGAATCTGTGATCAGTAAATGTATTTCACATACTAAAAATACACTTGAAGACATTTTTTAAATAAAGTTTAAGTCTAAATATTTAGTAAGATATCGTTTTAATTATTCTTTCTGTGATCAAAAAAAAAAATATTCGTGACTACCGACATCATCACGGTGACGCCCGTAGTTGTGAAGAACATGTGGTTTGTACAATGTGTGAATCACATATATAGACAAATTCTACAGTATATTTAACACTAGAGCTTTAATAGTGTACATTTCAAACTCATATTTTTGCAGTGAGTTTCCAGAAAAATCATCTTCAAACACTATTTTCCATTTTCACAAAGACAGCGGAAGTCGTGATGACGTCATTAACCGTGACGATTGCGGATTTTCCATAAAGTCTAAAACACATTTATCCACACATATTAGAATTCTCTAAAGTCGTGTTTTTCTAGAGAGATCCATAGATACCCTTCCTGTACAAATTACTATGCCTAGACATGAGGGAAAGCTTTTCCCACTATGTATGAGTGTTGCACAGTTTAGCACACATGCAAAGTCAGAAAAGGAAGGAGAAATGAAAGCATTTCTCTTTCCTTGTGCCTAGTTTAAAAGGGCACAGTTTCTCACGCTAAACCCAATCTACTGTGCTTAGTAAATTGGGTTTAGCGTTTTAATTTTTCTTTCTGTGATCAAAAAAAAAATATTCGTGACTACCGACATCATCACGGTGACGCCCGTAGTTGTGAAGAACATGTGGTTTGTACAATGTGTGAATCATATATATAGACAAATTCTACAGTATATTTAACACTAGAGCTTTAATAGTGTACATTTCAAACTCATATTTTTGCAGTGAGTTTCCAGAAAAATCATCTTCAAACACTATTTTCCATTTTCACAAAGACAGCGGAAGTCGTGATGACGTCATTAACCGTGACGATTGCGGATTTTCCATAAAGTCTAAAACACATTTATCCACACATATTAGAATTCTCTAAAGTCGTGTTTTTCTAGAGAGATCCATAGATACCCTTCCTGTACAAATTACTATGCCTAGACATGAGGGAAAGCTTTTCCCACTATGTATGAGTGGTGCACAGTTCAGCACACATGCAAAGTCAGAAAAGGAAGGAGAAATGAAAGCATTTCTCTTTCCTTGTGCCTAGTTTAAAAGGGCACAGTTTCTCACGCTAAACCCAATCTACTGTGCTTAGTAAATTGGGTTTAGCGTGAGAAACCTTGGGTGGTTGCATGGGAACGTCCATGCACCACCCTTGGCATGCCCCCATGGCGCAAAGTAATATGAAGCAGTGCTATGCGCTGCTTCACATTACCTTTACGTTATTTCCAGAGCTAAACAAGTTTAGCTCTGGAAAGTAAATTAGGAAAAAAAGATTTTGCGCCGTTTTTGCGTCACTTTTGTGATGCAAACACGGCACAAATGCTTAGTAACTCTACCCCTTCCGTTGTCAACTGCAAGCAATGCAAATGTTCTCAATGTAATGTTTCATTTACCACATCTTGTAAATCAAATTGAACAAAAAACAGATAAGAGATTCTGTTCTGCACTGTATCATTTGCTCTAATGTTTAGTCACTAACATCACCATAATACATTCTGATTCAGGCATTCGAGACCTTTTAGTTATATGCAGAGGATTGTTAATATTTACTCTCAACATTCAAAATGACGCACAAGAATTTAGTATGGTAATGCTTGGAGTTTTAGAAGAAGAAGAAGAAGAAGTACATATTGATTACTTATTTGGACTGACATAAATGGAACCATGACTGTGAAGATTGCTCGGTTATATCCACCGCTCAAATAAATGTTGAGCATTTCTTTGCTTAACACTACCAGATTGCAAAACTGTGCCTTTTGACAGATTGATTAAAAATACAAACCAAAAGATGTCCTATCTAAATTGTAGATCACATGTTATGTCTACATTACATCTATAACAACTAAGAAATACTGTATATAAATGTTACAACGATGCAGAGCACATGGCTTTAAACTGCAAACAGAAATTACAAACTTCAAAGCTGGACAAATATAAATATCTGGAAGAACTTATACTAGTAAAGCTATTATTTTTCATGAAGAAGTTAATGTAACATCTGGACACTACACTGTCTATTTAAAGAGTGAAACTGGGTGGATGGAATGGAATGACAGCAACCTTAAATTTAAACAAAAACTGCCTTTCAAACTACCAAATTCTTACCTCTTGTTTCTTCGACCAAAGTTCTAAGGAGTATTTTTGGGAAAAAGTAATGTAAGGTGTTTCTTGTACATGGATTGTCAATGTTTTAGACATCAGTCAGCCTATCAAGGGTAATGTCTTGAAAAAGTTCTCCAAAATTCAACAGTCCTTTTGTCTACAACAAAGAAGTTAATGTAACATGTGAATATTACTGTGATATCGTGGTCCTGACGTCTGAGAATTCCAACTTGGCCGCCGTTATACCCCTTCCAGGAGAAAAGGTCTGCATACAAGAGCCCGAAGGATGTGCCGCGCTAACCCCAGAGGCTCCACCTTAAAATGGAGAGGGGGACCAAGGCGTGGCGTGTGGAGGAAGCACAGTTGGAGAGAGAGTAGAAGATGCCGGGAATGGAGGAAGCAGAGTGAGAGAGAGAGTAGAAGATGCCAGGAATGGAGAAGGGCAAGGTGACCCTACCGGCACGGATGTGGGTGATTCTAGAAGAGGAGAAGGAAAGGGAGAGAGAGAAGGAAGCAGAAACAATGCTCAGAGGCAACAAGCGTGTATCCGGTCATCCACAGAGGAGAGAGGACACCGCAATACCCACTGCTGGGGTCCTGGAGGGCCGTAGCATCGGGCAAGTCCCACTCCTGGGTTACTTTTGGAGGTGGGGGGGCAAACAGAAGAAACGCTCCTAGTTGTAAACTTAATGCAGGCATTTTCCTTTTTTTGGGGGGTGTGTGTTCTTTTCTTTTCTCACCACACACGGTGACGGGTAGTTAGGCTACCCAGGATATATAGATCAGAGACTGATCTATTTTTTTCTATTTTTTTCTCTTTCTTTCTCTCCCTCCGAGGGACGGACAATCCTTAGAGGAGCCCTGGAACTGGACTGTGACCAAGCAAAAAGACCACTCTGACCAGAGGGGAAACAGAAAGACTTTTATGTGGCTGTCATAACTTATAAAGAGTTTATTTTTTTCGGGTTCAGCCTTCAAAGTTAATCAATAAATATATCTTATCAGATACCTGCCAACATTGAGCTTCTTGACTTCTCATACTGGGTGGAAACAGCGGTCAGGTCAGCGGGACTTAGGACAGTGCTGCCAAAGAGGACATACGACAATTACATTCTCTAATTAAAGACAAAAACTGGATGGACACAATGGAATCACAGCAACCTTCGCATAGAACCAAAACAACATTTCAAACTACAAAATTGTCAGCATTGGTTTCTTAAACCAAACTTCTATATATTATTTCTGGGGGAAAAAATAATGTATTGTATTTTGTCTATGTGGACCATCTGAATTTTAAACATCATTCAGCCTTCTATGGGTGATGTTTTCAAAAGTGTGGTTTACATTTATTAGTGTAGTGCATCAGGTATAATAATAAAGAGAAACGTTTTATGGTAGGTTTGTTTATATTAGTGTAGGCAAAACAACTGTTTAACACATTGTAGTGAGTGCAATGTATAGTGTCACTTATTCACAGTGATGTACTGCACAGTTATGAGTTTTTTTCTATAAACCATACAATTGTTTTTTCCCACTGTTCAAGGATGAAGCTTCATATAGTACATCGTTTATGGTGTAAAAATATAAAAGCTGAGAACAGTAAAAAGGGAAAATGAAACATTTTACTCTATTGTGATATACTGCTACAGCATGAGCAATGTGTACTGTTATGCTTCTCAAATTTTATAAATCAAAAATATATTTCTATTCTTTTTCTTTTACAACAGGTTTTGGAGTGTTATGTCTTTAGATGTATCAAGATACATCTAGTGCCTCAGAAATATTTATTTGAACACATGTGAAGAGGCTCTCTGTGTATAAAGAGCACTTCATGTCCTTATTACCAGTTTCTTTTACCAGGAGGGGGTGCTGGAAAACTCTCATGCAATTGATTGTTGCTTTCCTGAGCTCAGGCAACTGATCCTAACTCACCCACACAGCTACTCACGTATCCACTCATTTATCCATACAGTCACCCACACACACACACCTCCTACCTGGCGGCCAAGACCTGGAACTCCCTCCCCACTCACCTTCGGCGAACCCAGGACCATCTCGCCTTCAGGAAGCAGCTCAAGACCTGGCTGTTCGAGCAGTAACTTACCCCCTCCCCCAGCGCCTTGAGACCCTCCCGGGTGAGTAGCGCGCTCTATAAATGCCGTGATTGATTGATTGATTGATTGATTGATTCACACATACAGTACTCATGCATCTACTCACTTACCCACACACCACTTATACAGACCCTCACTCACCCATATTGCCACTTCCACACCCACTCACAAACCCATACAGCCATTCACGTACCCTTTCACTCACTCACTCCTACAGCCACTCAGATACCTAGTCACTTACCCTTATAGACACTTCTACACCTACTCACTCACTCATGCATCCACTGACACATCCATTCACTCATCCATACATCCACTCATGCATCCTCTCAATCACTCATATAACTACTCACACACTCACTCACTCATACAACCATTCACACAGCCATGCAGTCACCCATACAGATACTCAGACACCCACTCACTCACTCACTCACTCACTCATATAGCTAGTCATGAACCATTCACTTAACCATATAACCTCTCACACCCACTCAGTCACCCATATAGCCACTCACTCACACACCCACACACTCACCCACACATATACTCAGACATCCACTCACTCATCCAATAGGGCCAGTCACACACCCTCTCACTAACCCATAAAACCACTCACACACCTACTCACTCAACCATACAGATACTCAGACACCCACTCACTTACTCATACAGATTAAGACATTCACTCATTCACCTATACAGTAACTGACACACCTACTCATTCACCTACGTAACCACTCATCCACTCACACTCTCACCAATGCAGCCACTCACACACCTACTCACTCACCAATGCAGTCATTCATGCAACCTTTCACTCACTCATACAGCCACTAATGCACCCCCTCACTCACTCATAAAAGCACTCACATACTCATTCACTCACTCATACAGCCAGTCATACACTCTCTCACTCACTCTTATAGGCATTCATGCACCCTTTCCACCTATTCATACAGGTAATCACACACCAAGTTATTCACCCATGTGGTCACTCTTACACACACACACTCACTCACTCATACACCACTCACACACCCACTCACTCACCTATACACTCACTCGCATGCACTCTCCTATGCACTCATTCACCCATGCAGCCACTCACATATCCTGCCACTCACTCATACAACCACCAACATATCTACTCACTCAGACACACAGTCAGTCAGACACCCACTCACCCATATAGTCACTCATGCATCCCTTCACTCACTCATACAGCCACTCACATAGCCAATTACTCACACATTGAGCTACTCACACACCCACTCACTTACCCATGCAGCTGCTAATGCACCCTCTCACTCACCCATAAAGCCACTCATGCACCCAATCATTCACTCATACACCTATTTACACACCCTGTCACTCATTCATACAACCATCCTGTTATGTGTCTTAGTTAGGCCCAGGAAGAAACGCTGCCATTTTAAAACATGTACATATTTCCAAAGTTGCCTTCTCTTTCACACGATGACTTTTAACATACATTTGGGTGCATAACAATGCAGGATTAGTTTATCTGGCACTACATTGCTTACAGATTTCACTTAGTAAGAACATTATCACGACACCTTGAACATCCCGTACAAGGTCTGAACATACATTGTGCAAATGTGGTTGTTTGTTGTTCGTCCATGCGGCGATGCAGCTATTTATAGAACATAAACAATGGTGGCTTGACTAAGGGCCTCAGAGCAAGGGTGCTTTTTGTAATAAACAAACAAGCATTTCTGGGTTTTACGCAGAGGAGCACTTGCTGTCTTTGCGAGGTACCTACTTGCTGAACCCTTAGCCCAGCTGCTTGCTGATCCCTCTGTGAGAAGGGATGTCCAACTTGTGACCAAGACAGGGACCTACATTCTTTCCCTTTAGGTAACAGGGTGGATCGTCCAATAGGGAATTCTTTGCAGAACGCATGCACACCCTAAACACTTAGGTTAGAGAACGCATAGTAGAAGTAAGCTCTCTCTCTCTCTCTCTCTATATATATATATATATATATATATATATATATATATATATATATATATATATATATATATATTCAATCCTCATGGTTCCTTTTTCGCCGATTATGCAGCGCTCAGTATGGGTGCGGTATCCTGCAGCTGAACCACGCTTCTCAATATTCTCAACACAATCCTCCACAAGGGACGACAAACGGATCGCACTCCCGTAGTATTTTGCAATTGTTTTCTTTTTATTACATCCTCATTCACATGGTTATAGGCGTTATAATCATCTACGCATTTCGGTATCTTCAAATACCTTGCTCACGATCACATATATATATATATATGTGTATATATATATTCACTGGAAAACCACAGGTTTCAGGGACGTTATAGTTAGTTGGACATTTCATTCGTACAAAACCAGAGAAATTCGGCAGTTATAGTTAGTTGAGCTAACTATAACTCGCGCCCCCACAATGCACTGCTGATGACATCACATATTACATCATTCATGACACGGTCAGTGACATCACTGATGACATCTCAAATTACATCACTGATGACATCACTGATGACATAATCCAGTGACTGTGTGTTTCTGTAAAGTTTAAATATGTTTTATATATATATATGCCAGGGTGTATTGAAGAATGAGTGGGTGTATAAGTGTCTGAATGGATGATTTAGTAGGTGTGTGATTGACTGTATAAGTGAGTGATTAAACGTGTCTAACTGAATGCATGGGTTAGTGACTAAACTGTGTGAATGTCTGTTTCAGTCTGTCAGTTGGTGTATAAGTGGCTGCATGGGTTGGTGAGTAGCTACATGAGTGTCTATGTGGGTTATTGATTGGTTGTCTGAGTATCTGTATGGGTGCCTGAGTGTCTGTGTGGGTGGGTGGGGGGTGGGTGACTCTGTGCATAGATGTGTGAGTGGGTGGTTCACTGGGTGTATGGGTTCAAGAGTGCATCTGTGAAGGGCTGTATGGGTGGGTGAGTGTGTGTATGGGTGTGTTGGTTAGTGAATGGATGTCTCAGTGGTACATGTGTGAGTAACTACATATGTAAAAGGCAGTATATGTGAGTGTTGGAGTATATAAATGACTATATGTGAGAGTGAGTGATTGTGAGAGTGGCTGTATGTATGAGTGTGTGCTTGTATCAGTGATTGTATAAGAGAGTAAGTATGTGTTAGTATCTGTATGAATACGTGAGGTGGTGTGTGTATAACTGTATAGGTGAGTAAATGGGAGTGTGATTGATTCTTTGCATGACTGACTAGGTGTGTGAGTAACTCTATGGATGAGTGGCGGTGTGTGAGTGTCTGTATAGGTATATGAGTGCATATGGTAGTGCTGTATTGATGAGTGACTGCATGTATGAGTGACTGTATGGGTGAATGAGTGGATGTGTGTGTAGACCTAGGAATCAGTGAGTGGGTATGTAGTAACTGGTATTGGTGTGTCTATGGTTTCGAAAATGGTTGTCTGTATTTTAGAGTGGGTGTATCAAAGGTTATATTAGGGTATGAGGAGGTACATCAGATTATCACATGGATGATGTAATCAGTGATGTCATCAGTGATGTCATTTGAGATGTCATCAGTGATGTCACTGACCACGTCATGAATGATGTAATATGTGACGTCATCAGCAGTGCATTGCTGGGGCGCGAGTTATAGTTAGCTCAACTAACAATAACAGCCGATTTTCTCTGGTTTTGTACGAGTGAAATGTCCAACTAACTATAACGTCCCTGAAACCTGTGTTTTTTTCAGTGAATTTCTAAGGTTTTTTAAATGCTAATTTCTAACTATAACGTCCCTGAAACCTATGGTTTTTTCAGTGAATTTCTAAGGTTTTTTAAATGCTAATTTCTAACTATGCCCACAGAGGTAGGACATGGCAGAAAGAGGAATAAAGGCGCAGAAAGAAGCAAGAGAAATGCAGAAAGAGGCAACAGAAGTCCAGAAAGAGGAAGAAAGGTGCAGAAAGAAGCAAGAGATATGCAGAAATAACCAACAGAGGTGCAGAAAGAGGCCTTGTTGCAAAGTCATCCTGTGCCCCCAACTGTTTGCTGACTGGTACTGGTGGTAACTGACTCTGACTAACCAGGCCCGGAGCCAGTGCTATGCTGAAAGACACTTAGAATACAGTGAAAACACCTACATACACTAGGGTACACTATGGGTTGGGGTACCCCTGTGATTGGCATTACCTCCCCTGTAAGGCCCTAGTACATAATAGGGCAGGGGGATTAAAACTACCTCTAAGTCCCTAGCATATAATAGGGCATGGCAGTTTAGAAGCCAGCAGCCCTTTTCTGCACTTGCATGTGTGCACTGCTGAGCCTGAGGTCAGTTTAAAAGTAGCCCTGTGTGTACAGAAATAGGCACAAGGGGTGCTGAAAGAAGCAAGAAAGTTGCAGAAAGAAGCAAGAAAAGTACAGAAAGAAGCAACAGAGGTGCAGAAAGAGGGAAGAGGGGTGCAGAAAGAGGCAAGAGAAGTGCAGAAAGAAGCAACAGAGGTGCAGAAAGAGGCAAGAGAAGTTCAGAAAGAGGCAGCAGGGGTGCAAAAAGAGACAAGAAAAGTGTAGAAAGAGGCAAGAGAGTTGCAGAAACAGGCAAAAGAGGTGCACATAGAGGGAACAGGGGTGCACATGGAGGCAAGAGAAGTACAGAAAGAACCAACAGGGGTGCAGAAAGAGGCAAGAGGGGTACAGAAAGAGGCAAGAGAGGAGCAGAAAGAGGCAAGAGATGTGCACACAGAGGCACGAGGGGTGCAGAAATTTGCAAGAGAGGTGCAGAAAGAAGCAAGAGAAGTGCAGAAAGAAGCAACAGAGGTGCAGAAAGAGACAAGAGGGGTGCAGAAATTTGCAAGAGGGGTGCAGAAATTTGCAAGACAGGTGCAGAAAGAAACAAGAGCAGTACAGAAACTACCAAGAGAGATGCAGAAACAGGTAAGAGGGGTGCAGAAAGAGGAAAGAGGGGTGCAGAAATTTACAAGAGATGTGCAGAAAGAAGCAAGAGCAGTGGAAATGAACCAACAGAGGTGCAAAAAGAGGCAAGTGAGGTGCAGAAGGAGGCAAGAGAACTGCAGAAAGAGGCAAGAGAGTTGCAGAAACAGGCAAAAGGGGTGCAAAAAGAGGGAACAGGTAGGCAGACTGAGGCAAGAGAGGTGCAGAAAGAGGCAAGAGAGGTGTAGAAAATGACAAGAAAACTGCAGAAAGAGGCAAGAGGGATGAAAAAAGGGAAGAAGGGTGGAGAAAGAAACAAAAGAAGTGCAGAAAGAAGGAACAGAGGCTCAAAAAGAGGGAGTGCAGAAAGAAGCAAGAGAAGTGCAGAAAGAAACAAAAAAATTGCAGAAAGAAGGAACAGAGGTGCAGAAAGAGGCAGGAGGGGTACAGAAAGAGGGAAGAGGGGTGCAGAAATTTGCAAGAGAGGTGCAGAAAGAGGCAAGAGGGGTGCACAAAGAAGCAAGTGAGGTGCAGAATGAGGCAACAGAGGTGCAGAAAGAGGCAAAAGAGGTGCAGAAAGAAGCAACAGAAATACAGAAAGAGGCAAGAGAGGCGCAGAAAGAAGCAAGAGTGGCTACACACCATTAGTACCAATTAAACACCCACATTTAGCAATAAGTAACAGGTGACCATTCTAGGTTTACAAAGGACCTTTCACCACGCTGTAACACTTGTCGCTGCATTTTTGGTAACGTTTGAGCCGTTTGAGCTAGAAACAAGGCTTTTTCTGTTCAAATCTGTAGATTAGGCAGCACATGATGGATTATGTGGCTAATGCGGAAAATGTATAATTGTGCGAAAGTTGGTGCAGCCAAACAGTCGCATAATTCCAGTGGACCTGCTCATACCTCTGACTAGGTCCAAAAGTGCTCCTCAGTGATTCCTTCTTTTTTTTCTCATTGAGTTCATAGTTTAGCTTCTATGGAAACGAGGAAGACGAAACCTGAGGTTACCACTCCATAACACAGACTAACATACCACATAATTGCTCTCCATAACACATAATCCCATTCTACATAATTCCTATACACTAAATACCACATACTTTCTATTCACATAATTTCACTGCACAACATACCACATAATTCCACTACACACAACGTACATCCACTCCACTCCAAAAAACATTAGTAAAAAACTTTTACATTTACAACGCCAATAGCTCTAACTCTTGCAAATGCGAGACCTATTAAATTACAAATACTTCTTTAACTGGTAGTCACGTTTGCAGAGTGGTGGAGAAAGGGGGCTGGGCCTCCAACCAGCGTTCAGGAATTCCGCTGCGTAGGACTCACAGGAGGTACCAGGAGGGCTTCTTGGCCCCCAAAGTCCCTCAGGAGTAAAGTGGACTTCATCCCCCAACCAGTACTGTGCCAGGAGGCGCATTTACAGAGAAAGGGGTGTGTGGCCTCCGAAGACCTCTTAGCAATCCCACTGTGTTGGACTTAGTGGAGGTAACAGGAGGGGTTGTTGGCCCCCAAGGACAACCTTGGGGGCCACCTACCCCTCCTATTACCTCCAGTAAGTCCCACACAGCAGCATTGCTAAGTTCTCATAGCAGGCCACGTCCCCTTTCCCCACCACTCTGAAAACACGCTCCCTGATGCGCTTTTGGATGGGGATTGAAGTCCCCTTCACTGCTGGGGGTCCTTAGGGGCCAACTAGCCTACCTGTTACCTCCAGTAAGCCCCACACAGTGGGATTGCTGAGAGGTGGTAGCAGGCCACGCCCCCTTTCTCCACCACTCTGCAAACGCACCTTCTGGCGCGTTCTGGGTTGGGGGATTAAGTCCCCATGAATCCTGAGGGTCCCTGGGGGCCAACTAGCCCACCAGGAACCTCCAGTAAGCCCCACACAGCTGGATTGCTGAGAGTGGTCGGAGGCCATGCCCCCTTTTTACACCACTCTGCAAACGTGCCTCCTGGCGCACTGCTGCATGGGGGATGAAGTCCACTTTAGTCCTGAGGTCCTCAGGACAGAAGAGGACCTCATCGCCCCACCAGCAGTGCACCAAGAGGCGCATTTGCAGTGGTGTAAAAAGTTGCGTGGCCTCGGACCACCTCTCAGCAATCCCACTGTGTGGGGATTACTGGAGGTACCTGGTGGCCTAGTTGGCCCCCAGGGACCCTCAGGATTCAAGGGGACTTAATCCCCCAACTTAGAACGCACCAGGAGGCACATTTGCAGAGTGGTGCAGGGAGGGGGCGGGGCCTCTGGCGAGATGTCAGCTTTTTTTTTTGCTAGCAGGGGGGGTGTGTAGCCCCCTTCTTTTAATACTTTTGGGGCCCTGGGGACTCCACCCCCCAGGGCCTGCCCCATTTAAAAAAAACTAAATAAAAAAAACGGGAAGGGGCTGCGCCTGCCCCCCCTTGGCTGATTTTGGCCCCGGGTATCCCATCCCCCGGGGCATGGACTCCTTTATTTTATTAATACTTATAGGGAAGGAGGGCTGCGTGGCCCCCCTTCCCTGGGCCACTATTGGCCCCGGCGACGTGACCCCATCCCCCAGGGCTTGGCCATTTTTGTATTATTTTAATATAAGGAGGTGGCCCGCGCAGCCCCCTTCCCCAGGATGATTTCAGCCCCCGGTGCCCATCCCCCGGCCATTATTTTTTTTTAATTAAAGGGAGGGGGGCCACGCGGCCCCCCTCCTAGCCCACTTCTGGCCCCGGGGACCCCATCCCCGGGGCTGGCCCTCATGTTGGGGACCGCGGGGGGAGCCCCAATGCCCCCGTGGTCCCGGCCGGCTCCATGCCTCCCGCGGGAGCCGGCATTGATTTTGGGCAAGGGGAGCTGCTAACATGCAGCTCCCCTTGGCCAAAAGCAATTCTGCTTTGCTTCGTTGAAGCGAGAGCAGGTTTCCTGCTCTCGCTTTAACGCAGCAAAGCAGTGTTTGCTATGACAGGACGAGAGCCGTGCTTCTGCCCTGCCATAGCAAATGGCAATGTCCCGGGGGTGGGCACCTTGGGACATTGCAGGAGCTGACCCTGGGGGGTGGCGGTCCCCAGGGCCATCGAGGGTTCCAGGAGGGTGGCCGCGCGGCCCCCCTCCCAGCATTTTTAAAGCCCCGGGGAGGTGGTGATCCCTGGGGGTCCACAATGGACCCCGCCCTTTATTTAAAATTTCCCTGGGGCAGTGTGGGGAGGGGCAGGAGCCCCCCCACACTTATGTAGATTAATTTAAGCCAGGGGGTGGTCCCCGGGGCTTGGGGGGCCCCGTGAGGCTCCCCACATAATTATGAATGCCCCGGGGAGGTGGCGGTCCCCGGGGCAGCGTGGGGTGGCAGGAGCCCCCCCACGAATTTTTTAATAAAAAGCCCCAGAGAGGTGGTGGTCCCCGGGGCTATGGGGGTGCTGCGTGCCCCCCGCACATGATAAACAAAGCCCCGGGGAGGTGGCAGTCCCTGGGGCTGTGGGGGCCCCCACACCATAATTAAAAATTGCCCCTGGGACCTGGGTTTGAAAGAAATGAAGCACGGGAGACTGCGCTTCATTTTTAAAAAAATAATTTCGGCCGAATTCACGCACCCAGTGCGAATTCGGCCGAAATTATTAAAAAAATACTTTTTTGGCCCTGGCGTTCCTTGTGGGACCCCTGAGCAGGCCTAGGGGGTCATGGTGTTTCTACCCTGCCCCTGAGTCACAAGATGGCTGCCAACA
The DNA here is from genome assembly GCA_963921515.1 of Calotriton arnoldi. NCBI lineage: Eukaryota > Metazoa > Chordata > Amphibia > Caudata > Salamandridae > Calotriton > Calotriton arnoldi. Next base: position 200,788 of record CAWUFW010012829.1, read on the forward strand.
CATTCTGGTTTGGAGTGTTGGCAGCCAATCAGAATTAAGCTTGTGCTCGGGAGTATTCGCGAGTCCTCCTCGGTGCTCAGATATCGATATTTTTATTTTTTAAATTTCTCAGGAACTACTGAACGGATTTACACCATTTAAAAAAAGAGTGCTTTCTGAACCAAGAGCTACCTTTTTGCCAAATTTGGTGTAATTCCATTCAGCAGTTCGGGCTGTAGCCTGTTCCAAATTTCCTATAGAAATTAACATGGGAAAAGCGCGTTTGGGACCCCCCTTTTTTCTCGGCCCCTACTTGACGAATCACCCTGAAACTTTCAAGACAAGAGCTGACCTGAGCTGGTCATTAGTTTTGAAAATTTCACGAAGATTCATCAAACGGCGCCAAAGATATTGGTAAAAGAAAAAATGCTTTTTGAATAGAAACAAGGTCCTAACTATAACTACCTACTGGCGACCACCAGTAGGTAATATATATATATATATATATATATATATATATATATATATATATATATATATATATATATATATATATATATATATTCACTGAAAAACCATAGGTTTCAGGGACGTTATAGTTAGAAATTAGCATTTAAAAACCTTAGAAATTCACTGAAAAAAACATAGGTTTCAGGCACGTTATAGTTAGAAATTAGCCTTTAAAAAACCTTAGAAATTCACTCAAAAACCATAGGTTTCAGGGACGTTATAGTTAGTTGGACAATTCACTCATACAAAACCAGAGAAATTCCGCCGTTATAGTTAGTTCAGCTAACTATAACTCCGCCCCCGCAATGCACTGCTGATGATGTCACATATTACATCATTCATGACATGGTCAGTGACATCACTGATGACATCTCAAATGACATCATCCAGTGACTGTGTGTTTCTTTAAAGTTTAAATATGTTTTATATATATGCCAAGGTGTGTTGAAGAATGAGTGGGTGTATAAGTATCTGGATGGAGGATTTAGTAGGTGCGTGACTGACTGTTTAAGTGAGTGATTAAAGTGTCTTACTGAATGCATGGGTTAGTGACTAAACTGTGTGAATGTCTGTATCAGTCTGTCTGTTGTTGTATAAGCTGCTGCATGGGTTGGTCAGTAGCTACATGAGTGTCTATATGGGTTATCGATTGGTTGCCTGAGTATTTGTATGGGTGCCTGAGTGTGTGTGTGGGTGGGTGAGAGGTGTGTGACTCTGCATAGTTGTTTGAGTGGTTGATTCACTGGGTGTATGGGTTCAAGAGTGCATCTGGAAACAGCTGTATGGGTGGGTGAGTGTGTGTATGGGTGTGTTGGTGAGTGAATGGATGTCTCAGTAGTACACGTCCAAGTAACTACATATGTAAAAGGCAGTGTATGTGAGAGTTGGAGTATATAAATGACTATACGTGAGAGTCAGTGATTGTGAGAGTGGCTGTATGGATGAGTGTGTACTTGTATCAGTGATTGCATAAGAGAGTAAGTATGCGTTTGTTTCTGTATGAATAAGTGATGTGGTGTGTGTATAACTGTATAGGTGAGTGAATGGAAGTGTGATTGATTCTTTGCATGACTGACTAGGTGTGTGAGTAACTCTGGATGAGTGGCGGTGTGTGAGTGACTGTATAGGTGAGTGCATATGATAGTGTTGTATTGATGAGTGACTGGGTGAATGAGTGGATGTGTGTGTAGACCTAGGAATCAGTGAGTGCGTATGTAGTAACTGGTATTGGTGTGTCGATGGTTTCGAAAATGGTAGTCTGTATTTTACAGTGGGTGTATCAAAGGTTATATTAGGGTGTGAGGAGATGCATCAGATTTTCACGTGGATGATGTCATTGGCCCCGAGGCCAATTTCGGCCCCGGGGACCCCATCTCACGGGGCATGGCCACATATTTAATTATTTTTTTTTAATACATTTTTTAAGGAGGGGGGCTGCGTGGCCCCCCTCCTGAGGCCTCTATTGGCCCCGGGGACCCCATCCCCTGGGGCTGTGCCTCTTTTTTATTTAATATTTTATTGAGGGAGGGGGGCCACATAGCCCCCCTCCCGGGCCACTTCTGGCCCCGGGGACCCCATCCCCCGGGGCCTGGCCTCACCATTGGGGACCGTGGGGGAGCCCCAATGCCCCCACGGTCCCGCCGGCTCCCCGCCTCCTGCGGGAGCCGTCATTGCTTTTGAACAAGGGGAGCTGCTGACATGCAGCTCCCCGTTGCTCAAAAGCAATTCTGCTTTGCTTCCTTGAAGCCAGAGCAGGTTTCCCTGCTCTCGCTTCAAGGAGGCAAAGTAGCATTTGCTATGGCAGGGCGGGAGCCGCAAGGCTCCCGCCCTGCCATAGCAAACAGCAGTGTCCCGGGGGTGGGCACCCGGGACACTGCAGGAGCCAGCCCTGGGGGGTGGTGGTCCTTAGGGCCATCGAGGGCTCCTGGAGGGGGGCCGCACGGCCCCCCTCTCTCTATTTCAAAGCCCCGGGGAGGTGGTGGTCCCTGGGGCCCGGGGGTCCGCAACGGACCCCCGTATTTAAATATTAAGTGCCCCAGGGAGGTGGTGGTCCCCGGGGCAATATGGGGTGGTTTGAGCCCTCCACACTAATTATTCTGTATAGCCCCGGGGAGGTGGCGGTCCCAGGGGCTCGGGGGGCCCGTGAGGCCCCCCACCCATTTTCATCAATGCCCCGGGGAGTTGGCAGTCCCCGGGGCAGCGTGGGGGGTGTTGGGACCCCCCACGCATTTATTTTCAAAGTCCCGGGGAGGTGGCAGTCCCCGGGGCTGCGGGGGCCCCCGTGGGCCCCCACAAATTAAATACACATTGCCCCGGGACCTGGCAAACCCAGGGGCCTCATAAAAATGAAGCGCGGGAGCCCGCGCTTCATTTTTTAAAACATTTTCGGCGGAATTTGCGACCCCAACGCGAATTCGGCCGAAATTATAAAAAAAAAGAATGCTTTTTTTGGCCCTGGGGGTCCTTGTGGCACCCGCTGAGCAGGCCTAGGGGGTCAGGGTGTTTCTACCCTGCACCCTTTTCTTCTTTTTTACTCTCTTTTTCACTGTTTTCTTGTGACTCGGTTCACAAGACGGCTGCCAACACTTCCTGGTTTGGAGTGTTGGCAGCCAATCAGAGTGAAGCTCGTGCCCGGTAGGGTTCACGAACCCTCCTTGGTGCTCAGATATATAAATGTTTTCTTTCTTTAATTTCTCAGTAACTACTGAACGGATTTACACCATTTAACAAAAGGGGCTCTTTTGGAACCAAGGGCTACCTTTTTGCCAAATTTGGTGTAATTCCGTTCAGCAGTTCGGGCTGTAGCTTTGTCTAAAGTTTCCTATGGAAACTAACATGGGGAAAACGCATTTTGGGACCCCTCTTTTTTCTCGGCCCCTGCTTGACGAATCACCCCAAAACTTTCAAGACAGGAGCTGACCGGAGCGGGCCACTAGTTTTGAAGATTTTGTGAAGATTCATCAAACGATGCCAAAGTTATTGGGAAAACAAAAAACGCTTTTTGAATAGAAACGAGGTCCTAACTATAACTACCTACTGGCGACCGCCAGTAGGTAATATATATATATATATATATATATATTACTCCCTCCTGGCTCGAGTTCGTACGGACCCCTGGCGCTCTCAATCCGGTGCAAGTTCCAAGGCAGAGCCCCGCCGTATTAATTACATCCACATTAATCCTTCCAGATTACAGAAACCGCACTCACAAAAGTATAGTCTTCTCCAATTAATTTATTTTCCACAAAGTATCCAGTTAGAGGAACAACCGACGCGTTTCGTAAACACAGTTTACTTGATCACGAAACGCGTCGGTTGTTCCTCTAACTGGATACTTTGTGGAAAATAAATTAATGGAGAAGACTATACTTTGTGAGTGCGTGTTTCTGTAATCTGGAAGGATTAATGTGGATATAATATATATATATATATATATATATATATATATATATATATATATATATATCAATCAAATCAATCAAAATATCTTTATTCGAATATGAAATATCCCTAAAAGCACAATAAAAACAATTCATAGATGGCAACATATTCAAAACAAAAGATACAGTAACTGAAATGGATCATAAATAGCGTGATATATCATATATTAACAATCGGTGGGGGGGTTTTAATAACAATACAGTAAAATACATTTCTAACGACCTTCATTGGGCACACATAGTTCTACGTGACCGTACGGCTGACTTCAGGATTGATCCGACACGGAAAATTAATTCATCATCCGCCAATTTAAGCACTTCCGTGTAGGCTGTCCTGAAGTCGGAAATAGCACGTGATTTAAAGAAAGGTATCAAAAATCCTTTTGCAAATTTAAAATAAAAACTGCAAAAGAATAAAAAGTGCAACATTGTTTGATTACTGTGTGCGTTGCAAGGGCAGGGCGATGCATCAAGATCAGTATTATAGCCCAAGGGAAGCATAATAAATATTTCATAGTACCTGCCCGTAAACGAAATAACAACCCTCTTTCCCAATGTCCTATGGGTTTTAAAAGGTATCTAGCAGGCAAATAAGAACAATCCTCTATGGACATATACCTTACAACTGAGGTTTTCTTGGTCTCTCTCCAGTGCCTTTCATCGCTATACTTTTTATACAATGCCTCTTGTATTGCTTTTTTGTTAGTTTTCTCGGATTGAGTTGGATTTAAAAGATGCGTAAATGCTTTACGCTTTTAGGCTCTCTTTTACAGCGGCAAGCCATGGTATGTCCCCGCCCCTCTCACATCTAAGGCAATCAGTTATTATATCTCTGGTGAGAGTTGCCACAGTGTTTTTCCAAATTGCAACCCAGAACAGTGCCGGACGAGCCCTAATGTAATCTTCGATATAGGGCAGGTTCAGTTCTTTGTGGCACACATATACCGATGAAGAAATCGGTGCTCCCAAGAGTTTTCTACATAGTCTATTTTCTTCGCATTGAATACTACTACATTTGGTAAAGCCCCAGATTTCTGCTCCATAGGTTGCGATGGGAGCACACTGTAGTATATATATATATGTATACATATATATAGCTATATATATATATATATATATATATATATATATATATATATATATATATATATATATATATATATAGTTTTAAAGCTCGCATATATACATTGATCAGCAAGATGTGGAACTGTTCATTATGTTCACTGTCCTTATATTGCTAGTTACTCTTATCTGCTTCTCATCATCATCATAAACATTATTTCGGTCCTCAGACCGTAAAAGTGCAAATGCATACGATTCATATATACAGAGTTATTAAGTACATATAAAAAACACATCGGTGATCAGCTAAAAATATTACTCCATTACTTAAAAATTGGATAAGAGAATAAAATGAGACAGAGCACTAAAAAACAGGATCAACAAGGGCCTATTCTAAACAAATGTAAACAGCATGGCCCGCCATGATGGCTTGGTAATGAGAATAGTGCTAAAAGGCTGGACCAGTTAAAATCGCCAGTTTCACAGTTACACAGAGGTTAAATAAACAATTGAGACACCATAAAAAGTATATAAAAGTGTTGTACATTGACAAATATAACAATGTTACAATTTCAACACTGACCTGCGAATTGCTCACATAATACCAAGAAACTTTGCTACAGCGCAGACTACCAGTAAACTAGAGTCAGATTTTAGAATGCGCAGTGCTTCGAGATGGCATTGAATACCGAAACGTTTACAGATGGGAACAAGCCATTTAGCTCTTGGCCGCTGGTACAGTGGGCAGGCAAAAAATATGTGACCAATTGACTCAACAGCAAGGGGACAGCCTGGACAAAATTGTGAATAAATGGATTGCTGACGCCAGGAAGCTGTAAGGGAATTCACAGGAAGTGAACCAAATCTAAATTGCATATAAAGCTTCCTATCTTGGGGAATCGTAATAGCCTCCAGATATTGTCCGTATGAGGCGGATAGTTTAAACTCCATGAACTTCATGGTTAAGCGACCCCAGAACGGATATGAAAAAGAGGACTGAGCCACCCAATACCAATATTTTTTTCTTTAGCAATTCCTTGCTAGGCAGCCATGCTGGATCCTTAGGTTCCCACAGCCCATCTAGACCGCCTACGGTGGGCAGAGATTTCACCTTGCGAAACCAGGTAATTTTCTTAAAGCGATCAGGTACCTTCACTTCAGAGCGGGCAGCAGCATAAGGAAGCAACTCAGGCGTCGATTTTAAGTGAAGCCAGATTAATAGGGGGCGTAGCTTGGCCTCCTCAATAATGGTGGTTCGTCCCATGCCCAGCCTTAGTGGGTGAAGAGGGGTGCGCTGCGGGAGTGAAACCAGGGCCCTCAGGAACTTGAGGCCTTCCATCTTTTCGAATCCCCACAATTCCGCACCATACAGTGATGAGCTTCTGCCTATTGATCATTGCAGCACATATATTCTATACAACAATCACAATGGCTCAATAAATATTGAAAAACGCCCCTCTATGTATTCCTTGTATATTTCTCAAAGAAAAAGAGAGCAGGAGTGACAGAGCAAAAGGGTTCTAGAACTTTTACCATGATTTCTGGGTGGGTTCAGGGTTGTCATGGTCTGTAGTTGCCAAAACCATTTGCTACCTGTCTTGGTTTTGGGGGTACTTATGGTGGCTCTGTGAGCTAGCTGGCCTTTAGGACAACATACCCTGAGGGGGGGCTCGGAATCAGTCTGGCACCATCCCAAAGTTTATGTTGCCCAACAGACATGCAGTTCCTACAGGAAAGTGGAAATTACATGACAACTCACATATCCACTGACTAACCCATACAGGCACTTGCATACCTACTTGATCACCCATACAGCCACTCACTCATCCATAATGCCACTTATGCAGCCAATCACTCATCCATAAAGTTACTCATACACCCACTCAGTCACCCATAAAGTCACTCATCTCATGCACACTATCACTCACCCATATAGCTACTGATGCAGCCACTCACTCACTCATACAGCCACTCATACATGTACTCAGCCACCCATACACGCACTCACACATCCACTCAGTCAATCATACAGGCAGTCGCATACCGTTTTACTCCCCCATATGGATACTCACACACCCACTTACTTACCTATACAGCCACTCACGCACACACTCGCTCACCCATATAATCACTCATGAATTCACACACTCACTCACTTATACAGCCACTTACAGATGCAACCACTCACTGATACAGACACTCACACATGCACTCACTCACCCATACAGCCACTCACATACCCGGTGACTCCCTCATACAGCCACTCAGACAACCACTCACTCACTGATACAGTAACTCATGTACCCACTCACTCACTCATACAGCCACTCACACACCCACTCAGTGACCCAATCAGATACTCAGACATCTACTCACATACTCATACAGATACTAACACAAGCACTCATTCACCTATGCAGTCACTGACACAACCACTTACCCAGGGAGCCACTCATACACCCAGTCAAACAACCATATAGACAATTATACATCCACTCTACGTCCATACACATACTCACACAAGCATTCTCTCACCCATACAGACACTCACACAGACACTGACAGATCAATACAACCACTCAGAGAGCCACTCACTCACCTATACAGGCACTCACACACCCACTCACTAACTCATACAACTACTCGCACACCCACTCATTGACCCATACATGGCTCACATTTCCACCCAGTCACAAATAAAGCCACTCGCACACTCTTATTCACCTATACAGTTACTCACATACAGAGGCAATTATCTAGATACTAATTCACACACCAATATATAGAACAAGATGTATTCACACTGTTACAAACATACGTATAACATGTAATTATTCTTTCTTAAATAAGAATAGGGGTTCCAACAAGAACCATTTTTTTAAACTTTTGATTTAAAAAAATATTTTTGTAAACAATTTGGGGCTTTTTTGGTGTTTTTTTATATTCACAACAAAAACACATAGTGGACAAACATAGAGAGAACAGCCCAGAACTTAAAGACATAATTCACTGTCCTACTATTAACTGTCGCTCCCTAACCAAACATAAACAGGAGATGTTTGATATTATTAGTGGTCAACAACCAGATGCCTTCTTTCTGACCGAGACGTGGCTCACAGAAACTTCCACCCTAGAGATTTTAGACGCCATACCCAATGGTTATGGACTTGTGAGGCGTGATCGCCCGACCCAGAGAGGAGGAGGCATTAAAATTATTTTTAACCACACCCTGAAATGTTCTCTGAGCGAGGTGGTTATAGCTGAGTGTGAGGCAGCTCTCTTCTCACAAACACTTTCCAGCAGCTGCACTTTAAAAGGGCTCTTAATTTACTACCCACCTGGGCTAGCATCTAAGTGCATATCATCCCAGGAGGGCTTTATCTCGCAACTGGCTGTTCGCCATAATAAGCTAATTATTTTTGATGACCTCAACCTTTATTTTGAGGACAGCTTCTGCAACGGAGCTAAATCCCTTATTAAAGACTTAGAAACCCTTCACCTAGTGTAGCGAGTCTCCGGACCAACACATGAGAAAGGATATAGCCTGGACCCCATTATTTCTAATTTTCCCACATTGGTGGTGGATACCCCTATCACAGTTCCTTGCTCTGATCATTTGCTGATATCTTTCTCCTTTCCACTTTCCAACTATGTTCCCCGGTGTAATAGTGACTCCACAGTTCTCTCAAGGAATTGGGCAAAGATTGACTCTGAAGCCTTCACGGAGGCACTCTTAGGTGAGGACATTGATCTGGCAGATAGGAATATCAATAGATGGATCAATGAAGCCCTAAGCTCCATAGCCCCCCTGGCCTTGAAACGTCAGTCATGTATTTCTCACTCAGCACCTTGGTTCAATGAAGCACTAGTGCCAGCCAAAAAATGATGATGCCTCAAACTTACCTGACGGATTGACTATAGTCTGAGCAGCTGCTCCAATCACAAACTAGCTCTTAAACAATACCACAAGCTGTTTACAAAGACCCGCAGAGAGTTCTATGCGCAGAAGTTCATAGGTCCAATAATTCATCCAAAGAACTTTTTGCCATCCTCAAATCCCTATCTTCTCTTGAACGAGTATCTGCCACGGTAACTTCCTCTGAAGAAAATTGCAACAACATTGCTACCTTTTTTGCTGCTAAAGTGGCTAAAATCTATGACACGTTTCTGCCTGAAGCTAAAGAACGCATCGATCAAGTAGCTAAAAAGAGAAAACCTGATCAATCAGGGTGATCTTGTGAACTTCTACAGCCCCTCTACTAAGCAGGTACAGGAACTCTTCTCACATATCAAATTGGGATCTCCTCTTGACCCGGCCCTGCCTAGAATTCTTTGTTTAGGCATGCTCCCCATTTCCCCCCACCTCAAATAGCTACTAATTATGTCACTTCACTCGGGGTGTGTAGCCCAGAAATGGAAGCAAGCAATTGTACTCCCAATTCGCAAGAAACTCACCCTCAATCCTATGATCCTGAATAATCTGAGACCCATTTCACTCTTGCCCTTTTTTGCTAAAATCATTGAAAAACATGATAATAATCAGCTGACATGCTTCATTGAAGTGAGAGACTTGCTTCTCCCATCACAATCAGGCTACAGGGCTGCTCACTCTACGGAGTCTGTCTTATTACTTGCGACTGAAAACTTGAGGCAAAGTGCCGATATAGATCTCACCTCAGCATTAATTCTGCTTGATCTGAGTGCTGCCTTTGACACTGTATCCCACGGCCTCCTGATTCAAAGACTGGAGGTGTGCGGTGTCGGCGGTCTCGCCCTAAGATGGATCACTTCTTTCCTGCTCAGTCACACCTTTTAAGTCGCCCAGAGACCTTTCAAATCAGACACTTACTCTACCACAAGGAGTTCCCCAGGGCTCTATTCATAGGATCATTGAGAGACGCAATGTCAAATTAGTGTTGTATGCTGACGACACTCAACTGATCGTGACTCTCTCTTAGTGCGAGGACGGTCCAGTGCATCTGTTGAAATCTTGCCTGGTGGAACTTGCCTCGTGGATGACTGACAGCCGTTTGAAGCTCAAAGCCAAAAAAACAGAGATCATGATTGTGGTTAAGGCTCCATCTGTATGGTCATTAGCTTGTTGGCCTGATGCACTGGGCCAGATCCCAGAACCCAAGCCTAAAGCTAAAAACCTAGGAGTATGGTTCGATCCCAAACTCCCCTACAAAAACCAAATCAGTAGTGTAGCAGGGAAATGTTTTGGCACTCTTAAAACTTTACGCAAGACCTGGGACCTACTCCCTAATGAATCACGTGAAACCATGGTACATGCACTGGCCACTTCTCAATTAGACTACTGCAATGTTCTTTATCTAGGAGCAACCAAAGGTAGTGTAACTAGACTCCAACTAGTGCAAAACGCTGCTGCTCACTTGGTTCTTAACCTTCCTAGAAGGGCATCAGCAACTATGGCTCTTGCCACCCTTCGCTGGCTACCACTGGAAAAGAGAATGCGTTTTAAAGCTCTTTGCTTCTGTCACAAGATTCTCTCCCAGAAAGTTCCTAAATACCTACGCACTATGATACAGCCTTACTCACCGGGATGTTATCTGAGCCCTTCAAACGAAAATTTTGTGCAAGTTTCCAAGGTCTTTTAAAAAAAAAAATTTTTATTAGATTTTATTCCAAACAAACATGAGACTCATTACTTTCAATATGGCAATTCCAATGACATTTGGTAATCAAGGTACGTACAGCGTATTTCCAACATACAGCAAACAGAGTGTATCCAATGGCTCCACACTGTTGCATGGCGTCACCCCACTCCTCCCGTACAAGCACCCCAGCCGTAAATCCTGTGGAATCAGATCGTAAAAAGCCCCCCAGATTCGTGCATTCCCCACTGTGCCCATATGTAATTTTCTTGTCAATGTGTACTGGGCTAGACCCAACTTCCAGCGTCTATTCCTCTGTGGTATTCCCCCTCCCCTTGTGAAACATCCTCAGTAGGTGCAGTACCCACGTCTTTCGTAGCTAAGTATGTTCTGTATAACTCCCAAAAGTTCTTAGGTCTGCTTCGTGGTGGGAGTTCCAAGGTCTTGAAGGACAGACTGGGGGCACATTACTTCTCTTTCCTGGCTGGCAAGGCTCGGAATTCCTTCCCCGCACTGATAAGAGCCGAACCTTCTGGAACCCTGCTTAAAAACAAATTGAAAACCTGGTTGTTTAGTTCCTCTTAGTGTTCTGTTAGGGCTTTTTCTGGCTTAGGTTCCTGTTTGTAGAGTCGATAGGTCAGGTCTCAATGTGGGAACACACCATTGTGGTGTAACCAGGCGTTCTATAAATCCATATATTATTGTTATTATTATTATTAGTGCTTTGCAGCTAAAGCACAAAACATGCAGTAACATTTTATTTTTAAACTAACACTTTTGTTATCCCACAGCAGCTAATACAGGCACGCTGGTTGGAGGAGCACTTGCAAGAGTCAGACCAGTTGAGATGCCTGGTTCAGCACCGTCAGTAGAAGATGGTGGGTTCTCTCATTTATCTCTCTCTATCAGTGCTCTTAACAGCCAAGTAGAGTGGATGGTCTGCAGATGTTTCATCATGCTTATTTTCACTCGGACCCTTGAGAGAGCACTTTGTTGCACAGTGTGCAAGGCACCGTTCGGGCGTTCACTTTTTCTCCAGCAGGGATTGAGAAGAATTCCCACACAATGCTCTGCTTTTTTGGAGGTGATGACTCAGAGGAATTTCTGTCATTCTCTCCAGCTGGTGGTACAGCAGATGCCATCTTTGTAAATAAAGAAACACCCAAAAAAACTGAATAGAGAAACACAAAACAGATGTGTAAAAAACACATACACACTCGCAAAAAGATAAAGAAAATGGGTGGGCATTCCTCTATTATTAATGCAAAGATGTTTAAACAATCAAATCCATTTCTTTCTGCATCACATGGGATGCGCAACTCCTTCGCGCTTACGCCGCTGGGCTGTTGCGACTCCGCAAAATGCATTAAAACGAACTTTAAAATGTATTTGCACTATAATTATACTACATTTATTATTGTATTACTAAAACTTTTACTTTCAAGAAAACTTTTAAAGTGCCTATATAAGTGTTTTACTATTACAAAAATTACATTGGAGTCGCGTCCCTAGCGCAGATATGGAAATACCTGCTGGCATTGTGCGCAAAGGAGTCACGATTCCCTAAAAACTATTTAAACGACCATCAGAATTCTTTTCCTTTATAATTACATTACTTTTATTACTTTATTAGTATTCCACTGACCTTAAAAAAAAACTTTCAAGTATCTATATATGGATTTCATTTCATTCAAAATCACTCTGTTGAATTGTGACGGGTGTGCCACTTCCAAATTTTTTTAAAGCAAAATAATATTAACATAAGCAATATATTACTGAACACACCTCACAACCACAGTAAAAAGCCTCACATGCAATGGTCTTCCTGCATTATGCCAGGATAATGGGCAGCTTACCGAAAGCCCCAAACACTTTTCTGACTGATTTTTGTGATGGATTCCTGATGCCGATGAATAAGAGGACATCTCCACCAAACAAAGAAGCAGTTACTTCATATAGCTTAGAGGAAGTTCCTTTGTTTGGTAGAGAGTTACCTCTTTGTAGTATCATTGTCCTCTCTGTAGGAGGATTCATGTTATCACAGATTTCTGCAGACAGAGGCACAAGGAACAGTTATTTTGCCAAATGCACACAACTTCTCTGGAGACATTTCCTTGTGGTCCATTACGCAGCTATAGTGTAGAATACACACTACACATTCAACCAATGAGGTACCACTTACTAACTAACCAGTAGAAAGTACTCGAGTTGGGTAGACATTTTGTGCAAAAGTATGGACTCTTGTAATAAACAGGCAGGTGAGCTTCCCTTCTGAGCCTGATGCACATTTCTCAGAAATTAAACCTCAACAGGAAGCATTTACAAATGTAACATAGCAGGTGCCCCAGTTGAAGCATCTTCTTCTGCAAAGTACAAATGATTATAACTCCTGGGCTTGGCGAAGGCCAAGCAAGTGTGTTTTCTTGGCAATTCCATATTGAAAAACGATCTGTAATCCTTCATGGAGGTGAATGCATTGTAGATCTATTAGAGCACAATCTGTAGTGACTGTCAGAGAAGAGTCCATGGTTCTCCCTTAAAATTGCCAGGAGTATTGAAACCACTTGGAAGTTTCTCCCGTTTGGCCCTGGTCCATCCACCTTAGGAGCATGCAAAGGGCTTCTCGCCTTTTGCCAGGAAGATGGGTAGCTTACCAAAAGGGCCCCCAGCAATTTTCCCACCGATTTTGGTGGCAAGATGTAATGCTGAATAAGATGAGGACATCTCCACCAAACACAGATGCACTTACTCTTTTTTCCATGGAATTTCTAAGGTTTTCTTAATTTTATTTCCTAACTATAACGACCCGGCAACCTTTGGCTTTTTAAGTGAATTTCTATGGTTTTTCAAATTCTATTTCCTAACTATAACCCCCCGGTAAGGATTGTTTTTTAAAATAAATTTCCATGGTTTTGTAACAAGTAGTCACATTTGCAGAGTGGTAGAGAAAGGGGCGGGCCTTTAACCAGCTCTCAGGAATCCTGCTTTGTCAGACTTCCTGCCGGTAATGGAAGGGCTTCTGGGCCTCCAAGAGCCATCAGCATCCAAGAGAGCGTCATCCCCCAACCAGCAGTGCACCATGAACCTTGTTTGCAGAATGGTGGAAAAAGGGGGCATGGCCTCAAAAGACCTCTAACAATTCCACTATGTGGGACTTACTTGAGCTAACAGGAGGGCTTATTGGCCCCCAAGGACCCTCTAGAGCCAAGGGGACTTCATCCCCCAACCAGCAGTGTGCCAGGAGGTGCATTTGCAGAGTTGTGGAGAAAGGGGCGTGGCCTCTGAAGTCTTCTCAGCAATCAGGCTCTGTAGCACTTACTGGAGGTAACTGGAGGGCTTGTTGGGCCCTATGGACCCTCTGGAGCCAAGGGTACTTCATCCCCCAACCAGCAGTGTGCCAAGAGGTGCATTTGCAGAGGGGTGAAGAAAGGCGTGCAAGGCCTCTGAAGTCCTCTCAGCAATCCTGCTGTTTGGGACTTACTGGAGGTAACAGGAGGGCTTATTGGCCCCCAAGGACCCTCAGCAGCCAAGGGGACTTCATCCATCAACCAGCAGTGCACCAGGAGGCGCGTTTGCAGAGTGGTGGTGAAAGGGGGTGGGGCCTCCAGCGACTTGCCGGTCGGTTAATTTCCTTACTTTTATTTTATTTTATTAGGGGCTGTTTCTGGCCTCTGCGAGCCCATCTCTCGGGCCTGGCCTTTTTTCAATGGGGGAGATGAGCCTCTCGGCCCCCTCCCGGGCCAAATTCGGCACCGGTGACCCCTGGGGCTTGGCCTTTTTGTAACTTTTTAAAATAAATTAATGGGAGGGGGCCCACCTTCCAGGCAGATTTCAGCCCTGGGCACCCCATCCCCTAGGGCCCGGCATCTCTTCTGGGTGCCCTGGTCCCACACCCAGTTACTTTTGTTGGGGCGCACTGGGGGAACCTAAAGGCCCCCACGGTCCATGCCAGCTCCCTGCCTCCTGTGGGAGCCAGATTTGCTTTGAGAGAGAGGGAGCTGCTAACATGCAGCTTCCTCTCTGTCAAAGCAATTGTGCTCCGCTTCTAGCAAGCTAGAGCATTTGCCCTCGCTTGCTAGAAGTGGAACATAGTTTGCTATGGCTTGGCAGGTGTGTTAAAGCTCCTGCCAAGCCATAGAAAAAGCTATGTCCCAGGGTTGGGTACACCAGGGCACAGTAGGAGCCGGTCCTGGGGGGTGATGGTCCCCAGGGTAATTTCTTGTTTTAGGGTCTGCCCCAGAGAGTTGATTGTCCCCGAGGCTGAAAACGGCCCTGGAGGGCGCTTCCTGGCCCACCTCCCATTTAAAAAAATTATTTTGGCCCCTGGGATGTGGTGGTCCCTGGGGCTACAGGGGGCTGTGCGGGCCCCTGCACCATCTTGCTATTGCTTGCCTTGGGAGGTGGCATCCTCGGGCATGGGGGTGCCTCATGGGCAACCCCAACTTAATGAAAAAACACTGCCCCCGGGATATGCCCCACCTGGGAGCTTCCTGCAAAATATGCATGGGAGTCTGTGCGTCTTTTTTTCAATATTGCTGTGAATCCACCAATGAATTCGTGGCAAAATTGAATTTAAAAAAAGGCTTTTAACCCCGGCGGGGTCCCTGTGGAACCCCTCCACCATATCTGGGGGTTCAAGGTATTCCTACTCTGCCCCCTTTTCTTTATTTTTACAGTTTTTGTGGGACTCGACTTGAAGCCGAGTTCCAAGATGGCTGCCAACACTTCCTAGTTGAAGTGTTGGCAGCCAATCAAATTTCAGCACAGGGACTGTGGCTCCGCATGTACGCTGCAAGAATCCGCCTCTCCAGATACCTATATTATTTAACCTTAAATATCTCTAAAACTACTGAATGGATTTCACCAAATCATATAAAGCACACTTTCTGGACCAAGATCTAGCTTTCTGCCAAATTCGGTGTAATTCCGTTAAGTGGTTCGGGCTGTAGTCCTGTTCAAAGTCCCTATGGGAAAATGCATGGGAAAACACGTTTTGGGACCCCCCTTCTTTCTTGGTGCCCACTTGGCGGATCAATCCGAAATTTTCAACACAGCTGCTGAACTGACTAATGTAAACGTCTTGAAAATTTCGTGAAGATTTGACTAGCAGCACCAAAGTTATTTGCAAAACAAAAAATACTCTTGCTATGGAAACTAGTTCCTAACTATAACTACCTACCGGAGACTGCCAGTAGGTGCATGTACATGTATATGTATATATATATATATATATATATTACTGCTCCACCATGCACCAGCTCGGTGCACTCGCGGACGGGTGCCGGTCATGCGGGGGTGCTCCCGCATATCCATTCTGCTCCACACTCCTCCGGGAAAGTTCCTCCCAAGGATCACAGCACTCACGGGGGCAGGGTCAACAAAAGCTTTATTCCGGAACCTTGTGCCTGAGGTTCCGGAATAAAGCATTTTTTGAACCTGCCCCCGTGAGTGCTGTGATCCTTGGGAGGAACTTTCCCGGAGGAGTGTGGAGCAGAATATATATATATATATATATATATATATATATATATATATATATATATATATATATTCACTGAAAAAAACAGAGGTTTTAGGGACAGTTATAGTTAGTTGGACATTGCACTCGTACAAAACCCGTGAAATTCCCCCGTTATAGTTAGTTCAGCTAACTATAACTCGCGCCCCGCAATGCACTGCTGATGACGTCACATATTACATCACTCATGACATGGTCAGTGACATCACTGATGACATCACTGATGACATCTCAAATGACATCACTGATGACATCATCCAGTGACTGTGTGTTTCTGTAAAGTTTAAATATGTTTAATATATATAGGGAAAGGCGTATTGAAGAATGAGTGGGTGTATAAGTGTCAGAATGGATGATTTAGTACGTGCGTGACTGACTCTACAAGTGAGTGATTAAACGTATCTTACTGAATGCATGGGCTAGTGACTAAACTGTGTGAATGTCTGTATCCGTCTGTTGGTGTGTAAGTGGATGCATGGATTTGCGAATAGCTACATGAGTGTCTATATGGGTTATTTATTGGTTCTATGAGTATCTGTATGGGTGCCTGAGTGTTTGTGTGGATGGGGTGTGTGCGACTGTGCATAGATGTGTGAGTGGGTGATTCACTGGGTGGATGGTTTCAAGAGTGCATCTGTGATAGACTGTATGGGTGGGTAAGTGTGTGTAAGAGTGTGTTAGTGAGTGAATGTATGTCCCAGTGGTACATGTGTGAGTAACTAAATATGGGAAAGGCAGTATATATGTGTATTGGAGTATATAAATAGCTATAAGCGAGAGTGAGTGATTGTGATAGTGGCTGTATGGATGAGTGTGTGCTTGTATCAGTGATTGTATAAGAGCGTAACAATGTGCTAGTATTTGTATGATTAAGTGAGCTGGTGTGTGTATAACTGTATAGGTGAGTAAATGGCAGTGTGTTTAATTATTTGCATGACTGACTAGGTGTGTGAGTACCTCTATGGATGAGTGGCGGTGTTTGAGTGTCTATATAGGAGTAAGAGTGCATATGATAGTCCTGTACTGAGTGACCATAAGTATGAGTGACTGTACGGGTGAGTGAGTGGATGTGTGTGTGTAGACCTAAGAATCAGTGAGTGGGTATGTAGTTATTGGTGTTGGAGTGTCTATGGTTTTGCGAATGGCACTCTGTAATTTAGATTGGGTGTATCAAAGGTTATATTAGGGTGTGAGGAGCTGCATCAGATTATCACGTGGATGATGTCATCAGTGATGTCATTTGAGATGTCATCAGTGATGTCATCAGTGATGTCACTGACCATGTCATGAGTGATGTAATATGTGACGTCATCAGCAGTGCATTGCGGGCGCGAGTTATAGTTAGCTGAACTAACTATAACGGGGAATTTCACGGGTTTTGTACGAGTGCAATGTCCAACTAACTATAACTGTCCCTAAAACCTCTGGTTTTTTCAGTGAATTTCAAAGGTTTTTTAAATGCGGATTTCTAAACTATAACGTGTCTGAAACCTATGGTTTTTTCAGTGAATTTCAAAGGTTTTTAAAATGCTAATTTGTAACTATAACGTGCCTGAAACCTACGGTTTTTTCAGTGAATTTCAAAGGTTTTTTTAAATGACAATTTTTAAATGTATTAATTTTTATATTAATTTTTTTCATACTGATTTACTACATTTTTAGAAACAATTTCTTTTACATATTTTATTTTTTAAATTACATTGTAATTACATTATACATTCCATTACAAAAATACTTTCTCAGAATGAATTACTTTAGTTTAAATACTTTGCACATAGGCAATAGACTTTTAAGTACAGTAGTTACAGTTGTTGCAATGGGCAACACATTTTCAAACACAATGCAACATTCAGCTCAATGTGAATTTCTAGTTAAATGCAATTAGTTACTTTATGGATTACTTTTCTAACCACAGGACTGGATCCTAGATTCAGTCCTGGTACATCTCCTGTAAACAGTTGAGTAAAAGCGTTTTGGTTACAGTCGTGATTTTTAAGGAATATTATTGTATTTTAAAAGTTGACACTTAGAAACTTTTTCTCATAGAATCACCAATGTTATCCTATGGAAGGAAATTCACTTAGCAGGTAAAAACTGTTATCGTTACGTTTTCTTACTCAGTGTTGGATCCTGGATCCAGCACTGGTGCATCTCCTGTAAACAGTTGAAAGAATGCGTTTAAGTCATACAGGCGATTTTTAAGGAATATTTGTAGTTTGTGAAAATCGACACTTTGAAACTTTTCTGCTGAAAACCAGACAATGGATTCCTATGGAAGAAAATATAAGTTACTGGTAAGTACGGTTAAAATTACTTTTCAGGACCAGTACTGGGCTGAAAGATACAGCACTGAGGTCTCTCCTTATAACAGGTGAGTAAATCGGAATTCGTATTTCGGCTGATTTTAGAGGAATATTTGTATGTTTCAAAAATCAACACTTAGAAACTTTTTCAGCAAAAAGCAGGCAATGATATCCTATGGAAGGAAATTCAAGTTACTGGTAAGTACGGTTAAAATTACTTTTGAGGATCAGTACTGGGCTGAAAGATGCAGCACTGAGGTCTCTCCTGATAACAGATGAGTAAATCGGAATTCGTATTTCGGCTGATTTTAGATGAATATTTTAAAGTTCCAAAACTCCACACTTAGAAGAATTTCCAAGTGAAAACAGTCAATGTTAGCCTATGGAAGGAAATTCAAGTTACTGGTAAGTACGGTTAAAATTACTTTTCAGGACCAGTACTGGGCTGAAAGATGCAGCACTGAGGTCTCTCCTGATAACAGGTGAGTAAATCAGAATTCGGATTTCGGCTGATTTTAGAGGAATATTTGTATGTTTCAAAAATCAACACTTAGAAACTTTTTCAGCAAAAAGCAGGCAATGATATCCTATGGAAGGAAATTCAAGTTACTGGTAAGTACGGTTAAAATTACTTTTGAGGATCAGTACTGGGCTGAAAGATGCAGCACTGAGGTCTCTCCTGATAACAGATGAGTAAATCGGAATTCGTATTTCGGCTGATTTTAGATGAATATTTTAAAGTTCCAAAACTCCACACTTAGAAGAATTTCCAAGTGAAACCAGTCAATGTTAGCCTATGGAAGGAAATTCAAGTTACTGGTAAGTACGGTTAAAATTACTTTTCAGGACCAGTACTGGGCTGAAAGATGCAGCACTGAGGTCTCTCCTGATAACAGGTGAGTAAATCAGAATTCGGATTTCGGCTGATTTTAGAGGAATATTTGTATGTTTCAAAAATCAACACTTAGAAACTTTTTCAGCAAAAAGCAGGCAATGATATCCTATGGAAGGAAATTCAAGTTACTGGTAAGTACGGTTAAAATTACTTTTGAGGATCAGTACTGGGCTGAAAGATGCAGCACTGAGGTCTCTCCTGATAACAGGTGAGTAAATCGGAATTCGTATTTCGGCTGATTTTAGAGGAATATTTTAAAGTTCCAAAACTCCACACTTAGAAGAATTTCCAAGTGAAACCAGTCAATGTTAGCCTATGAAGGAAATTCAAGTTACCGGTAAGTACGGTTAAAATTACTTTTCAGGACCAGTACTGGGCTGAAAGATGCAGCACTGAGGTCTCTCCTGATAACAGTTGAGTAAATCGGAATTCGTATTTCGGCTGATTTTAGAGGAATATTTTAAAGTTCCAAAACTCCACACTTAGAAGAATTTCCAAGTGAAACCAGTCAATGTTAGCCTATGAAGGAAATTCAAGTTACCGGTAAGTACGGTTAAAATTACTTTTGAGGATCAGTACTGGGCTGAAAGATGCAGCACTGAGGTCTCTCCTGATAACAGGTGAGTAAATCTGAATTTGGATTTCGGCTGATTTTAGAGGAATATTTGTATGTTTCAAAAATCAACACAGAAACTTTTTCAGCAAAAAGCAGTCAATGATATCCTATGGAAGGAAATTCAAGTTACTGGTAAGTACGGTTAAAATTACTTTTGAGGATCAGTACTGGGCTGAAAGATGCAGCACTGAGGTCTCTCCTGATAACAGGTGAGTAAATCGGAATTCGTATTTCGGCTGATTTTAGAGGAATATTTTAAAGTTCCAAAACTCCACACTTAGAAGAATTTCCAACTGAAACCAGTCAATGTTAGCCTATGAAGGAAATTCAAGTTACCGGTAAGTACGGTTAAAATTACTTTTCAGGACCAGTACTGGGCTGAAAGATGCAGCACTGAGGTCTCTCCTGATAGCAGGTGAGTAAATCAAAATTCGTATTTCGGCTGATTTTAGAGGAATATTTTAAAGTTCCAAAACTCCACACTTAGAAGAATTTCCAAGTGAAACCAGTCAATGTTAGCCTATGAAGGAAATTCAAGTTACCGGTAAGTACGGTTGAAATTACTTTTGAGGATCAGTACTGGGCTGAAAGATGCAGCACTGAGGTCTCTCCTGATAACAGGTGAGTAAATCGGAATTCGTATTTCGGCTGATTTTAGAGGAATATTTTAAAGTTCCAAAACTCCACACTTAGAAGAATTTCCAAGTGAAACCAGTCAATGTTAGCCTATGTAAGGAAATTCAAGTTACTGGTAAGTACGGTTAAAATTACTTTTCAGGACCAGTACTGGGCTGAAAGATGCAGCACTGAGGTCTCTCCTGATAACAGGTGAGTAAATCTGAATTCGGATTTCGGCTGATTTTAGAGGAATATTTGTATGTTTCAAAAATCAACACTTAGAAACTTTTTCAGCAAAAAGCAGTCAATGATATCCTATGGAAGGAAATTCAAGTTACTGGTAAGTACGGTTAAAATTACTTTTGAGGATCAGTACTGGGCTGAAAGATGCAGCACTGAGGTCTCTCCTGATAACAGGTGAGTAAATCGGAATTCGTATTTCGGCTGATTTTAGAGGAATATTTTAAAGTTCCAAAACTCCACACTTAGAAGAATTTCCAAGTGAAACCAGTCAATGTTAGCCTATGAAGGAAATTCAAGTTACCGGTAAGTACGGTTAAAATTACTTTTGAGGATCAGTACTGGGCTGAAAGATGCAGCACTGAGGTCTCTCCTGATAACAGGTGAGTAAATCGGAATTCGGATTTCGGCTGATTTTAGAGGAATATTTGCACAATGGTGAAGGGAGGGGCGGGGCCTGAGGTGACATCTGTGCAAACGCGCCCCGTGGTGCGTTTTAAGTTGGGGGATTAAGTCCCCTTGAATCATGAGGGTCCCTACGGGCCAACTAGCCCACCAGGAACCTCCAGTATGCGCCAGGGGCTGCGTTGCAGAGACATGTACAGAGGCCACACCCCTTTTACACCTCTCTGCAACGCAGCTCTGTGGCGCTTTCTGGACGTACCTGTTGGGCTAGTTGGCCCCCAGGGACCCTCAGTATTGAAGAGGATTTAATTCCCCATCTTAAAACGCGCCACGGGGCCTGTTTGCACACATGTCACCTGAAGCCCCGCCCCCTCCCTTCACCACTGTGCAAACACGCCCCGTGGCGCGTTTTAAGTCGGGGGATTAACTCCCTTGAATCCTGAGGGTCCCTGGGGTGCAACTAGCCCACCATATACCTCCAAAAAGCGCCATAGAGCTGCTTTGCAGAGAGGTGTAAAAGGGGCGTGGCCTCTGTACACCTCTCTGCAAGGCAGCCCCTGGCGCATACTGGAGGTTCCTGGTGGGCTAGTTGACCCCCAGGGACCCCCAGTATTCAAGGGGAATTTGTTCCCCCTCTGCAAACGCGCCAGGGGGCGCGTTTGCAGAGTGGTGAAGGAAGGGGGCGGGGCCTGCGTGATCGTTTTTACACATGGGGAGCAGCTAACATGCTGCTCCCCATGTGGAAAAGCAATCGGCTTTGGATATTGGAAGAGAGAGCAGGTTTCTCTGCTCTCTCTTCCAATATCCAAAGCAGTTTGCAATGACAGGACGGGAGCCGCGAGGCTCCCGTCCTGTCATTGCAAACAGCAGTGTCCCGGGGGTAGGCACCCGGGACACTGCAGGAGCCGGCCCTGGGGGTGGTGGTCCCCAGGGCCATCAAGGGCTCCAGGAGGGGGCCGCGCGGCCCCCCTCCCATTCAGTGCACAGCCCCGGGAGGTGGTGGTCCCCGGGGCTCTGGGGGTCCAAAACGGACCCCCATTGTAATTTTTCTTAGTGCCCCGGGAGGTGGTCGTCCCCGGGGCGTGTGGGGGCTGGAGCCCCCCACACAGGTTTTTAATAAAAAAAAGAAGCCCCGAGGAGGTGGTGGTCCCCGGGGCTGCGGGAGGGCTCAGAGCCCTCCCGCACCATTCTACATAAAGCCCCGGGGGGGTGGTGGTCCTTAGAGGCCCCCCACACATAAAATTACCCCCCCCCAGCATGCCCCCGGGACTTGGCCCACCCGGGGGCCAATTAACATCGAAGCGCGGGAGACTGCGCTTCGATTTTTTTCGGCAGGGTTCGCGCTCCCTGAGCGCATCCTGCCGATTTAAAAAAAAAAAATATATATATTTTTTTTGCCCAGGGGTCCTTGTGGGACCCCCTGAGCAGACCCAGGGGGTCAGGGTGTTTCTACCCTGCCCCCTTTGTGCGAGGGACAAAATGGCTGCCAACACTTCCTGATTTGGAGTGTTGACAGCCAATTAACATAAAGCTCGTGCTCGGGAGGATCCGCGGCCCTAGATATATCTATCTTTTTACTTTTCATTTTCTCAGCAACTACTGAACGGATTTACACCATTTAACAAAAAGGGTTCTTTCTGAACCAAGAACTACCTCTTTGCCAAATTTGGTGTAATTCCGTTCAGCAGTTCGGGCTGTAGCCGTGTCTAAAGTTTCCTATGGAAAATTGCATGGGGAAAACGCGTTTTGGGACCCCCTTTTTCTCGGCCCCCGCTTGACGAATCCCCCGAGACTTTCAGGGTAGGAGCGGACCGGAGCGGGCCACAAAGTTTGAAAATTTTGCGAAGATACGTCAACCGGCAAGAGAGTTATTTCAAATAGAATGTCGCGGATTTCCTATGGATAATAGGTTGTAACTATAACTATCTACTGGCGACCGCCAGTAGATAATATATATATATATATATATTCAACAGATTCTTTCAGTTTCTCATTAAAACAGAACAGGACTCTTCGTAGTGCAGTAAATTGGATGCATTTGAAGTTCATAAGGCAGATACAAGATTGTATAGCGTCAGATGCGTTTCAGCTTAAAAAAGCCTTTTTCACGATGCTTGCACAGAGAAAGCTTTCATTTTATTGCAATTCATAAACATGGAAGATGGGCAAATTCCTTCGATCAACATCGTGGCCATATTAGAATATGCAGATCTCTATTATTTATTTATTATTTGAAAAGTTTTATAAAGTGCGAACATGACCCTTGCGGGTATCAGAGCGCTGTACACAGAGGCAGAAGCATGCATGAACTCAGAACAGTTGCGGTCAACATTGTAAAACAACAAGGAGTAAACAATCAAGATCAGGTCCCGGGTAGAGGGCCCTGCTAGTTCAGTTTCTCATATAGTGCTATATATTTCCTGTAACATTCAGTAAAACAATCATAGAGTGGCTCGTCACAGCTTAGTAGAATAAATGACAAATCTGTAATCGGCCCAAGAAGTATTCTTCTATTATAGTTCCGGAAGGGCCCTAGAGTAAAATAACAGTTTACCATCCAATCAAAAATAAATAGCGAAAGATACGTTGGGATAAATGTCAAATCTGTCAACAAGGGGACTAGAGGAAGAGTACAGGATGATGCAGTTAATGTCCACTCAGGAAAAGCCATTTGGCCTGTTTCTTGAAAAAGGCAGTGGAAGGATTGGCTCTCATCTCCGTAGGAAGAGCGTTCCAGATTCTAGGCGCAAGGCCGGAGAAAGCACGTTTGTACGTACTTTTCTTTTTGAATTTAGGAGGTTTCAAGAGTAGTGTGGACGTACTTCTTAAGTTCCGACCGGAGCCAGAAAGAACAAGCTTGTTTGCCAGATAGGCCGGAGTGTTGAAATGCAGGGCTTTATGCGTGAGGCAAGCTATTTTGAAACGGATCCTGGCTTCAATAGACAAACAGTTGAGCTGCAAAAGGTCAGGTGTGATGCGATCGTGTTTTTTGGAGCCTGTGATGAGCCTGGCCGATGCATTGAGAGTGGCTCTGAGAGGGGCCAAGCTTGCTTTAGGAAGCCCCGCAAGGGTCACCAGGCCATATTCAAGTCGTGATATCACCAGGGATTGTACTGCAGGCTGTAAGTCTTCTGGCGGAAGGAAAGGCTAATGCTGTTATCATCCACAGAACTTGGGGCATCAATATATGCTCCTACGCAGATGATACCCAACTGATGGTTACTCTAGACAGACAAGACGACACTAGGACCAGACTTACTAGCTGTCTTACAGAAATGGCAGCATGGATGTCTGACCACTGTCTAAAACTGAATGCAGACAAGTCTGAAATCTTATTGTTTGGGGGTGCTCATCAAGTCTGGAACACAACTTGGTGGCCCTCTACCCTGGGTAAACCCCCGGCCCCCAAACAGGTGGCAAAAACCTGGGAATTCTCAGTGGATAATACACTCACCATGCAGAATCATGTTCATGCACTCTGCGGGAAAAGTTTTGCTATCCTAAAAATGCTAAAGAGAACATTCCAGTGGATTCCGCTAGAGTGCAGAAAGACTCTGGTCCAAGCACTGCTTATTAGCAGGCTGGATTACGGGAACGCTCTTTTTGTTGGCATGGCGGACTACCTCTTCTCTCGACTTCAGTTAGTCCAGAATGCGGCTGCTAAAGCAGTATGCAATGAGAAGAAGTATAGCTCATCCTCGGAATGCATGAAGACTCTACATTGGCTCCCAATGAGACAAAGAGCCATGTTTAAACTACTGTGTCATGCACATAAAGTCCTGCATCATGCAGGACCTAAAATTCTCCAAGGCAGAGTCAAGTTCTATCTTCCCAACCGGAATCTGCGATCGTGCCACCAGGCCAGGGCAACCACCAAATGCATTAAAAAGTCCAGAATAGGGGGTCGTTCCTTCTCACATCTGGCGGCAAAACTTTGGAACGAACTTCCATCCGAACTTCGACTTACTGATTGCCACCTACTATTTAGAAAAAAGCTGAAAACGCATTTGTTCCCCAAAGCTTGAGTAGCTACAGAACTCCCCACCACACTGGGTTTCTCACCCGAAAGGGCTCTCCTTCAGCGCCGTGATATCCATCCGGATGTATGTCGCGCTTTACAAATAAATAAAATAAAATAAGAACTTGTTGCTGTCGTGACAGTATTGACATTGATTTAGCCCAACTGGACATTATTAAATCTTTCAAAATTGTGAGCTAATGAACTTGTGGCCAAAATGTAAATAATATTTAGACATCCATAAAAAAAATCATTGTTGGAGAATAATCTTTATAAAAAACTATATATTCAAAGCGATTGAGCCCCATTGGGCAGAGACTGAATAAGCCTTACAATTGTCTTACGATTGTTCACAGATGTTTTTACTGCAGGTACATAATTGACTATATACTCGTTTGTCATTATAAATTGAAATTAGCCTTCAT
Source organism: Calotriton arnoldi (assembly GCA_963921515.1). NCBI lineage: Eukaryota > Metazoa > Chordata > Amphibia > Caudata > Salamandridae > Calotriton > Calotriton arnoldi. The sequence goes on from CAWUFW010012829.1 coordinate 226,432, forward strand.
TTAAATACTTAATTTGTCAGCAAGTGCATAAACATCACAAATATACTATTGTAATATAGCAAATATTCTCACACATCAAGAGATAGCCGTGCTTACCTGTGCCGGCTGCCGCTGCTTCCAAATCTTTGTATGATAAGACAGAAGAAGAAATGATCACAAGACTAAGGGAGAGGGGATACCAAGATGAGACTCTGAGCAGAGCAAGGAACAGAGTAGCCAGCAAAAATAGAGTAGAATTACTATTCAGAATTCCAGTTCAGAATTTGCAAAGTGACAGTGAGTGCAGATTCATCACCACATATAGCAAACACCACAGAAAAATGAGAAAGGCTATGCAAAAATACTGGTATCTAATTTAACAATACTCTGCAATTGGATCAGAAATTAATCCCAAGCCCCTAATCACTTACAGGAAATCCCAATCCATCAGAAACACCCTAGTTAAGACCCAAATAAGTACTGAGAGTAACTGGCTGAAATATAAGAATAGTTTTAAAAAATGCAGCAAATGCAAAGCCTGTTTACAAGGGAAAAATTACAGAGATCAAGATTGATCTAGGTGAATGGATACAGATTCCTAGCCATTTAATTGTAAATCAGAATTTGCAGTTTATCTGCTTGAATGTCCCTGCCCAAAGAAATATATATGTGTTACAGCAAACAAATGATGGACGGAATGCTGACAATTCAAACATTCTCCCCCAGTCAAAAGATCTGGGTTAAATCAATTTGTCTTTTGCCCACTACGCCACCCCAGTTTGGACCCAGCCATATGCAAATCACTCTTGACCCTGTGCCCCATGGGAACAGTCCAGACCGAACTGCCCGGCCAGGTCCTCCCTGGACCGGAAACAAGCATCCTGGAACCGGTTTCAGGGTATGTCACCCTTCTTCAGCCAGGCTAGCTTGAATCCAGTGGCGCAGTGAGCAAGGGATGGGGTGAATGTATGACATTGTTCTACATTCTGTCCATCAATTGTTCTTTTTGCATTTGTCACCCCGAGTGGGACGGGTATGCCCAGACGTGGGTCCAGTGCTCTCCATGCCACTGGAGTCAAGCTATCCTGGCTGATGAGGGCTGAAACCCGAAACCGGTTCTAGGATGCTTGTTTCCAGTCCAGGGAGGACCTGGCCTGACAGTTCGGGCTGGACTGTTCCTATTGGGCGCAGGGTCAAGACTGATTTCCATATTGCTGGGTCCAAACTGGAATGGCATTGTGAGCAAAAAAACGATGGATTTAGGCCCAGATCTCTGTACTGGGGTGAATGTATGACATTGTTCTGCATTCTGTCCATCAATTGTTCTTTTTGCATTTGTCACCCTGAGTGGGACGGGTATGCCCAGACATGGGTCCCGTGCTCTCCATGCCACTGGAGTCAAGCTATCCTGGCTGATGAGGGCTGAAAGCCCGAAACCGGTCCTAGGATGCTTGTTTCCAGTCCAGGGAGGACCTGGCCTGGCAGTTCGGGCTGGACTGTTCCCATTGGGCGCAGGGTCAAGACTGATTTGCATATGGCTGGGTCCAAACTGTAATGGCATGGTGAGCAAAAAAATGATGGATTTAGGCCCAGATCTCTGTACTGGGGTGAATGTATGACATTGTTCTGCATTCTGTCCATCAATTGTTCTTTTTGCATTTGTCACCCCGATTACGATGGGTATGCCCAGACGTGGGTCCTGTGCTCTCCATGCCACTGGAGTCAAGCTATCCTGGCTGATGAGGGCTGAAAGCCCGAAACCGGTCCTAGGATGCTTGTTTCCAGTCCAGGGAGGACCTGGCCTGGCAGTTCGGGCTGGACTGTTCCCATTGGGTGCAGGGGCAAGACTGATTTGCATATGGCTGGGTCCAAACTGGAATGGCGAGCAAAAAAACGATGGATTTAGGCCCAGATCTCTGTACTGGGGTGAATGTATGACATTGTTCTGCATTCTGTCCATCAATTGTTCTTATATATAGGCAGTACGATATTAGAGGCACACAAGCGCACTTTGCAACACATTTGAGCCGTACAAAATATAGATGAGACATACCCCATAGCGGAGAATTTCAAGGAATACCATGGAAGCAATTCTAAACTTTTAAATTACAGCTTGATAGACCAGTTGAAGAAATCCCCACATGGGGGAGATAGAGAGAAAGCACTTAGACAACTTGAATGTAGGTATAGTTTGAGAATAGGAACAAAAGAACCTATATGACTGAACAGGGATGAAGAGATGTTTACATATTTATGAATAAGGAATCCAACATTGATCTTTGCCTCAGTCATTTTAAATGCTTTTAATATTGCACGAAACAAATGCTTTAGAATGCATTTTTTCAAAATGTATAATTTTGAAATTGATCACATTGTTTTTTGTTTATTTATAGGACCACAGACCAATAGGCACTGTGTCATGACTGTAACCAATTGGGAATGCAGTAGAGCTTATCTCTTTCTTTATTATTTAGATTTTGGTGATAAGAAAAAAGAAGTTTCCGTTAATGTCTAAGTAGGTCAGCCCAATGGGGCTTGATGTGTGAGAAAATTTGCTATATTACAACAGTATGTTTGTGATGTTTATGCACTTTCTGACAAACAAAGTATTTAATTGAAGGCTAATTTCAAGTTTTAATGACAAACAAGTATATAGTCTCTGTCCAATGGGGCTCAATCGCATTAGATATATAGATTTTTATAAAGATAATTTTCCTACAATGATTATATTTAATTATATGGATGTCTTAATATATTTACATTTAGGCCACATGTACATTAGCTCCCAATTTTGAAAGATTTAATAATGCCCAATTGGGCTACATCAATATCAGTGAGTGGCAGTATGGGTGAGTGAATGGATGTATGAGTACTTGAATAGATGTGTGAATGGGTATGTAAGCTGTTGTGTGGGTGTGTGAGTGGCTGCATGGGTCTGGGAGTGTGTGAGTGGGCCTGTGAGTGGATGTGTGAGTGTCTGTGTGGGCCTGTGAGTGAGTGTCTGAGTGCTTGTGTAGGATGTGAGTGGGTGTTTGAGTGCCTGTGTGGGTCTATGAATGGGTCTGTGAGTGTCTGTGTTGGTCTGTTAGTGGGTGTCTGAGTATCTGAGTGGGTGTTTGAGTGTCTGTGTTGGTCTGTGAGTGGGTATGTCAGTGGCTATTTGGGTATGTGAGGGCATCTGTGAGTGCTAACATGGGTCTGTGAGTGGGTGTGGCAATGCCTGTGTAGGTCTTTGAGTGGGTGGATGAATCCCTGTGTAGGTCTGTGAGTGGGTAAGTGACTGCCTGTGCGGGTCTGTAATGGGTGCAAGAGTACCTGTGTTGGTGTCTTAGTGTGTCTGAAAGTGTTTTTTTCAAAGTGCGTCAAGATTCACAGATCCATTGTGGATTTACACAGTGTGCCACGCTAATCCTTGTGGGTGAGCCGCTGATTCCCTAAGTGGAAAATAAATGATATAACTCAATTTCGTACCAAACATGCATCTCTCTGACACTCCTCTAACACACCCATGGGGTCAGGGTGCCTCTACCCTGACCCCTTTAATCATTTGCAGATACATTGTAAGACCCAGGACTGTTCCCCGATACTTAAAATGACAGCTGCAACCTCCCGGTTAGGTTGTGGTCAGCCAATCACTGTGTTGCTGGAGGCGTGTGACTTCACGGATCCCCCACGGGGGCGCAATAATTATGTAACTCTTACATTAGATCCTGCTTAAAACTTAGGCACCCTTACACCATGGTGCAAGGGTGCCTGCACTGGCGCTAGGTAGCACATTGTGCACCAGCGCAAGGAAAATACAGGAATGTGCTGTATAATCTTTAATACGGCGCATTCCTGCCCTTTCCCTATCACACAGACCAATAGGCACTGTGTCATGACTGTAACCAATTGGGAATGCAGTAGAGCTTATCTCTTTCTTTATTATTTAGATTTTGGTGATAAGAAAAAAAGAAGTTTCCGTTAATGTCTAAGTAGGTCAGCCCAATGGGGCTTGATGTGTGAGAAAATTTGCTATATTACAACAGTATGTTTGTGATGTTTATGCACTTTCTGACAAACAAAGTATTTAATTGAAGGCTAATTTCAAGTTTTAATGACAAACAAGTATATAGTCTCTGTCCAATGGGGCTCAATCGCATTAGATATATAGATTTTTATAAAGATAATTTTCCTACAATGATTATATTTAATTATATGGATGTCTTAATATATTTACATTTAGGCCACATGTACATTAGCTCCCAATTTTGAAAGATTTAATAATGCCCAATTGGGCTACATCAATATCAGTGAGTGGCAGTATGGGTGAGTGAATGGATGTATGAGTACTTGAATAGATGTGTGAATGGGTATGTAAGCTGTTGTGTGGGTGTGTGAGTGGCTGCATGGGTCTGGGAGTGTGTGAGTGGGCCTGTGAGTGGATGTGTGAGTGTCTGTGTGGGCCTGTGAGTGAGTGTCTGAGTGCTTGTGTAGGATGTGAGTGGGTGTTTGAGTGCCTGTGTGGGTCTATGAATGGGTCTGTGAGTGTCTGTGTTGGTCTGTTAGTGGGTGTCTGAGTATCTGAGTGGGTGTTTGAGTGTCTGTGTGGGTCTGTGAGTGGGTATGTCAGTGGCTATTTGGGTATGTGAGTGCATCTGTGAGTGCTAACATGGGTCTGTGAGTGGGTGTGGCAATGCCTGTGTAGGTCTTTGAGTGGGTGGATGAATCCCTGTGTAGGTCTGTGAGTGGGTAAGTGACTGCCTGTGCGGGTCTGTAATGGGTGCAAGAGTACCTGTGTTGGTGTCTTAGTGTGTCTGAAAGTGTTTTTTTCAAAGTGCGTCAAGATTCACAGATCCATTGTGGATTTACACAGTGTGCCACGCTAATCCTTGTGGGTGAGCCGCTGATTCCCTAAGTGGAAAATAAATGATATAACTCAATTTCGTACCGAACATGCATCTCTCTGACACTCCTCTAACACACCCATGGGGTCAGGGTGCCTCTACCCTGACCCGTTTAATCATTTGCAGATACATTGTAAGACCCAGGACTGTTCCCCGATACTTAAAATGACAGCTGCAACCTCCCGGTTAGGTTGTGGTCAGCCAATCACTGTGTTGCTGGAGGCGTGTGACTTCACGGATCCCCCACGGGGGCGCAATAATTATGTAACTCTTACATTAGATCCTGCTTAAAACTTAGGCACCCTTACACCATGGTGCAAGGGTGCCTGCACTGGCGCTAGGTAGCACATTGTGCACCAGCGCAAGGAAAATACAGGAATGTGCTGTATAATCTTTAATACGGCGCATTCCTGCCCTTTCCCTATCACACAGTACACCAAGATTACTAGCTGTGCTGCGTGATTTTTTCATAAATATGCCCCTAAATTTTTAAAGGGCTGTTGACACAAAAATCTACTTTTTTGAGTCTGCGTCCTCTCTCACGGTACGAATGCTTATGACCTCACCCTTAGAATTTTTATGAAAGGATGAGTTGCGGTGGTATTTGACTTTCTGCCAGTTTGTGTTCTCTGTTATAGCCTCCTCCGGCATAGGCCTAGGGCTCATCAGGGCTTGGATCCGGTGTGTGGCAAGGGCTTGCAAGAGGATACGCTTTACCTTACCTGAAAATGTCCACTAACCATTAGGGCATAGGAATACTATCCTATGACATCACTGTGGGGCATCAACACACTTAGTTTGAAGTTTGCTAACTGCAGTTTGAAAGGGTGTTTAGCGGTTCGACCAGATTGTTGAGTGAGGGCTTTGCTAGTTTGTTGGTTAAAGCCATCACCAACAAAAACACCAGGGTACAAAAACAATTTACTCTTGGGAAATCTGTACAGGATTTCTCCTGGCAATGTTTATTATATGGTGAGCCTATGTAAACAAGCTGCTTTCCCACTTACACGGAAGTCTGCTTCAGTCAGAGCTGTAAATGTTTCTGGGAATTTTTTTTTAGGTAAAGTTATAATTATATAAATGTTTCTAGGTTGGAGGGAGGTGTCTTGTTTTCATAATCTGGCAGTACAACAGCAGGGGTCTCTTAATGAATCACCTGCACATTTCCACCAATTCTTTAGACCTAAGTGGAATCTCTGATAATGAGAATTTTGAACTAGTAATAAATCTCTTTTGGCTAAACTGGTCCAGGCACAGAGTGATATGCAGGAGTAGCTAACCTTGCCTGATGATTGATGGCTCCCTTATAAATTATAATGGTGAGTTCATGGGCTCTTTACATGCTTCAAGTACGCTTAACCACAGGATGCTGATGCAGAAAACTTTTAAAGATATCCTTGATGCATTTTTGTCAGTAAATAAACAGAAAACTAAGCAATTATTAGCATTTAATACTATTAAAAAGAAGTAATTGTGATAAAAAACATTCATCATTTGTTAAGCGCTTAAGATTCATTTATAATGGAATCAGAGAAAAGATATGTGTCTGTTAAGAATAAGCTTCATCTGGGGAAATTTACACCACATATGGAAAGCCCAAATACTGTTTTTGTCCATACAACACCCCATTAACTAATTTGATTGCGTTGTAAAGTAAGGTATATCTCCTCTGAAATGATAATAAAATAAAGATAAATATTAACCCGAAATCCTATTGTGAAGAGACCTCTTAGGCTGTTCTGTTCCACTATGGAAGATTCTCAGTCACTGGGTTGCAGGGATAAATTTAGGAAATGTGGAAACAGTAGAATATTTAGGTCACTACTCATTAGAAAAGCCATAGAGCAGGAGGTCTCCTACCTTTTATTTGGGAAGAGCTGCTTATGTTCATTGGAAATCATCCTGAGCTACCAATACTATTAGTGTTGTATTGTTGTAATAGTTACCACATCAGACAAAATTATATTGGTGGCCATCCTATGCCAGATTATCACCAGTGATCACCTCAGTGCATCAGGCAAAGTTGCCAAAAGTAAAGTAAAAAAACGATTTGTCAATTTTGAATTTCTTTACATGATAATAAATAAGTCATAGCTGCAACGTTCCTGGCACCAAGGAAATAATATGTCTCCCCAACAACTAAATGCTTTAAGCTTGAAAACAATCTTTTACATTTTTATATACATATATTAAGTCAGAGAAGCAAAAGTTTCTAATTTCATAGGATAGCCTGCACTTAGGACAGCTACTTATAGGTAGCTGGAGAGCTACCAATAGCTTACGAGCTACTCGTTGGAGAACCCTGAGTCTATGCCAATACTGGTGACAGCATTATAGAACCTGGTCCCTCATAACGTTAGGAAAGAAAGACTATTAATTGTATTATTATTGTTAGAATTCTGTGTGAAGATCATTGCTGTTGAAGTTTAACGAGCTGCATGGTGATTTAAACCAACTGCGTGAGAAGGGAGATGGAGAAGAATACTCCCTTGTGACATATCTATGAAGGACAAGGTGATGGAAAATTCTGCATTTTACCAAGAGGGCTGACACCAGGCACATTTTGAACTTAATTTTGATTGGTTCTTCCTTTGTGGGAAATGTAGGACATGTATCTTTCTTCTGAATTTAATTATTTCATTTATGTTTTTGGTGTTAGACAGTTGGACTTTTTTCTGTCCACCCTTGCAGGTGGACTTTCCTTTTCCTGCTCTTGAGACCCAGGTTCATTTTAACCCTGCTGATATAGATAGCTTCTCATGCAAGCACTTTTCTTCTTTACCAGATTATAACCTTCAATTGGTTCTTTTTGAGATATTATATTTGCTAACACCTGCTGATTATGAATTTCTCGACTTTGACTGAAATTTGAGATTAGCATGAGGGATTTCCCTGTTAGGGGAACATAATCTATCTGTTATAATTTGCCTATTCTACAGTTTAATAACTGACTTTTCATTTGCCTGGACTATTTTCACATATGCTGTATTTGGGAGACTATTGATTTATGACTAAACTGATTTGATTTGAAACTGTAACTCTACCAATGTGTTAATCCACCTTTGCGGTTTGCAAATTTACTCATCTGTCACTACTGTTGGGCAAAAGATGCTTCACTGCCGTTGATATGTCAGTATATTTGATGCTATCAGCCTCAGTTCAACACAAAGGTCCATGCATGTAGGTATAGCCCTGTTCCAAATTTGCATTAAATTTGCACTGTACAAACACCATCCTTTCATCCTGCTATCACTGCATAGGTTACTTTGCCTAATGATATACATCAGAATGTTCAAATATTGCCCAAGCCAACTTTAGCAGGTGCCATTATGTGTGAGATATATATATATATATATTCACTGAAAAAACCATAGGTTTCAGGGACGTTATAGTTAGAAATTAGCATTTAAAAAATCTTAGAAATTCACTGAAAAAACCACAGGTTTCAGGGACGTTATAGTTAGTTGGACATTTCACTCATACAAAACCTGAGAAATTCGGCCGTTATAGTTAGTTCAGCTAACTATAACTCGCACCCCCGCAATGCACTGCTGATGACGTCACATATTACATCATTCATGACATGGTCAGTGACATGACTGATGACATCTCAAATGACATCACTGATGACATCACTGATGACATCATCCAGTGACTGTGTGTTTCTGTAAAGTTTAAATATGTTTTATATATATATATAGGCCAAGGTGTATTGAAGAATGAGTGGGTGTATAAGTGTCTGAATGGATGATTTAGTAGGTGCGTGACTGACTGTATAAGTGAGTGATTAAATGTGTCTTACTGAATGCATGGGTTAGTGACTGATACAGACATTCACACAGTTTAGTTTGTCAGTTGGTGTGTAAGCGGTTGCATGGGTTGGTGTGTAGCTAAATGAGGGTCTATATGGGTTATTGATTGGTTGTTTGAGTATCTGTATGGGTGCCTGAGTGTCTGTGTGGGTGGGTGGGGGGTGTGACTCTGTGCATAGATGTGTGAGTGGGTGATTCACTGGGTGTATGGGTTCAAGAGTACATCTGTGAAGGGCTGTATGGGTGGGTGAGTGTGTGTATGGGTGTGTTGGTGAGTGAATGGATGTCTCAGTGGTACATGTGTGAGTAACTGCATATGTGAAAGGCAGTATATGTGAGTGTTGGAGTATATAAATGACTATATGTGAGAGTGAGTGATTGTGAGAGTGGCTGTATGGATGAGTGTGTGCTTGTATTAGTTATTGTATAAGAGTGTAAGTATGTGTTAGTATATGTTTGAATAAGTGAAGTGGTGTGTATATAACTGTATAGGTGAGTAAATGGGAGTGTGATTGATTCTTTGCATGACTGACTAGGTGTGTGAGTAACTCTATGGATGAGTGGCGGTGTGTGAGTATCGGTATACATATGTGAGTGCATATGATAGTGCCGTATTGATGGTTGACTGCATGTATGAGTGACTGTATGGGTGAATGAGTGGTTGTGTGCCTGAAAGTGAGAAGACTCAAGGATGGTTGAAACCATCTCTGTGTTTTAAACGATGCAGCAAGTGTCGAGCTTGCAGTATTGGAAAAAATACAACCAAATACTCTACACCGTTTAGCAAGAATGAGATTAAGATTAGAAGCTCCTACAATTGCAAAACTGACTTCGCAATCTATGTGTTGACATGCACCTGTGGCTTACAGTACGTGGGAAGTAGACAACAGGATGTGGGAGCACACCGCTGACCTCTCAGACAAGGTTCGCCCCTGGCATTCTGGTAAATGCAGTCTCTTGTAGCTCGCTCCGATATTTTCGAGTGTTTTGCCAAGGTTGGCGCAGATAGTGCTGATCTCTAGACACGTGTTTCTGGTTTATTAACCGTCATCAGTAGAGAATACAGTCTTGTATTTTGGGGTTTGCTGAGTAGGCTGCCAAACATTATATCAGGTCCGGTACCTCTCACTGGCGCGCAGGTGCTTCATCCACGAGCTGGGAAGTACTATGCTACAGGTGCATAAGAGGATTCTTCAACACATGAGGGCAATATCCAACACGGATAGATTGTATCCGGTAGCCCGACACTGTGAAGTGACTCACAATAAAGATCCCACTCAAATCACGTATTTCGTGATAGATGCTATTCCACCGAATAAAAGAGGGGGGGACAGAGTGAGGCAACTGCGCGCCCTAGAGACTCGCTATATTCTTCTACCTAATAGCAGAACACCAAATGGTCTCAATTATGATGAAGAATTTCACTCTTGTCTGTAATGTGAATTGATTTGTTTATTTCTGGAGAAATCAACTAAGATGTGGATTTGTGATTATGGAGTAATTAGTATTCTTAAGTTGTGTACATCATTGATAATGTCCTTTCATAGAACGCACAAATGAATTCCAGCGTAGAGCAGGCGCATACCATGTGATAAGACATTTTACTAAAAGGGCACTTGCCCGGGATTTTTGCAAAGCAATTTTGGATTTCCAATCACATAATTGTGTGTTTGTAACTCAGGCACTTGCCTTTTATTCTAGAACCCAACTGGTAGATACTTATCTTTAGTCACTGTATCCATTTATAATTCTCTTGTATATAAATAATGTGGGTAGGATAATTATTTAGTGGCGAAAAAAGAAAGTTGGTTTGCTTTCCTAATGCATAAATAACACAGCGAGAATGTGTAACTGTGTTAGAAGCTTAAGGGTAAAGGAGTTTAGCATCAGAGTATTTTTTTTCAAACACACTGAAATGCTTTAGTAAATTTAATACCATGATTTATTTTCTTTTTGGCACATTTATGAACACGGAAAACAGCAATGAAGTAACTAAAGTCTCTTTTCCAGGCCAGTCACACACATGGTATGTAAAGGCCACTGGCAGAGTACGCCGTAACACCTTGTGAACAAGGCCGCTGTGACAGCTGAAACGCGTCATGGCTGACGTGCTTTTGAATTAAAGATAGAAGATACTGATCGCATTTGTTGTTGGCTCCATTTGTTTCCTAAAAAAGACTGTATCAAGCGTTTTCATAATATATATATATATATATATATTATCTACTGGCGGTCGCCAGTAGATAGTTATAGTTAGGACCTATTTTCCATAGGAAATCCGCAACATTCTATTTGAAATAACTCTTGCGTCGGTTGACGAATCTTCGCGAAATTTTCAAACTTTATGGCCCGCTCCAGTCGGCTCCTATCCTGAAAGTCTCGGTTTGATTCGTCAAGCAGGGGCTGAGATAAAAGGGGGGTCCCAAAACGTGTTTTCCCCATTCATTTTCCCATAGGAAACTTTAGCCACGGCTACAGCCCGAACTGCTGAACGGAATTACACCAAATTTGGCAAAGAGGTAGTTCTTGGTTCAGAAAGAACCCTTTTTGTTAAATGGTGTAAATCCGTTCAGTAGTTCCTGAGAAAATCAAAAGGAAACTCACATATATATCAATGGCCGCGTAGGGTCCGCGCACCCTCCCGATCACGAGCTGCATGCTAATTGGCTGTCAACACTCCAAACCAGGAAGTGTTGGCAGCCATCTTGTTCCTCGGTAGAACCGAGGAACAAGAAAAGAGAAAAACAAGTGCGCAAAGCGCAAAAAGGGGGCAGGGTAGAAACACCCTGACCCCCTAGGCCTGCTTAGGGCCCAACATTTTTTTTTTTTAAATCGGCAAAAACGCGGATCCTGCCGATAAAAAAAAAAAAACGAAGCGCTGTCTCCCACGCTTTGTTGTTAATTGGCCCCCGGGTGGGCCAAGTCCCGGGGGCATGCGGGGTTTATTTATAATATGTGGGGGGGGGGCCTCTAAGGCCCCCCAAGCCCCGGGGACCGCCACCCCCGGGGCTTTAAAAACAAATGGTGTGGGAGGGCTCTCGGCCCGCCCGCAACCCCGGGGACCGCCACCCCCGGAGCTTCTTTTTTAAATTAAAATTGCCAGTGTGGGGGGCTCCAGCCCCCACACGCCCCGGGACCGCCACCTCCCCGGGGCACTAAAGATTTAAATATGGGGGTCCATTACGGACCCCCAGAGCCCCGGGGACCACCACCTCCCCGGGGCTTTGAATAAGTTGGGAGGGGGCCGCGCGGCCCCCTCCTGGAGCCCTTGATGGCCCTGGGGACCACCACCCCCAGGGCCAGCTCCTGCAGTGTCCCGGGGTGCCTACCCGGGACACTGTAGTTTGCTATGACAGGACGGGAGCCTCGCGGCTCCCGTCCTGTCATAGCAAACTGCTTTGGATATTGGAAGAGAGGCAGGAAACCTGCTCTCACTTCCAATATCCAAAGCACATTGCTTTCCACACGGGGAGCTGCATGTTAGCAGCTCCCCATGTGGAAAAGCAATACCGGCTCCCGCAGGACGCGGGGAGCCGGCAGAGTCCGTGGGGGAGTTGGGGTCCCCCCACGGACCCCAAAGGATAGGGCCAGCCCCGGGGGATGGGGTCCCTGGGGCAAGTAGTGGCCTTAGGAGGGGGGCCATGCAGCCCCCCTCCTCCAAAATTATTTTTAAAAAAGTGGCCATGCCCCAGGGGATGGGGTCCCCGGGGCCGGAATAGGCCACGGGAGAGGGGCCACGCGGCCCCCTTCCCCTACAGTATTTTTTTTTTAAAAAGGCATCAGGCCCTGGGGGATGGGGTCCCCAGGGCCCCAAAAAGTAAAAAAGAAGGGGGGCCACACAGCCCCCTTAAAAAAAAAAAAAAGAAAGAAAAAGACGCGATCGAGCGTCAGGCCCCGCCCCCTCCCTTAACCACTCTGCAAATGCGCGCTGTGGCGCGTTTTAAATTGGGGAAATAATTCCTATTCAATACTGGGGGTCCCTGGGGGCCAACTAGCCCACCAGGTACCACCACCTCCCCGGGGCTTTGAATAAGTTGGGAGGGGGGCCGCGCGGCCCCCCTCCTGGAGCCCTTGATGGCCCTGGGGACCACCACCCCCCAGGGCCAGCTCCTGCAGTGTCCCGGGGTGCCTACCCCGGGACACTGTAGTTTGCTATGACAGGACGGGAGCCTCGCGGCTCCCGTCCTGTCATAGCAAACTGCTTTGGATATTGGAAGAGAGAGCAGGAAACCTGCTGTCGCTTCCAATATCCAAAGCACATTGCTTTTCCACACGGGGAGCTGCATGTTAGCAGCTCCCCATGTGGAAAAACAATACCGGCTCCGGCAGGACGCGGGGAGCTGGCAAAGTCCGTGGGGGAGTTGGGGTCCCCCACGGACCCCAAAGGATAGGGCCAGCCCCGGGGGATGGGGTCCCTGGGGCAAGTAGTGGCCTTAGGAGGGGGCCATGCAGCCCCCTCCTCCAAAATTATTTTTAAAAAGTGGCCATGCCCCAGGGGATGGGGTCCCCGGGGCCGGAATAGGCCACGGGAGAGAGGGCCACGCGGCCCCCTTCCCCTACAGTATTTTTTTTTTTTTAAAAGGCATCAGGCCCTGGGGGATGGGGTCCCCAGGGCCCCAAAAAGTAAAAGAAGGGGGCCACACAGCCCCCTTCAAAAAAACAAAAAGAAAGAAAAAGACGCGATCGAGCGTCAGGCCCCGCCCCTCCCTTAACCACTCTGCAAATGCGCGCTGTGGCGTGTTTTAAATTGGGGAAATAATTCCTATTCAATACTGGGGGTCCCTGGGGGCCAACTAGCCCACCAGGTACCTCCAGTAAGCGCCACGGAGCTGCGTTGCAGAGTGTTGTAAAAAGGGGCGTGGCCTCTGAACACCTCTCTGCAACGCAGCTCTCTGGCGCATACTGGAGGTACCTGGTGGGCTAGTTGGCCCCTAGGGACCCTCAGGATTGAGGAGGAATTAATTCTCCAACTTAAAACGCTCCACAGGGCGTGTTTGCAGACATGTCACCTCAGGCCCCACCCCTTCCTTCACCATTGTGCAAATATTCCTCTAAAATCAACCGAACTACGAATTCCGATTTACTCACCTGTTATCAGGAGAGACCTCAGTGCTGCATCTTTGAGCCCAGTACTGATCCTGAAAAGTAATTCTAACCGTACTTACCAGTAACTTGAATTTCCTTCCATAGGCTAACATTGACTGGTTTCACTTGGAAATTCTTCAAAGTGTGGAGTTTTGGAACTTTAAAATATTCATCTAAAATCAGCTGAACTATGAATTCTGATTTACTCACCTGTTATCAGGAGAGACCTCAGTGCTGCATCTTTGAGCCCAGTACTGATCCTGAAAAGTAATTTTAACCGTACTTACCAGTAACTTGAATTTCCTTCCATAGGCTAACATTGACTGGTTTCACTTGGAAATTCTTCAAAGTGTGGAGTTTTGGAACTTTATAATATTCCTCTAAAATCAGCCGAACTACGAATTCCGATTTACTCACCTGTTATCAGGAGAGAACCCAGTGCTGCATCTTTTAGCCCAGCATTGACCCTGAAAAGTAATTCTAACCGTACTTACCAGTAACTTGTATTTCCTTCCATAGGAATCCATTGTCTGGTTTTCAGCAGAAAAGTTTCAAAGTGTCGATTCTCACAAACTACAAATATTCCTAAAAAATCGCCTGTATGACTTAAACGCATTCTTTCAACTGTTTACAGGAGATGCACCAGTGCTGGATCCAAGATCCACCACTGAGTAAGAAAAAGTAACGATAACACTACTTACCTGCTAAGTGAATTTCCTCCCATAGGATAACATTGGTGATTCTATGTGAAAAAGTTTCTAAGTGCCCACTTTTAAAAAACAATAATATTCCTTAAGAATCACTACTGTAACCAAAATGCTTTTACTCAACTGTTTACAGGAGATGTCGCAGGACTGAATCTAGGATCCAGTCCTGTGGTTAGAAAAAGTAATCCATAAAGTAACTAATTGCATTTAACTAGAAATTCACATTGAACTCAATGTTGCATTGTGTTTGAAATTGTGTTGCCCATTGCAACAACTGTAACTACTGTACTTAAAAGTCTATTGCCTATTTGCAAAGTATTTAAACTAAAGTAATTTATTCTGAGAAAGTATATTTTGTAATGTAATGTATAATGTAATTACAATGTAATTTAAAAAATAAAATATCTAAAAATAAATAGTTTAAAAAAATGTAGTAAATCACTATCAAAAAAATAAATATAACAATTAATACATTTAAAAATTGTCATTTACAAAACCTTTGAAATTCACTGAAAAAAACCATAGGTTTCAGACATGTTATAGTTAGGAATTAGCATTTAAAAAACCTTTGAAATTCACTGAAAAAACCATAGGTTTCAGGCACGTTATAGTTAGAAATTAGCATTTAAAAAACCTTACAAATTCACTGAAAAAACCATAGGTTTTAGGGACAGTTATAGTTAGTTGGACATTTCACTCGTACAAAACCATAGAAATTCCCCCGTTATAGTTAGTTTAGCTAACTATAACTCGCGCCCCGCAATGCACTGCTGATGACGTCACATATTACATCACTCATGACACGGTCAGTGACATCACTGATGACATCTCAAATGACATCACTGATGACATCACTGATGACATCATCCATGTGATCATTTGATGCATCTTCTCACACCCTAATATAACGTTTGAAAGACCCACTCTAAATTACAGACTGCCATTCTCAAAACCATAGACACTCCAACACCAATAACTACATACCCACTCACTGATTCTTAGGTCTACACACACATCCACTCACTCACCCATACAGTCACTCATACTTACAGTCACTCAGTACAGGACTATCATATGCACTCATACACCTACATAGACACTCACACACCGCCACTCATCCATAGAAGTACTCACACACCTAGTCAGTCATGCAAATAATTAATCACACTGCCATTTACTCACCTATACAGTTATACACACACCAGCTCACTTACTCATACAAATACTAGCACATTCTTACGCTCTTATACAATCACTGATACAAGTACACACTCTTCCATACAGCCACTCTCACAATCACACACTCTCACTTATAGCCATTTATATACTCCAACACACATATATACTGCCTTTCACATATGTAGTTACTCACACATGTACCACTGAGATATACATTCACTCACTAACACACCAATACACACACTCACCCACCCATACAGTCCATAACAGATGCACTCTTGAAACCATGCACCCAGTGAATCACCCACTCACACATCTATGCACAGAGTCACACACACCCCACCCACACAAACACTCAGGCACCCATACAGATACTCAGACAACCAATCAATAACCCATGTAGACACTCATGTAGCTATTCGCAAACTCATGCAGCCGCTTACACACCAACTGACAGACGGATAGGCATTCACACAGTTTAGTCACTAACCCTTGCATTCAGTAAGATATGTTTAATCACTCACTTATAGAGTCAGTCACACACCTACTAAATCCTTCATCCACACACTTATACACCCACTCATTCTGCAATACACCTTTCCCTATATATATTAAACATATTTAAACTTTGCAGAAACACACAGTCACTGGATGATGTCATCAGTGATGTCATTTGAGATGTCATCAGTGATGTCACTGACCATGTCATGAGTGATGTAATATGTGACGTCATCAGCAGTGCATTGCGGGGCGCGAGTTATAGTTAGCTAAACTAACTATAACGGGGGAATTTCTATGGTTTTGTACGAGTGAAATGTCCAACTAACTATAACTGTCCCTAAAACCTATGGTTTTTTCAGTGAATATATATATATATTATCTACTGGCGGTCGCCAGTAGATAGTTATAGTTAGGACCTATTTTCCATAGGAAATCCGCAACATTCTATTTGAAATAACTCTTGCGTCGGTTGACGAATCTTCGCGAAATTTTCAAACTTTATGGCCCGCTCCGGTCCGCTCCTACCCTGAAAGTTTCGGGGTGATTCGTCAAGCGGGGGCCGAGAAAAAAGGGGGGTCCCAAAACGTGTTTTCCCAAATCATTTTCCCATAGGAAACTTTAGCCACGGCTACAGCCCGAACTGCTGAACGGAATTACACAAAATTTGGCAAAGAGGTAGTTCTTGGTTCAGAAAGAACCCTTTTTGTTAAATGGTGTAAATCCGTTCAGTAGTTGCGGAGAAATTAAAAAAATAAGAGTCAAAAAATCAATTTCCCATAGGAAACTTTATGCAAGGCTACAGCCCGAACTGCTGAACGGAATTACACCAAATTTGGCAAAGAGGTAGTTCTTGGTTCAGAAAGAACCCTTTTGTTAAATGGTGTAAATCCGTTCAGTAGTTGCTGAGAAAATCAAAAGTAAAAACACATATATATCTGGGCGGAGCCTAACCACACATGTCATCGTGAGATCTGATTGGCTGTCAGCACTTCATCCTGGAATTGCTGGCAGCCATCTTGGGACCAATATAAATGATAGTACCCCATTGAAATGCATTGTAGTGAATCAAAGATTTTGAGGGTTACCAAAAGGAGAACTATAAAGGGTGATAACAGACTTTAGTTACATTAGAATTCATTTGTTGATGGTACCATACTAATTTCAGGAATTGTGGTGTGTTCTAAGGTGATTTTACCCTGTGAAAAACCTTCTGCTGGGATATCATGAATCATGTTTGAAAGAAAACTATTTTCACATGCTTGTCCCATAGAGTTTTGGAAGGTGCTCCAGAAGCTAAAATGAGAGCATATTTTCTGTAAATTCACATTATCTTTCTCAGTCATGTGAGAATGAAGTCTGACATTCTCAGTAAAACATGTACATCCAACAAGGGCAGAGACTGTCAGTTGATTCCTTTGTGTTCTACTGCAGCTTCCCAGAGTGTTCTAAAGAACAACTAGAGCGCTAACAGTCTTACTTATGACAAAAGTATGGCACACCTGAAGCCATCTTGATTGGAATAAACTGGTAACACTTAAAACATTTAATTTAAAAAGGAACAAAATGATGGGGTTCATTTTGTCATAGAAATTATGGTTAGTGCTGTAGAAAGAAAAATTAGGACATGTTTCAAGTGTGATCTCAAATATCTTCCTGTTATATTTCAACAGGAGCTGCCTGTCAGTTGATGCCTTTGTGTTCTACTACAGCTTCCCAGAGTGTTCTAAAGAACAACTAGAGCGCTAACAGTCTTACTTATGACAAAAGTATGGCACACCTGAAGCCATCTTGATTGGAATAAACTGGTAACACTTAAAACATTTAATTTAAAAAGGAACAAAATGAGGGGGTTCATTTTGCCATAGCAATTCAATCAATCAATCAATCATGTCACTTATAAAGCGCACTACATACCCGCGAGGGTCTCAAGGCGCTGGGGGAAGAGGGGGGTGGTGCTGCTACTGATCGAAGAGCCAGGTCTTGAGGAGTCTTCTGAAGGCCAGTAGGTCTTGGGTCTGTCGGAGGTTGGTGGGGAGGGTGTTCCAGGTCTTGGCGGCGAGGTGGGAGAAGGATCTGCCGCCGGCGGTCGTTTTCCGGATGCGGGGGACTGTGGCGAGGGCGAGGCTGGTCGAGCGGAGCTGGCGGGTAGGGGTGTAGAAGCTGAGTCGTCTGTTGAGGTAGGCTGGTCCGGAGTTGTGGAGTGCTTTGTGTGCATGGGTGAGGAGCTTGAAGGTTATCCTCTTGTTGACAGGGAGCCAGTGCAGGTCTCTCAGGTGGGGTGTGATGTGGCTGCGTCGGGGGATGTCGAGGATAAGATGTGCAGAGGCGTTCTGGATGCGTTGCAGCCGTCTCAGGAGCTTAGCCGTCGTTCCTGCGTAGAGGGCGTTTCCGTAGTCAAGCCTGCTGGTGACGAGGGCCTGGGTGACTGTTTTTCTTGTTTCGGTGGGGATCCACTTGAAGATCCTGCGGAGCATTCGGAGGATGTTGAAGCAGGATGAGGAAACGGCGTTGACCTGCTTAGTCATGGAGAGGGTGGGGTCGAGGATGACCCCTAGGTTGCGTACGTGGTCGGTGGGTGGCGGGGCTGTTCCCAGTGATGTTGGCCACCAGGAGTCGTCCCAGGCTGAAGGGTTGGAACCAAGGATGAGGACCTCCGTCTTGTCCGAGTTCAGCTTCAGGCGGCTGGTCCTCATCCATTCGGCGACGGCCTTCATTCCTTCGTGGAGGTGGGCTTTGGCGGTGTGAGGGTCTTTGGTGAGGGAGAGGATCAGCTGGGTGTCGTCGGCGTAGGAGATGATGTTGAGGTTGTGCTGTCGGGCGACGTGGGCGAGGGGTGCCATGTAGATGTTGAACAGCGTTGGGCTGAGGGAGGAGCCTTGGGGTACGCCGCAGATGATCTTGGTGGCCTTGGATCGGAAGGGGGCGAGGCGGACGCTTTGTGTTCTGCCGGAAAGGAAGGATGTGGTCCAGTCCAGGGCCTTCTCTTGGATCCCGGCGTCGTGAAGGCGCGTTCGTAGTGTGTGGTGGCAGACCGTGTCAAAGGCGGCTGATAGGTCCAGGAGGATGAGGGCTGCTGTTTCTCCGTTGTCTAGCAGGGTCCTGATGTCATCGGTGGCGGCGATGAGGGCGGTTTCGGTGCTGTGGTTGCTGAGGAAGCCGGACTGGGAAGGGTCCAGGATGTTGTTCTCCTCGAGGTAGCGGGTCAGTTGTTTGTTGACGATTTTCTCGGTGACCTTCGCGGGGAACGGGAGCAGAGAGATGGGTCGGAAGTTCTTGAGGTCCTTGGGGTCTGCCTTGGGTTTCTTGAGTAAGGCGGTGATCTCGGCATGCTTCCAGCTTTCCGGGAAGGTTGCTGTCTCGAAGGAGATGTTGATTATTTTCCGGAGATGGGGCGCGATGGCTGTACTGGCTTTGTTGAAGATGTGGTGAGGGCACGGGTCTAGCGGTGAACCGGAGTGGATGGTGTTCATGATCTCGCTGGTGTCCTCGTCATTGATGTTGGTCCAGGAGAGCAGGCGGTTGGTGGTTGTTGGGGCAGTGGTCTCGGTGGTTGCCGGGGCGGTCGTGGTGTTGAAGCTGTCGTGGATGTCGGCGATTTTGCGGTGGAAGAAGGTGGCCAGTGAGTCGCACAGGTCTCACGACAGCTGGATGTCGTTGGTGTTGGAGCTGGGGTTGGAGAGTTCCTTCACGATGTTGAAGAGCTCTTTGCTGTTGTGTGCGTTGTTGTCTGGGCGGTCTTTGAGTGAGGCCCTTTTGGCGGATCTGATGAGGTGATGGTGACTGCGGGTGGCGCTCTTGTGGGCGGCGTAGCTGTCCGCTGTCCGTTCGTGGAGCCAGATCTTCTCCAGTTTTCGGCATGTTCGTTTGGAGGCCTGGAGATCTTCGGTGAACCAGGTGGCTTTCTTGCTGGTGTGGCTGTTGGGCGGATTCTTGAGCGGGGCGAGGGTGTTGGCGCAGTCGTCGATCCACTGTCTGAGGTTGCGGGCGGCGGTGTCGGGGTCGGAGGGTTCGGCGGGTGGGCTCAGGGCAAGGGTTGTGGTTAGCTGGTCTTCCGTGACTCTGCTCCAGCAGCGGCGAGGCATTTGTTCGGTGCGGTGGTGCGTGGTGGGCTTCCTGTAGGTGAAGTGGATGCAGTGGTGGTCAGTCCAGTGGGGTTCGGAGGTGTGGTTGAAGGAGACGTGTGGGCTTGCGGAAAAGATGGAGTCGAGCGTGTGGCCGGCGGCGTGGGTGGGTGTAGTCACGAGCTGTCTGAGTCCGAGGGTGGCGAGGTTGTCGATCAGGGTGGTGGAGTTGGTGTCCTTATTGTTCTCGAGGTGGAAGTTCAGGTCCCCGAGGAGGATGTAGTCCGTGGAGGTGATGGCGTGTGTGCTGACGAAGTCAGCGATGGAATCGCTGAACTGTGGTCGGGGTCCGGGGGTCTGTAGATGAGGGTTCCTCTGAGGGTGGTGTTGGGATCGGTGTGGATCTGGAAGTGCATGTGTTCGGCGGTGCTGAGGGTGTCGTCGCTGTTGGTTGAGACTCTGAGGGTGTTCCTGTGGACGATGGCAATTATGGTTAGTGCTGTAGAAAGAAAAATTAGGACATGTTTTAAGTGAGATCTCAAATATCTTCCTGTTATATTTCAACAGGAGCAGCCTGTCAGTTGATGCCTTTGTGTTCTACTGCAGCTTCCCAGAGTGTTCTAAAGAACAACTAGAGTGCTAACAGCCTTACTTATGACAAAAGTATGGCACACCTGAAGCCATCTTGATTGGAATAAACTGGTAACACTTAAAACATTTAATTTAAAAAGGAACAAAATGAGGGGTTCATTTTGCCATAGAAATTATGGTTAGTGCTGCAAAAAGAAAATGTAGTGCATGTTTTAAGTGATATCTCAAATCCTCTTCTATTTCATTAGAAAATTCTGACATGCAGACTGAAACAATCACTTTCAAAACCAGCAGTAGACTTCCAGTTAACTCCTTGGTGAGCAGTAGCTTTACTACAGTGATCTAATGAACAACTAGAGTGCTAACATTCTGAATTTATGGCAAATGTGTGACACATCTGAATGCCTTCTTGATGGAATCAAAGTAAAAAACTGAAAGCATTTCCTACTGAGGAGACTGCAGTAAATGAGGAAATTAGGAAACTTCATAACAAAGAAGTCTTCCAAGATGGCCACCAGTGAAAAAAGAGCCCAAATGTAGCACAAATATTACCCAGATGTAGCCCACATATAGCCCAATGACAAAAGTGTGCAAAACACTTTTTATTTTTAGTTTTTTGCAGTTTTATGTAGTGCAGACTGGTCAGGTATTGGAGCGTTGCATCTTAAAACATGACCCCCCTACACTACAAAAACACCACTGCACTACCCTAAACCCTAAAACACTACCCCAGCACGACTCCCTACACTACACAAGCACCACTGCACTATCCTAAACCCTAAAACACTACCCCCAGCATGACCCCCTACACTACACAAACACAACTGCACTACCCTAAACCCTAAACCACTACCCCAACACCACTGCACTTACCTAAATCCTAAAACACTGACCCCAGCACGACCCCCTACACTACCCAAACACCACTGCACAACCCTAAAACATGACCCCCTACACTACACAAACACCACTGCACTACCCTAAACCCTAAAACACTACCCCCAGCACGACCCCCTACACTACACAAGCACCACTGCACTACCCTAAACCCTAAAACACTACCCCCAGCACGACCCCCTACACTACACAAACACCACTGCACTACCTTAAACCCTAAAACACTACCCCCAGCACGACCCCCTACACTACCCAAACACCACTGCACTAACCTAAATCCTAAAACACTACCCCCAGCACGACCCCCTACACTACCCAAACACCACTGCACTACCCTAAAACATGACCCCCTACACTACACAAACACCACTGCACTACCCTAAACCCTAAAACACTACCCCCAGCACGACCCCCTACACTACACAAGCACCACTGCACTACCCTAAACCCTAAAACACTACCCCCAGCACGACCCCCTATACTGCCGAACACCACTGCACTGCCCTAATCCCTGAAACACCAGCCCCTGCACGACCCCCTACACTGCCCGAACACCACTGCACTGCCCTAAACCCTGAAACACCAACCCTAGCACGACCCCCTACACTGCCCGAACACCACTGCACTGCCCTAAACCCTGAAACACCACCCCCTTCATGACCCCCTACACTGCCCGAACACCACTGCACTGCCCTAAACCCTGAAACACCACCCCCAGCGCGCCCCCTACACTGCCCGAACACCACTGCACTGCCCTAAACCCTGAAACACTACCCCCAGCGAGACCTCCTACACTGCCCGAACACCACTGCACTGCCCTAAACCCTGAAACATCACCCCCAGCAAGACCCCCTACACTGCCCGAACACCACTGCCCTAAACCCTGAAACACAACCCCCAGCACAACCCCCTACACTGCCCGAACACCACTGCACTGCCCTAAACCCTGAAACACCATCCCCAGCACGACCCCCTACACTGCCCAAACACCACTGCACTGCCCTAAACCCTGAAACACCACCCCCTGCATGACCCCCTACACTGCCCGAACACTACTGCACTGCCCTAAACCCTGAAACACCATCCCCAGCACGACCCCCTACACTGCACGAACACCACTGCACTAAACTCTGAAACACTACCCCCAGCAAGACCCCCTACACTACACAAACACAACTGCACTACCCTAAACCCTAAACCACTACCCCAACACCACTGCACTTACCTAAATCCTAAAACACTGCCCCCAGCACGACCCCCTACACTACCCAAACACCACTGCACAACCCTAAAACATGACCCCCTACACTACACAAACACCACTGCACTACCCTAAACCCTAAAACACTACCCCCAGCACGACCCCCTACACTACACAAGCACCACTGCACTACCCTAAACCCTAAAACACTACCCCCAGCACGACCCCCTACACTACACAAACACCACTGCACTACCTTAAACCCTAAAACACTACCCCCAGCACGACCCCCTACACTACCCAAACACCACTGCACTAACCTAAATCCTAAAACACTACCCCCAGCACGACCCCCTACACTACCCAAACACCACTGCACTACCCTAAAACATGACCCCCTACACTACACAAACACCACTGCACTACCCTAAACCCTAAAACACTACCCCCAGCACGACCCCCTACACTACACAAGCACCACTGCACTACCCTAAACCCTAAAACACTACCCCCAGCACGACCCCCTACACTGCCGAACACCACTGCACTGCCCTAATCCCTGAAACACCAGCCCCTGCACGACCCCCTACACTGCCCGAACACCACTGCACTGCCCTAAACCCTGAAACACCAACCCTAGCACGACCCCCTACACTGCCCGAACACCACTGCACTGCCCTAAACCCTGAAACACCACCCCCTTCATGACCCCCTACACTGCCCGAACACCACTGCACTGCCCTAAACCCTGAAACACCACCCCCAGCGCGCCCCTACACTGGCCGAACACCACTGCACTGCCCTAAACCCTGAAACACTACCCCCAGCGAGACCTCCTACACTGCCCGAACACCACTGCACTGCCCTAAACCCTGAAACATCAACCCCAGCAAGACCCCCTACACTGCCCGAACACCACTGCCCTAAACCCTGAAACACAACCCCCAGCACAACCCCCTACACTGCCCGAACACCACTGCACTGCCCTAAACCCTGAAACACCATCCCCAGCACGACCCCCTACACTGCCCAAACACCACTGCACTGCCCTAAACCCTGAAACACCACCCCCTGCACGACCCCCTACACTGCCCGAACACTACTGCACTGCCCTAAACCCTGAAACACCATCCCCAGCACGACCCCCTACACTGCACGAACACCACTGCACTAAACTCTGAAACACTACCCCCAGCAAGACCCCCTACACTGCCCGAACACCACTGCACTGCCCTAAACCCTGAAACATCACCCCCAGCAAGACCCCCTACACTGCCCGAACACCACTGCCCTAAACCCTGAAACACCACCCCCAGCAAGACCCCTACACTGCCCGAACACCACTGCACTGCCCTAAACCCTGAAACACCAGTCCCAGCACGACCCCTACACTTCCCGAACACCACTGCACTGCCCTAAACCCTGAAACACCACCCCCTGCACGACCCCCTACACTGCCCGAACACCACTGCACTGCCCTAAACCCTGAAACACCACCCCCAGCACGACCCCCTACACTGCCCGAACACCACTGCACTGCCCTAAACCCTGAAACACCACCCCCTGCACGATACCCTACACTGCCAGAACACTACTACACTAAACCCTGAAACACCACCCCCAGCACGACCCCCTACACTGCACGAACACCACTGCACTGCCCTAAACCCCAAAACACTACCCCCAGCAAGACCCTCTACACTGCCCGAACACCACTGCCCTAAACCCTGAAACACCACCCCCAGCAAGACCCCCTACACTGCCCGAACACCACTGCACTGCCCTAAACCCTGAAACACCACCCCCAGCATGACCCCCTACACTACCCGAACACCACTGCACTGCCCTAAACCCTGAAACACCACCCCCAGCACGACCCCCTACACTGCCCGAACACCACTGCACTGCCCTAAACCATGGAACACCAGCCCCAGCACGACCCACTTCACTGCCCGAACACCACTGCACTGCCCTAAACCCTGAAACACCACCCCCAGCACCACCCCCTACACTGCCCGAACACCACTGCACTTCCCTAAACCCTGAAACACCAGCCCCAGCACAACCCCGTACACTGACCGAACACCACTGCACTGCCCTAAACGCTGAAACACCAGCCCCAGCACGACCGCCTACACTGCCCGAAAACCACTGCACTGCCCTAAACCCTGAAACACCAGCCCCAGCACGACCCCCTACACTGCCCGAACACCACTGCACTTCCCTAAACCCTCAAACACCAGCCCCAGCACGACCCCCTACACTGCCCGAACACCACTGCACTGCCCTAAACCCTGAAACACCAGCCCCAGCAAGACCCCCTACACTGCCCGAACACTACTGCACTGCCCTAAACCCTGAAACACCACCCCCAGCAAGACCCCCTACACTGCCCGAACACCACTGCACTAAAGCCTGAAACACCACCCCCAGCAAGACCACCTACACTGGCCAAACACCACTGCACTGCCCTAAACCCTGAAACACCACCCCCTGCATGACCCCCTACACTGCCCAAACACCACTGCACTGCCCTAAATCCTGAAACACCACCCCCTGCACGACCCCCTACACTGCCCAAACACCACTGCACTGGCCTAAACCCTGAAACACCACCCCTCAGCACGACACCCTACACTGCCCGAACACCACTGCACTGCCCTAAACCCTGAAACACCACCCCCAGCACGACCCCCTACACTGCCCGTACACCACTGCACTGCCCTAAACCCTGAAACACCACCCCCTGCACGACCTCCTACACTGCCGGAACACCACTGCACTGCCCTAAACCCTGAACCACCACCCCCAGCACGACCCCCTACACTGCCCGAACACCACTGCACTGCCCTAAACCCTGAAACATCAACCCCAGCAAGACCCCCTACACTGCCTGAACACCACTACCCTAAACCCTGAAACACCACCCCCTACACTGCACAAACACCACTGCACTGCCCTAAACCCTGAAACACCACCTCCAGCAAAACCCCCTACACTGCCTGAACACCATTGCTCTGCCCTAAATCCTGAAACACTAGCCCCAGCACGACCCCCTACACTGCCCGAACACCACTGCACTGCCCTAAACCCTGAAACACCACCCCCATCATGACCCCCTACACTGCCCGAACACCACTGCACTGCCCTAAACCCTGAAACACCAGCCCCAGCAAGACCCCCTACACTGCCCGAACACCACTGCACTGCCCTAGACTCTGAAACACCAGCCCCAGCAAGACCCCCTACACTGCCCGAACACCACTGCACTGCCCTAAACCCTGAAACACCAGCCCCAGCATGACCCCCTACACTGCCCGAACACCACTGCACTGCCCTAAACCCTGAAACACCAGCCCCAGCACGACCACCTATACTGCCCGAACACCACTGCACTGCCCTAAACCCTGAAACACCACCCCCTGCACGACCCCCTACACTGCCCGAACACCACTGCACTGCCCTAAACCCTGAAACACCAGCCCCAGCAAGACCCCCTACACTGCCCGAACACCACTGCACTGCCCTAGACTCTGAAACACCAGCCCCAACAAGACCCCCTACACTGCCCGAACACCACTGCACTGCCCTAAACCCTGAAACACCAGCCCCAGCATGACCCCCTACACTGCCCGAACACCACTGCACTGCCCTAAACCCTGAAACACCAGCCCCAGCACGACCCCTACACTGCCCGAACACCACTGCACTGCCCTAAACCCTGAAACACCACCCCCTGCACGACCCCCTACACTGCCCGAACACCACTGCACTGCCCTAAACCCTGAAACACCACCCCCAGCACGACCCCCTACACTGCCCGAACACCACTGCACTGCCCTAAACCCTGAAACACCACCCCCTGCACGATACCCTACACTGCCCGAACACTACTACACTAAACCCTGAAACACCACCCCCAGCACGACCCCCTACACTGCACGAACACCACTGCACTGCCCTAAACCCCAAAACACTACCCCCAGCAAGACCCCCTACACTGCCCGAACACCACTGCCCTAAACCCTGAAACACCACCCCCAGCAAGACCCCCTACACTGCCCGAACACCACTGCACTGCCCTAAACCCTGAAACACCACCCCCAGCATGACCCCCTACTCTACCCGAACACCACTGCACTGCCCTAAACCCTGAAACACCACCCCCAGCACGACCCCCTACACTGCCCGAACACCACTGCACTGCCCTAAACCATGGAACACCAGCCCCAGCACGACCCACTTCACTGCCCGAACACCACTGCACTGCCCTAAACCCTGAAACACCACCCCCAGCACCACCCCCTACACTGCCCGAACACCACTGCACTTCCCTAAACCCTGAAACACCAGCCCCAGCACAACCCCGTACACTGACCGAACACCACTGCACTGCCCTAAACGCTGAAACACCAGCCCCAGCACAACCGCCTACACTGCCCGAAAACCACTGCACTGCCCTAAACCCTGAAACACCAGCCCCAGCACGACCCCCTACACTGCCCGAACACCACTGCACTACCCTAAACCCTCAAACACCAGCCCCAGCACGACCCCCTACACTGCCCGAACACCACTGCACTGCCCTAAACCCTGAAACACCAGCCCCAGCAAGACCCCCTACACTGCCCGAACACCACTGCACTGCCCTAAACCCTGAAACACCACCCCCAGCAAGACCCCCTACACTGCCCGAACACCACTGCACTAAAGCCTGAAACACCACCCCCAGCAAGACCACCTACACTGGCCGAACACCACTGCACTGCCCTAAACCCTGAAACACCACCCCCTGCATGACCCCCTACACTGCCCAAACACCACTGCACTGCCCTAAACCCTGAAACACCACCCCCTGCACGACCCCCTACACTGCCCGAACACCACTGCACTGCCCTAAACCCTGAAACACCACCCCTAAGCACGACCCCCTACACTGCCCGAACACCACTGCACTGCCCTAAACCCTGAAACACCACCCCTCAGCACGACACCCTACACTGCCTGAACACCACTGCACTGCCCTAAACCCTGAAACACCACCCCCAGCACGACCCCCTACACTGCCCGTACACCACTGCACTGCCCTAAACCCTGAAACACCACCCCCTGCACGACCTCCTACACTGCCGGAACACCACTGCACTGCCCTAAACCCTGAACCACCACCCCCAGCACGACCCCCTACACTGCCCGAACACCACTGCACTGCCCTAAACCCTGAAACATCAACCCCAGCAAGACCCCCTACACTGCCTGAACACCACTGCCCTAAACCCTGAAACACCACCCCTACACTGCACAAACACCACTGCACTGCCCTAAACCCTGAAACACCACCTCCAGCAAAACCCCCTACACTGCCTGAACACCATTGCTCTGCCCTAAATCCTGAAACACTAGCCCCAGCACGACCCCCTACACTGCCCGAACACCACTGCACTGCCCTAAACCCTGAAACACCACCCCCATCATGACCCCCTACACTGCCCGAACACCACTGCACTGCCCTAAACCCTGAAACACCAGCCCCAGCAAGACCCCCTACACTGCCCGAACACCAGTGCACTGCCCTAGACTCTGAAACACCAGCCCCAGCAAGACCCCCTACACTGCCCGAACACCACTGCACTGCCCTAAACCCTGAAACACCAGCCCCAGCATGACCCCCTACACTGCCCGAACACCACTGCACTGCCCTAAACCCTGAAACACCAGCCCCAGCACGACCACCTATACTGCCCGAACACCACTGCACTGCCCTAAACCCTGAAACACCAGCCCCAGCACAACCCCCTACACTGCCCGAACACCACTGCACTGCCCTAAACCCTGAAACACCAGCCCCAGCACGACCCCCTACACTGCCCGAACACCACTGTACTGCCCTAAACCCTGAAACATCAGCCCCAGCACGACCCCCTACACTGCCCGAACACCACTGCACTGCCCTAAACCCTGAAACTCCACCCCCTGCACCACCCCCTATACTGCCCGAACACCACTGCACTGCCCTAAACCCTGAAACACCACCCCCTGCACCACCCCCTACACTGCCCGAACACCACTGCACTGCCCTAAACCCTGAAACACCACCCCCTGCACCGCCCCCTACACTGCCCGAACACCACTGCACTGCCTTAAACCCTGAAACACCACCCCCAGCATGACCCCCTTTACTGCTCGAACTCCACTGCACTGCCCCAAACCCTGAAACACCACCCCCAGCACGACCCCCTACACTGCCCGAACACCACTGCCCAAAACCCTGAAACACCACCCCCTGCACGACCCCTACACTGCCCGAACACCACTGCACTGCCCTAAACCCTGAAACACCACCCGCTACACTGCCCGAACACCACTGCACTGCCCTAAACCCTGAAACACCACCCCCAGCATGACCCCCTACACTGCCCGAACACCACTGCACTGCCCTAAACCCTAAAACACCACCCCCAGCATTACCCCCTACACTGCCCAAACACCACTGCACTGCCCTAAATCCTAGAACACTACCCCCAGCACGACCCCCTACACTACCCGAACACCACTGCACTACCCTAAACCCTAAAATACTACCCCCAGCACAACCCCCTACACTACCCGAACACGACTGCACTGCCCTAAACCCTAAAACACTCCCCCAGCACGACCCCCTACACTGCCCGAACACCACTGCCCTAAACCCTGAAACACCACCCCCAGCAAGACCCCCTACACTGCCCGAACACCACTGCACTGCCCTAAACCCTGAAACACCAGCCCCAGCACAACCCCGTACACTGCCCGAACACCACTGCACTGCCCTAAACCCTGAAACACCACCCCCTGCACGACCCCCTACACTGCCCGAATACCACTGCACTGCCCTAAACCCTGAAACACCACCCCCAGCACGACCCCTACACTGCCCGAACACCACTGCACTGCCCTA
The DNA here is from genome assembly GCA_963921515.1 of Calotriton arnoldi. Taxonomy (NCBI): domain Eukaryota; kingdom Metazoa; phylum Chordata; class Amphibia; order Caudata; family Salamandridae; genus Calotriton; species Calotriton arnoldi. The sequence goes on from CAWUFW010012829.1 coordinate 256,268, forward strand.
AACCCTGAAACACCACCCCCTGCACGATCCCCTACACTGCCCGAACACTACTGCACTGCCCTAAACCCTGAAACACCACCCCCAGCACGACCCCCTACACTGCACGAACACCACTGCACTGCCCTAAACCCCGAAACACTACCCCCAGCAAGACCCCCTACACTGCCCGAACACCACTGCACTGCCCTAAACCCTGAAACATCACCCCCAGCAAGACCCCCTACACTGCCCGAACACCACTGCCCTAAACCCTGAAACACCACCCCCAGCAAGACCCCCTACACTGCCCGAACACCACTGCACTGACCTAAACCCTGAAACACCACCCCCAGCATGACCCCCTACACTACCCGAACACCACTGCACTGCCCTAAACCCTGAAACACCACCCCCAGCACGACCCCCTACACTGCCCGAACACCACTGCCCTAAACCATGAAACACCAGCCCCAGCACGACCCCCTACACTGCCCGAACACCACTGCACTGCCCTAAACCCTGAAACACCACCCCCAGCACGACCCCTACACTGCCCGAACACAACTGCACTGCACTGCCCTAAACCCTGAAACACCAGCCCCAGCACAACCCCGTACACTGCCCGAACACCACTGCACTGCCCTAAACCCTGAAACACCACCCCCAGCACGACCCCCTACACTGCCCGTACACCACTGCACTGCTCTAAACCCTGAAACACCACCCACTGCACGACCTCCTACACTGCCGGAACACCACTGCACTGCCCTAAACCCTGAACCACCACCCCCAGCACGACCCCTACACTGCCCGAACACCACTGCACTGCCCTAAACACTGAAACATCAACCCCAGCAAGACCCCCTACACTGCCTGAACACCACTGCCCTAAACCCTGAAACACCACCCCCTACACTGCACGAACACCACTGCACTGCCCTAAACCCTGAAACACCACCTCCAGCAAAACCCCCTACACTGCCTGAACACCATTGCTCTGCCCTAAATCCTGAAACACTAGCCCCAGCACGACCCCCTACACTGCCCGAACACCACTGCACTGCCCTAAACCCTGAAACACCACCCCCAGCATGACCCCCTACACTGCCCGAACACCACTGCACTGCCCTAAACCCTGAAACACCAGCCCCAGCAAGACCCCCTACACTGCTCGAACACCACTGCGCTGCCCTAAACCCTGAAACACCAGCCCCAGCACGACCACCTATACTGCCCGAACACCACTGCACTGCCCTAAACCCTGAAACACCAGCCCCAGCACAACCCCCTACACTGCCCGAACACCACTGCACTGCCCTAAACCCTGAAACACCAGCCCCAGCACGACCCCCTACACTGCCCGAACACCACTGTACTGCCCTAAAACCTGAAACACCAGCCCCAGCACGACCCCCTACACTGCCCGAACACCACTGCACTGCCCTAAACCCTGAAACACCACCCCCTGCAGGACCCCCTACACTGCCCGAACACCACTGCACTGCCCTAAACCCTGAAACACCACCCCCTGCACCACCCCCTACACTGCCCGAACACCACTGCACTGCCCTAAACCCTGAAACACCACCCCCTGCACCGCCCCCTACACTGCCCGAACACCACTGCACTGCCTTAAACCCTGAAACACCACCCCCAGCACGACCCCCTTTACTGCTCGAACACCACTGCACTGCCCCAAACCCTGAAACACCACCCCCAGCACGACCCCCTACACTGCCCGAACACCACTGCCCTAAACCCTGAAACACCACCCCCTGCACGACCCCCTACACTGCCCGAACACCACTGCACTGCCCTAAACCCTGAAACACCACCCCCTACACTGCCCGAACACCACTGCACTGCCCTAAACCCTGAAGCACCACCCCCAGCACGACCCCCTACACTGCCCGAACACCATTGCACTAAATCCTAAAACACCACCCCCAGCATTACCCCCTACACTGCCCAAACACCACTGCACTGCCCTAAACCCTAGAACACTACCCCCAGCACGACACCCTACACTACCCGAACACGACTGCACTGCCCTAAACCCTCAAACACTCCCCCCAGCACGACCCCCTACACTACCCGAACACCACTGCACTGCCCTAAACCCTAAAACACTCCCCCCAGCACGACCCCCTACACTACCCGATCACCACTGCACTGCCCTAAACCCTAAAACACTCCCCCCAGCACGACCCCCTACACTACCCAAACACCACTCCACTGCCCTAAACCCTAAAACACTACCCCCCGCATGACCCCCTACACTACCCAAACACCAATGCACTGCCCTAAACCCTAAAACACTCCCCCAGCACGACCCCCTACACTACCCGATCACCACTGCACTGCCCTAAACCCTAAAACACTCCCCCAGCACGACCCCCTACACTACCCAAACACCACTCCACTGCCCTAATCCCTAAAACACTACCCCCCGCATGACCCCCTACACTACCCTAAACCCTAAAACACTACCGCCCGCATGACTCCCTGCACTACCCAAAGACCACTGCACTACCCTAAACCCTAAAACACGACCTCCTACACTACACAAACACCACTGCACTACCCTAAACCCTAAAACACTACCCCCTACGCTACACAAACACCACTGCACTACCCTAAACCCTAAAAAACTACCCCCAGCACAAACCACTACACTACCCAAACACCACTGCACTACCCTAAACCTTAAAACACTACTCCCAGCAGTACACCCTACACTACCCAAACACCACTGCACTATCCTAAATTACTACCCCCAGCACGACCCCCTACACTACCCAAACACCACTGCACTACCCTAAACCCTAAAACACTACCCCCAGCACGACCCCCTACACTACCCAAACACCACTGCACTACCCTAAACCCTAAAACACTCCCCCAGCATGACTCCCTACACTACCCAAACACCACTGCACTACCCTAAACCCTAAATCTACCCCCAGCATGACCCCCTACACTACACAAACACCACTGCACTACCCTAAACCCTAAAACACTACCCCCAGCACGACCCTCTTCACTACCTAAACACAACTGCACAATTTGTTACAGGCGTTGCAACGCAGGCCTGTGGTGCTTACTGGAAGTACCTAGTGGGCTAGTTGGGCCCCAGGGACCCTCAGGATTCAAGGTGACCTAATCCCCCAACTTAAAACACACCACGGGGCGCGTTTGCACAGTGGTGAAGGGAGGGGGCGGGGCCTCAGGTGACATGTGCGCAAACACGCCCTGTGGTGCGTTTTAAGTTGGGGAATTAATTCCCTTTGAATCCTGAGGGACCCTGGGGGCCAACTAGCCCACCAGGTACCTTCAGTAAGCACAACAGAGTTGCGTTGCAGAGAGGTGAAAAAGGTGCGTGGCCTCGGAACGCCTCTCTGCAACTCAGCTCTGTGGTCCTAACTGTAGGTACCTGGGGGCTAGTTGGGCCCCAGGGACCCTCAGAATTCAAGGGGACTTAATCCCGCAACTTAAAACGCGCCACGGGGTGCGTTTGCACACGTCACCCCCCTCCCCTTCACCACTGTGCAAACGCGCCCTGTAGCGCGTTTTAAGAGGTAGTTTTAATCCCCTGCCCTATTATGTACTAGGGACTTGCAGAGGAGGTCATGCTAATCACAGGGGTACCCCAACGCATAGTGTTCCCTAGTGTATGTAGGTGTTTTCACTGTATTCTAAGTGTCTTTTAGCATAGCACTGGCTCTGGTTAGTCAGAGTCAGTTACCACCAGTACCCGTCTGAAAAAGTTGTGGGCACAGGATGATTTTGCAACAAGGCCTCTTTCTGCTCCTCTGTTGGTTCTTTCTGCACATCTTTTACTTCTTTCTGTGCGTTTTTTCTTCTTTCTTCACATGTCCTACCTCTGTAGGCATAGTTAGAAACTAGCATTTAAAAAAAACCTTTGAAATTCACTTAAAAAATCATAGGTTTCAGGCACGTTATAGTTAGAAATTAGCATTTAAAAAACCTTTGAAATTCACTGAAAATACCATAGGTTTCAGACACGTTATAGTTATAAATTAGCATTTAAAAAACCTTTGAAATTCACTGAAAAAACCATAGGTTTTAGGGACAGTTATAGTTAGTTGGACATTTCACTCGTACAAAACCATAGAAATTCCCCCGTTATAGTTAGTTTAGCTAACTATAACTCGCGCCCCGCAATGCACTGCTGATGACGTCACATATTACATCACTCATGACATGGTCAGTGACATCACTGATGACATCTCAAATGACATCATCCATGTGATAATTTCATGCATCTTCTCACACCCTAATATAACTTTTGATACACCCACTCTAAATTACAGACTGCCATTCTCAAAACCATAGACACTCCAACACCAAAAACGACATACCCACTCACTGATTCTTAGGTCTACACACACATCCACTCACTCACCCGTACAGTCACTCATACTTAGTCACTCAGTACAGGACTATCATATGCACTCATACACCTATATAAACACTCACACACCGCCACTCATCCATAGAGGTACTCACACACCTAGTCAGTCATGAAAAAAACTTAATCACACACCCATTTACTCACCTATACAGTTATACACACACCAGCTCACTTACTCATACAAATACTAGCACATTCTTACGCTCTTATACAATCACTGATACAAGTACACACTCATCCATACAGCCACCCTCACAATCACACACTCTCACTTATAGCCATTTATATACTCCAACACACATATATACTGCCTTTCACATATGTAGTTACTCACACATGTACCACTGAGATATACATTCAATCACTAACACACCCATACACACACTCACCCACCCATACAGTCCATCACAGTTGCACTCTTGAAACCATGCACCCAGTGAATCACCAACTCACACATCTATGCACAGAGTCACACACACCCCACCCACACAAACACTCAGGCACCCATACAGATACTCAGACAATCAATCAATAACCCATGTAGACACTCATGTAGCTATTCAGAAAGCCCATGCAGCCGCTTACAAACCAACAGACAGACGGATACAGACATTCACAGTTTAGTCACTAACCCATGCATTCAGTAAGATACATTTAATCACTCACTTGTAGAGTCAGTCACTCACGTACTAAATCATCCATTCAGACACTTATACACCCACTCATTCTTCAATACGCCTTTCCCTATATATATTAAACATATTTAAACTTTACAGAAACACACAGTCACTGGATGATGTCATCAGTGATGTCATCAGTGATGTCATTTGAGATGTCATCAGTGATGTCATCAGTGATGTCACTGACCATGTCTTGAGTGATGTAATATGTGACGTCATCAGCAGTGCATTGCGGGGCGCGAGTTATAGTTAGCTGAACTAACTATAATGGGGGAATTTCTATGGTTTTGTACGAGTGAAATGTCCAACTAACTATAACTGTCCCTAAAACCTATGGTTTTTTCAGTGAATATATATATATGTATATATGTATATGTATATATATATATATGTATATATATATGTATGTGTATATATATATATATATATATATATATATATATGTATGTATATATATTTAACGATCGTACCATAGTTTCATAGTTTTTTTTAGCATCGTAAGGATGGGTAAAGTGGATGATAAATTAAAGCTCTTTAATAGACAAAGGGCCATATTTATGACCCAGTTTGAGTCGCTCTTGCACCATGCAAACCTAAAGTCATATTTTTAAAGCAGCGCAAGGTCACTTTGCATGGCTTCAAAAATATGTAATAATGCAATGCAGCACAAATTGCTGTGTTGCATTATTCTGCACAAGGGATGAGTTCCATGGGCATTGTGTGGGTGTTCCCATGCAACTCCCATGGCTTTTTCTTTCTTTTGTCCTCATATGCCTTCAATGTTTCCTAGTGAGACCTTTGAGCCTCCTTCTTATTTGAACGGTCTCCTGCCCTGTTTTGAAAATCGGAGATGACAGCATTCTGGTCAAAGCAAGGGGATTATTGACTACCACATCATTACCCCATGTGGCCATAATCATTGGACTACAACAGAATTTATAGCATCTTCCTAGTTCAGTTCTCAGTTATTATCTCCCCTTCTTTCCAGCCAACATGTCAAAGGGTACCACAGCTTAGTCACTTTTTTGGATGCAGATCGGTTTAACTCCATCTCATATACATAAAGGACTGAATCAAGCCAGTCCGATTTTGACAGTGGTGTCGAGTAAATCGAATATTTGCAAATTAACCTCCTTCCTAATAGTATTAAGTAAAACACCAGCTTATTACCAAGATCCAATTTGGCTTCTGTCTCTGGTGGCAACCCAAAAATAATTAGTTCAAGACTTACCTCCAATTGCGTGTGGAAGAGGTCTGTCACAAACTTACATACATCCTTCCAGAAAAACTGAATGGAGGGACAGCTGACAATATTAGGGTATCTTCAGCGTTCATAAACCTGCACTTCTTACAATACATCTCCTTTGCTCCCTTCAATTTCGCTAATCTTCTCAGTCACCAAAAAAGCTCTATGAAGAGAAAATAAATGATTTCGCCTTAGATATGCTGGTTTAACCAACTTATATAATAGCTGAAAAGATTAATTCATCCCAGAGCTAAGTTGGCATACTTTCTCCTTTGTCTTGAATATCCATAATCAGCTTATACCAGGTTGCCACCACCTTCTTTTGTTGCTTGCTTGTGATTAGGTGCTCTTCCAAATCATTTGTTCCACATTTATACTCTCCCACCGACAGGGCTCAACTCTGTACTTGTAGAAATTTTAACTTGGACACCGTCATCTTGGTCATTTGTTGGAACAGATCCCAAGAACATAGTTGCCCCTCTTGAAAGATATAGCCCCATTCGGTATTTACAGCTTCTCTGAGGCTCGCTGCCAACCTGTCTTCCAAGAATCCTGGGGAACCCGGAGAGTCCCACAGTGGGGCATACGTACTATAGTATGGTAGGTTTGTTGTGGTTTGAATTTGTACCCACAATTGCGCTGCCACCCGCAACACCTTTAATTAGATTTTTTTTAAATATTTCTGGTGTCCAAACTTAAACATGAATTTGGGCCCACCAGTTCCCACCTCCTTAAACAGGGTCTCCCAAAGCCTCTCACTGCCTGCCCATCTCTATCTGATAGAAAAAATGAGAAGTTTTTTACCTGGAAAGCCCAGGCATATAATTGGAAGTCTGGTAGTGCAGTACCCCCTTTATCATACTTTTTTCACAACTTCCTTCTTGCAATTCTTATTCCATTAGCTGCCCATATAAAGGAATCTACCCTACTATGGAGTTGTTGAAACTATACATTCTTGAAATGCAGAGGTATCATATTAAAAAGAAATGGTGAATTTAGGGAGAATTGACATTTTGACTAAGTTAGCCCTCCAAAAAATTGTTAACAGGAGATGTGACCAACCAGCTATTAGCCTGTTCATTTACGCCATCGTTTTCTTAAAATTTGATTCCGCCAGTTTCCCTAATGAATGGCCCACCTTTAAACCCAGATATTCTATCTCGTCTTTTATCAGATTATGCCTCTCCTCCATATACCAAACCATTACCTCTGTTTTGGTTGGATTTGCCTCATATCTTGCACCCCCCTCAAACTCTACCACCAATCAGTCTAAGCTCTCCACAGTTGGCGCTAGATTTTGAGTGTAAACCATAACATCATCGGCGTACAAAGAGATTTTCTTCCACCAAGAGCCATACTCCAAGGGGGTGATTTGTTGTTCCATCCTAATCTTTCCTGCAAAAGGTTCCATATATAAATTGAATAAAAGCGGCGAGAGGGGGCAGCCTTGTCTGGTCCCCCTAGTTATTTTAAAACTTGAAGTTAAGTTCCCATTCAACATAATCTTTGCCACAGGGTCATTATATATCCCCCATATAGCCCAGCAAAATTTGTCACCCATATTATAGCGATTCAGCATAGAATACAGAAATTGCCAGTTCACCCTATCAAAGGCTTTAGTAGCATTGAGTGTGATAATAGCGAGGGGTACTTTATGCTCCACAGCCAGATCAATTGTGCCTATAGGCTCATGACTTGATTGATTCATATATCTACCTTTCCTAAACCCCTTCTGATCTTCTGCTACTAAACTCCCAATCACCTTACTCCATATTTTGGCAAGAATACTAGCATAGAATTTATAATCGCAATTTAAAAGGGATATTGGTCTATAGACCTCACAGGACTTTGGATCCTTCCCCAGTTTACAAATTAAAGTAACTACTGCTTCCTCCCAAGATTTAGGTAAGGGTGCTTCATCTTTTCAAATACCTGCGAAAAGTTGGCTCAATTATGGACATAGGGTATCACTAAGTTTTAAATAAAATTCATTTGTGAGCCCATCTGGACCAGCTGCTTTATTTTTTCCCCTTTTTTATCACTGAGTAAAGCTCATTCTGATTTATATCTTCTTCTAGAGATTCCTTTTCCTCCCTTGAAAGTTTCTCCACTGTCTGACCCTCTAGCCAACTATTAACCTGAACCTTCAAAACACGCAGACCCTCTGTATATAGCTCCCAGTAGAAATCCACAAAGGCTTGTTCAATCTCCTGTCTCTCCCTTAAATTATTTCCCGTTTCCCTGCATATTATCTCGTTTATGTCATTTTTTATGGCTTCCGTTTTCGTTTTCCAAGCCAGGAGTTTCCCCGCACTTTCGCTATATTCGAAATACGCTAGTTTACTAGCTTCCCAGCGTGCACTAACCCTACTATCTAACGTGGCAATAAGAGCATGTTTATACTCAGAGATTTCCTCCTGCCACTTCTCAATAAGGTCTTCCTCTCCTGATGATTCGCTACACTTCATCTCAAGTGCCCTTATCCTTTGTTCCAACTCTTCAACCTTTTTCCTGTATTCCTTTCTCTTTTGTGCTGAGATATTAATCAAAACCCCTTTTATAAATGCCTTGTATGTATCCCAACAACATATTTAGATGCTGATGTATTATTAATCTAAAAAAAATCGATTGTCATTTCCTTTAACACGTCTATTATAGCCTGATTATTTAGTAAGAATCTATCTAATGTCCATCTTCTTTCTCATCTTCCAGTTTCCACCCTTATCTCTAATACAACTGCTGCATGATAGGACAAATGAGCAGGAAGATGTTTAATACCTCTAACTTCTGTTCTTAAAAATGTATCTATCAAAAGAAATCAATGCTCGAGTGGTGTTTATATTTTTGATTATGAAAGGAATACTGCTGTTCGGCACTATGCATATCTCGCCAAACATCGCACAGTCCAAACTGTCTCATTAAAGATTTAATATAGGATTGCATTCTGCACAACAACAATTCTGCCTACAACACAGGTGCAAGGGTGCCTGCATTGGCGCTAGGCTGCTAAAATGGCACCAGCACAAGGGGAAAGGACAAAAATGCGCTGTATTGTACAAGTACTGCGCATTCCTTCCCTTTCCATATGACGCAGGGCAGCGCAGCAAGGTGACTTGCTGCTCTGCCCTGCACCACAAGTGTCATAAATATGGCCCAAAGTGTATTAGCTATCTATACGAGAGTTCAATTCCTGAGGGGAATGCAATTGACTGATCTTAAATCAGCAGAATTTGTATAAACTCCTTTAGGAAACAGATAACTAAAGTTATTTTGTATTCAAAATTGTTTCTACCTCATATTTGTCAGTCATCTGAGGGGCTAAGTAATACTGGACTTTTTAAAGTATCTCCTTCTAATAATTTTTCAAATTAGAAACATATATAGGCTTAGCAAAGGCCAAAATAGACAAGGTTTTGTATGTATGTGCTGCAGGTACATGCAGTAGATGGATACCCCGAAGGGTACATCCAAAAGAAGGATACCCTGCAGTCAGCATGAAAAGGATGTCAATCAGAATATGGCTCCTATCCATATGAATATTCATTTTTGAAACATTCTCAGTAAGGCTCTGAGATGACCTCACCAGGACTTCTTTAACCTTCTCAGAGATCCTGGTCTTGATGAGGGTGATTTAAAACTTGATTTACAGGAACTGGAGGACCTGTCACACAGTCTTTGTTGGACAAATATAGTATCTTACCCAGGAACTGTCATGTAGGAATATCCCAGGTGGAGCCACGCTGGTGGTCATCTTATTGGAAAACAAGCTGATTTCATTAAATGGAGACTCATTACAGATAGCCCAACTGGCCCATCATTTGCCATTGGAAAATATAAAAACACTAATGTTAACACCTTTGCTACTGCCAACCTTTTTAAATTACTTACTGAATGAATCATATTGGAGAACTTGAGTTCCCTCAAATGCTCAAGATCCGTTAAACACATTCTACTGCAATGAAGATTAAAGACATCCTGTGCTCATATCCCGGGGATTTTATATTTGATAAACAGAGGGATCTTGATTGGTATTCTGGTCATCAAAGAATGATGCTTGCCTGCTGTGCGTCTTTAGAGAAGGTCAAAAGGCAAATATCTACCTCTTTAAATTGGTTTGATGTTGAGTGGTGTAATGCTTGCAGAGAACTAGGGATAGATCATGGTATTGTGGGTTTTAAATGGCCAAACCTCCTTTGCGTCTGTACTATTCTGTTGACAGTTTCACCTCTGCATAGTTTCTTCCTTCCTGTTTTTCCTCTATTGCTGGTCTTTTCTGACTCATCCGCTTTAGGTCCTCATCATCTCTTCTCTGCTCCATTCTCTGTCTTCTCCAACTCTCCACTGCCACATACCAGGGGAAGCATACATTTTCCTTCTACTCCTACTGGGACATTCTTGGACTCAAGTGGCCCATCAGTACCTGTAATTTCAGTATATGAAAAATAGAGTGCTTAGAGTTCAAACTAGTGTCATCTTCAGAATGGAGTTATGTACGTGGCAAGTCATTCTTCTCTTGGGTTTGATCCATAGACTCCCAGCAGCAGATGCATAATATGCAAATAGTATTCCTTTCTTTCTCAATCTGTTTTACCCTTTCTCTCCCTACTAAGGGGCCGATTCCGAGCTCGGCGGGTAGGGCTCCGAATCGGATTCGGCTTAACCGGATCCGATTCGGAGCCCTATTGCCCGTCCGATTTCTACGCGCGTCCGGGCGAGCGAGTACGATGCGAAATCGCCGACCGACTCGTCCGGGCATCCCGACCGCTCCGACTGACTCGTTCCCGGGTCTAATCGCACCCGACCGACTCGCTCGGACTCGACTCGCACCGCGCAATGGAGACGTTCCCCGGCCGGGTAAGTACGATGCGCGCCGCGGGCCAGTCCGACCGAGCCGCGCACTCCGGCTCGAAAGAGCAGTCGGAGCCGTACTTTGGGGGTCCGTGTCGGACCCCCTGTACTGGCGTAGCCACGCGAGTCGCACACAGGGGGGACCCATGGGTCCCCCCTACCTGTGCGTGTATGGCGCGAGTCGCTTCGCCGCGTACATGCTGTAGGGGGCACCCTTGTCCGCCTCACACCCATTGAGTCAATGGGAGCCTGCGTACGCGTTGTACGACCGGCTCCCATTGACTTCAATGGGAGTCCGACCGACTCAAGTCCGATGGCATACGTGCGCATCGTACTCGTTCGGTCGGGCTGCACGGGTCCGATTCGGTCGGAAATCTCTCCGGGTCCGGCTCGGTCGGAGAGATTTCCGGCCCGAATCGGAATCGGCCCCTAAGTGTCCAAAGTATTGGGTGATGTTGACTATCTCCATGTACCTTCGGCATAGAGAATAATTCTAACACATGTAATACAAGGGCAAGGCTCTTTATGCACTCTCTAAGGCCATAACCCTTCTCCCTGTTATTAGGTACAGAATGCTTCTTATTTGACTTTATTAGTGTGACCTTAAATTATTTCTTTCCTTACTTGATATGCACCCATTGTGCCTCATGTTATACTTATACTGGAGCAGGAGCTATATTGGCTGAGCCAGGGTCCTGATTAGGCGAAGATACAGGTCTTCAGTTTCTTGTAAAATTCAAGGACTGAGGAGGAGGCTCTGATGTGCAGGGACAGGTCGATCCAGGCTTTAGACGCGAGGTAGGAGATGGTATGACTACTGGATCTGCTTCTGCATATGGGCGGGGGTGCGTTTAGGAGTCCCACTGAGCAGAGGTGTCTGGTAAGTGTGTGGAAGTTTATGTGGTTGTTGAGGTACCTGGAACCAATGTTGTGTTAGGTGTTCCATGTTTGCATGAGGATGTTGAAGAGTGCTCATTTGTGAATTGGGAGCCAGATGGAGCTCTTTGAGGTGTGGGGAATGTAAGTATGGGTTGGGAGGTTGATGGTGAGCTTGGTCACCCAGTTTTGTATGTTCTGGAGTCTTCTGGTAAGTTGAGCATTGATTCAAGGATAGAGTGGGTAGCAGTAGTCCAGCTTGCTGGTGATGAGTGCTTGGGTAATGGTTCTGAAAGTGTTGGTAGGGAGCCATTTGAAGATTTTCTTCTGCATATTGAGTATGTGGAAGCAGGAGGTGGAGACTTCATTCTCTTGACCAGTCATGGTGAGTTGGTTGTTGATTAGTAAACTAAGGTTCTTTTCATAGGATGCCGGAAGGGGTATGGGTCTGAGTTCGGCAGGCCACCTGGTGGAGTCCCAGAGTGAGGTGTCTTTGTCAACCATTACAACTTCTGTCTCATCTGTGTTGAGCTTGAGCCAGGTGTTTTTCACCCATCTGGCGGCTTCAGATATGCAGGCGGAGAAAATGTCCTGAGTGTTTGGTGACTTGTCAGAGAGGGAATGTATGAGCTGGGTCTCATAAACATACAATATGATGTTGATTCTGGCGAGTGGGATCATGTAGGTGTTGAACAGAGTAGGGTTGAGTGAGAATCCTTGTGGAACTCCGCAGATGAGGTTGACTTAGTCTGAGGTGAAAGGGATCAAACTTACTGACTGGGTGCAGCTCGTCAAGAAGGAGAAAATACACTAAAGTGCGGGACGTTGGTTGCCAGATTTGTGTTATCGTTGGGATAAGGATGAAGTAGGAGACGGTGTCAAATGCTTCGAGAAAATCCAGTAGTATAAAGGCCGCGGTGTCACCTCTGCCCATGACCTCCCAGATGTTGTCCGTGGTGGCGATGATGGTGGTCTCTACTGTGGTTGGGCCTGAATCCAGACTGAGTGGTGTTGAGGAAGTGGTTATTAGTGAAGTCGGTAGCTACGAATGCATGGTGGGGGAGTGAGCTTTAGGTTGCATAGTGAACCATAACAAGGGGCTTTATGTTTGTTTTGCAACCATAACTTCATTATAGGTGCATCCACATCCTATGCATACTACCCCCACTGCCTACGGCTGTAGGCAGTGGCAGTTAGGCGAGGCCAGGCCCTGTACTCATCTACCTATACAACCAAACCCTGATTTGCATGGCTTTTCAATATGTGCGAACAAAGCAAACACAAGGAGATGATGGACGGAGCACTGAAACTTTTCAGACACTCACCCCCAGTCACAGATCAGAGTTGAATCCATCATCGTTCTTTAGCTCACTTCACCACCCCAGTTTAGACCCAGTCATATGCATATCAGTCTTGACCCTGTTCCTCATGGGAACAGTCCAGCCCAAACTTCCAAGTCAGGTCTTTCCTGGACCTGAAACAAGCATTCTTGGACTGGTTTTGGAGTAACACCCCTCATCAGCCAGGCTAGCTTAAATCCAGTGGCAAAGTGAGCAAGGGACCCACGTCTGGGCAGACCCTGCCAACTTAGGGCGAACAAAGCAAACACAAGAAGATGATGGATTGAGCACTGAAACTTTTCAGACAGTCACAGATCTTGGTTGAATCCATCCCTTGCTCACTTTGCCACTGGATTCAAGCTAGCCTGGCTGATGAGGGGTGTTACCTCTGATGGTGCTAGAGCCTTGCGCTTTTATGTGTCTCTTAAAGAGGGGCCCCCATGCTGCAAATTGTTGGAGCAAATCTTACCAGAGATGATGACAACCTTCTCCGGGAAAAGGAATCCGATGGCAATAATACAAAAGTGTTTGAATGTTCCAGAGAGGTGCATAGAAGGAGGGGAAGCAGTTTCGCTTAACCAAATAAAGGGTTCAAAGTGCCATAGAAACTAGTTGGATAGAGATTTGTATTATCTTAAAATCAATATCTCAGACTTTCCTTTCTTAGTTTCACAGGAGAGCACGGACTTGTTCCCATACCTATATAATATTCCAGACAAACGCTTGTGGAATGAAGTATTGCGCCTGAGGGTGGGAATTGACCCAAGGTGGCGTATGAAAGGATTAAAAGCAGAGTTGTTAAGAACAATAGCCAGTGCCCCTCTAAGAGAGGGAGCCATTTATTGTTGGATTGTGTATTCTTCATTGAGGCAAGGAAAAAGATCCTTCGGCCTGTGTTTACAAAATACGGGATTCAAACTAGGGATGCGGGGCTAGAGCTGATTTATAGTCTTAGATTCCGTGATGTAGCTGGTCAATATTTGTGTAAAATCATAAAGTCTCAACATGCATTGTCTTCCCCATACTGTTTAAGATCAAGGTCTGTATGGATGTAATTACACTCAGCAAGGTGATGTTAAGTAAATTAGTGGATCCCCAAATAGGAAGGTTGTGAAAAGCTGCTATGCATATTGCACTTTAGAATCCTGATTAGGGAAAACGTACGGTTTGATATTGGTTAACGCACATTGCACTTTAAGAAAGGGGTCGAATGAATTGTTCTTATATTGATAATTTTTTTATTATTTTTAGTGAAAGGTTTTAAATATATGAGAGACTTGAACTGTAGATTGTATTGGGTCGGAGTAGGGAAAATGTTAATGTTTATATACTTGAAATTACATAATCTACAAGTAGTCCTGTAGAAGGATACAATCATGCACTGTTGTTTTAGATTACTAAAATTGTGTTCTTTTTATGCTTTTTTCTTTTATGAATTAGAAATGTGCGTTAACTTTTTTATAAGAATATATTTCTTGGAAATAAAGTACGTTCAACTTTTGACGTTTTTTGAGTGGGTGTAGAATATAATGCAATTGATGAAATACCAAAAAGGTGGTACTAACTATGATCCCAAATGAAGAAGAAGCTTCCAAGTAGAATGAATCAGGCAAATGGCATCAGAGATCAGAGGAGGGACATCAAAGGACCCACCTACACTCATGGACATGCTGATAGATTCAGTACTTCAACCAGATGGCAAGGGTTCGACGCTTGTATGATTCTCTGGAAGTGCATTTGAGTCGGGTGGCCTGGTTTTCACAGACTTCGTCTGCCACAGGTTGCTACCTGGCCGGTTTTCTATGGACACCACCGGTAATTTAACTTTCCAGCCGGTACAAAAATATGCAAAATCATCTAAAGCCAGTATTTTTAGCCCTTATCAGTACATACTTCAAAAATGAAAAGCAAGCACCTTTAACCCCTTCTGTGCATCGGATGGCTCCGACACGGTGCGCATGTGCGGTGGGCATGTGTAGAGGGCATGTGCGTTGGCCCTGGAACCCACCCACAGGGAAGCACTGGTGCTCTCCGTGGGCCACCCTTGTGCACCCCCTTACCAGGGATGGCAGAAGAAGTAGTTCCACTGCCACCCCAACCCCCGGGCATCTAATGACATCTGCGCTCCACATGCTGACGTCATTAGAGGTTGCCGGAGACGCACTGGAAGCCATTTACTTCCAGCGCATCAAAGCAGAAAGGTGAATTTCTCCTTGGGTAGCGGGGTTTGTTGGAACAAAGAGGCATCAGGGGAAAGGAAAGGGTTTTGTTTTCCTCCAATGCCTCTTTGGAGCATTCCTGCTGCACGATCGTGCATGGGGCCGCTATTGTGCAGCAGGAATGCCCACTAGACACCAGGGATTTTTTTTTACAATGTTGAAGAGTGGCCCTTTGGGGAAGGGGAATTATTTTGGCTGTTTCTGCCCACCTTGGGGGCAGATAGGTCTTTTTTCTAGGCCCATCTGCCCCTAAAGGGAGCAGAAACCACTAGGCCACCAGGGATATTTTTTGGGTGAAATTAGGGAGTGGCCCCTTGGTTAAGGGTCCATCCCCTTAAGGGGATGATTATTTTAGCTGTTTCTGCCCCCTTGGGGGCAGATCAGCCTTATGCCTTTAGGCCAATCTGCCCCCAAGGTGGCCAGAAACCAATACACTCCAGGGATGTTTTATTCAGTATTTTATTGTTGTTGTTGGGAGCGGCCTATTGGGCTAGTGGTTGATTATTTTGAACGTTTCTGCCCCCCCTTGGAGAGATCGGCCTTATGCTTTTAAGCCCACCTGCCTCCAAGTGGGGCAGATGCCACTAAACACCAGGGATGTTTTATTCAGTATGTTGTTCTGAGGAGCGGCCCCTTGGGCAAGGGTCGCTCCTCTTTAGGGGCGATTATTTTGGGTGCAGATTGACCATATGCTTTTAGGCCCATTTGCTCCCAAGGGGGGGCAGAAGCCTCTGGACACGAGGAACTAGATTTTTGGGCAATATTGTTGTTGTGGGGTGTGGCCCCTTGGGCAAGGGTCACTCTCCCTTTTGGGAGCGAATGTTTTGGCTATATTTGTAAGAGCACCTGCCCCACAGCTTCGCTGATGGTGTGTGTGGACTGGCACATTATTTGCATTTGTGATTGTAATGTTCTATTTCTCCTTTTTATTCTAGTGCAAAGCTTTTGATTCCTTTGATATGATTCCTGCTTGTGGTTTCGGCAGTGGTAGATTTGCAGTTTGCGTAGAAAAACGTTTTTGTACTGTTTATCCATGTGAATATCATTGTCATGCATGAATGAGTTTTTTAGTAAATGGTGTAATAATAGCAGCATATTTAGCTTATGCTTTATTGTATGTGAAAGTCTCCTTGGATTTGTGCATGATGTGTATTGTGTTGTCTTATGTATAATTTTATTTTGTGCTTCTTTTTTAGTGGGATTTTGTTGGTCCTTGCTGTGTTGGTGCAGAGCAGGTGGCGGTGAGTCTTGCTGTCTCTGACAAGTGGGTTTTAGCATTTTTGAGCATGTAGGTCTTAGTGACTAAGCCACACTTTAAAAAAAACTTATTTTACACAATGTTGGTTGTTGTTGACTTGTTCATCAAGTTACTTTCATTAGTAAGGATTATGGATAGCCACAGGATTCCCGCTCAGCAGGTTGTTGGTATGCTTTTTGAATCTTCCTCTGACCATGATTATGAGACTGACTCTGCATATGAGGCAGAGGAGGAAGTGCAAGATTCTGGCAGCAGATTTTCTGTCTAAGAGAAATCATCTGATGATGAGGCAACAATCAGTATGTATGAAGTGCCTGTTTCAGTGGAGGAAACTGATGAGCCGATAGTGCGGCAAGAGGCTTCTGGATTGCAGCTGGCCCTGATAGGCTTCCCATTAGAAGAGCGGAATTCTGGGTGGCCCAAACATGGTGCAGCCAGTGTTGCCTGCCTTTAGTGGTGTTGCAGGGTGTAGAGTGAATGCTGAAAACTTTGCCTATAAATTTCTTTCAGTTGTTTATGGACGATGTATTTTTGGATGAGATTGTTGAACAGACTAATTTGTATGCTGAATAGTATTTAAGGGACAATAGTGCCAAAGGTAGGCCCCGATCTAAAGCTAACCATTGGTCTCCTACAAATCTGGATGAGATGAAGAAGTTTTAGAGTTTAACTTCTTTGATGGGCTTGATAAAGAAGCAGTCCCTGTCTTCATATTGGTCTACCAGTCCCTTGATGGCAACAGCCATCTTTCCTACAATCATGAGTCGTAGCCGGTATTTGCTTCTGCTTCGGATGCTGCATTTTGTTGATAATGCTTCACCATTGCAAAAAGATCACCCTGATTGTGACCGTCTTTTTAAGATTCGACCTGTCCTTGATCACTTTGATGGTCAATTTTCAGAGATCTGTGTTCCATGGACAGAAATAGCTGTGTATGAGTCTCTGGTCCTGTTCTGGGCCGTTTGGTTTTCATGCAGTACATTCCTAGCAAGAGAACACAGTATGGAATTAAAGATGTATATGCTGTCTGAGAGTAGTACAGGATATGTCTATAATGTCTGGGTGTACACTGGTAAGAATCCACTAGTGACCCCCCTGGTTGTCCGTCCGCTTTTGGAGTTAGTGAGATGATTGTGTGGGAACTTGGTAGAGGACTTTTTACCAAAGGTCACCATTTGAACCTAGATAACTTCTACACTGGTGTGCAATTGTTCAGGGTAATGTTCAAAGTGGATACTGTTACTAGTGTCACAGTCAGCTCTAACCTTAAAGGTTATCCAAAGGAGATTGTTTGTAATACCTTTGAGAGGGGGCAGTGCAGTGCCTTGCGTAGTGATGAACTGCTAGCTGTGAAATTTGCAGACGGGAGGGATGTCTACATGCTGACTACCATGCATGATGGAAGTACTTCACTTGTGACTGTTTGGGGTCAGGTGGCTGAAGTGAGCAAATCTGTAGACTGCAATAAGCACATGAGTGGTGTAGAAAGAATAGATCAGAGGTTGCTGCACTGCTGTTCGTAAGGCTTACATTTGGTATAAGAAGTTGGCTACCCATCTCTCCCATTTAGCAACCTTTAATGCTTTTGTTGTGTTCAAGGATTGTTCTCCAGAGTCAAAGATGACTTTTGTTCAGTTAAAAGGAGTCTGTGACAGTCAGCCTTGTTGTAGTGGAACAGGCAAGTATTCCTAGAAATGGAGTGGTGGAGGATGAGGTTAGATTGACAGATTGCTACTTTCCCGATTACATTCCTACCACACCCAAAAAGAACAGTCCCTGTAAGAGATGCAGAGTCTGTATGCAAAGAGGCATGCGGAAGGAGAGTCATATGCACTACCCTGATTGTCCTTCTAACCCAGGGCTGTGGGTGCCCGAATGTGTTAGATTGTATCATACACAAAAGAGTTTTTGGAAACGACTATGAGCATAACAGTGACAGCCTGGTCTGTGTTGTTTTATATTTTTTGTTCAGTTTCATGGTCGGCATTAGTGTGATATATTTAGTAAGAGCTGTTGTGTTTGTAGTTATATTTTTGTATCTACTTCCAATTGGTTTGTGTTCACTTGTATTTTGTGATGGCGATGTGCGTTGTCTGGCCCTTGGCTGGCGGTATGCGCGGACTGGCACTTGGGTGGTGGTGTGCATGGACTGGCGCTTGGCTGGCGGTGTGCATGGACTGGCACTTGGCTGGCGGTGTGTATGAGCTGGTGCTTGACTGGCGGTGTATGTGAGCTGACATTTGGCTGGCAGTGTATATACTCCGTCAGTCGCCCGCCAGTGTGACTGCCGTGTATGTCATGTGGGTGTATGAAAGTGATGGGCCCTTGAATGGCGGTGTCTGTTGATGTGAGTGTTGCAATGTGCTGGGCCTGGGGCTAGCGATGTGAATGGTCTTTATATGTCACGCATGAAAGGTATGTGAATGACCTGGAAAGCGGTTGGGGCCTTATCGCTGTTTTACAGCTCACAAGCTGTGAGTTATTCGTTCAATTTTTTGAACATTCAATTATTAACAGTGCATTTCATTTTTGTGAAATCTTTTGTTAATAAATCGTTCTGAACCTTCACTCACCCTCGTGCCAAATCCAACCAGTGTGTGTACTTGAGTAATAGATGGTTGTGAAGCAATATTTGTTTTTTCTGTCTTTCTCTTCCAGGGTGTACATTGTCTCTACTTTGTCTGTTGATGTGAGTGTTGGAATGTGCTGGGACTGCGGCTGCTGGTGTGAATGTTCTTGTGTGTGTCACTTATAAAAGGTGTGTTAATGGCATTTAAAGCAGTTGGGGCCTTGCCACAGGTTTACAGAACACGAGCTGTGAGTCATTGGTTCAGTTTTTTTGACCGTTATTAGCAGTGAATTTCATTTTTGTGAAACCTCTTGTTAATAAAATGTTATGTTCTGAACCTTCACTCACCCTTGTGCCAAATCCAACTAGTATGTGTGTGTATTTGAGGAATAGATGATGGTGGAGTAATATTTGTCTTTTCTGTTTTTCTCTGCCAGGGTGTATATGGACTCTACTTTGTCTGTTGATGTGAGTATTGTGATGTGCTGGGCACATGGCTGATGGTGTGAATGGTCTTCTGTGTGCCAAGTACAAAAGTTGCGTGAATGGCCTGTAAAGCGGTTGGTCCCTTGTTGCGGCTTTACTGCTCATGAGCTGTGACTCATTGGTTCTGTTTTTTGATCTTTCAATTATTAACAGTGTATTTCATTTTTGTGAAATCTCTTGTTAATAAAATATAAATGTTGAACCTTTCACTCACCCTCGTGCTAAATCCAACCAGTATGTGTGTGTACTTGAGGAACAGATGGTTGTGCAGTAATAATTGTCTTTTCTTTCTTTCTCTGCCAGGGTGTACATTGCCCCTAGAGAAAATCTACCAACTCTAGCTATTTTCGCAAAACAAGACACCCAGGGGAGCATAGGGTCTTGTGCCTCTCATGGATCCCAAAACGTTTTCTTACCCACAATGCCCTGCAAACCTCAAAATGTGAGTAAAATCAAGTAAAAGTATTTTTATCGGGAGACCTGGGGAACGCTGAGTGGTTGGAAATTTTTTCCGGCCCGCTGAGCCCACAACTTTCCCACACAGTGAGGAAAATTTGAATTTTTTTTTTAGCTCCACTTGAGGTTTAAAGGGGATTCTGAGCAAGACAACGATGGAGGATCCATGCAAGCTGCACCTTCCTGGACTCCCTCGGGAGTCTAGTTATCAAAAATGCCTGGGTCTGGTAGGTTTCTTTAGACAGCCACCTAGCCTGGGACCAAAAATGCAGGTGACCCTCTTGCAAAACCAGGTCGTTTTGTGATAGATCATTTTCATGTCTCCACAATACATTTTGGGCCCTTCCCTGTGGCGGGCACTTGGTTTGCCCATACAAGTGAGGTAGCATTTTTATCAGGAGACCTGGGGGAATGCTGAGTGACAGGAAATTAGTGCCGGCCTGGTGATCCCACAACTTTCCCGCACAGAACTGTGAGGAAAAGGTGATTTTGTTGTAGCTAAATTTGAGGTTTGCAGGGGATTCTGGGTAAGAAAACGTTGAGGGATGCACACAAGCCACACCTTCCTAAGACTCCCCAGGTTGTCTAGTTTTCAGAAATGTCTGGGTTTGCTAAGTTTCCCTTGATGGCCACCGATCCTGGGACCAAAAACACAGGTTACTCCCTTGCAAAACCACGTCATTTGTGATAGATCATTTTGATGTTACGCCAATACATTTTGGGCCATTTCCTGTTGTGGGCACTAAGCCTACCCACACAATTGAGGTACCATTTTTATAAAGAGACTTGAGGAAATGCCAGGTGCATAGAAGTTTATGGCTCCCCACAGATTCCAGACATTTCCATCACAGAAATGTGAGGAAAATGTGTTTTGTTAGTTAAAGTTTGAGGTTTGCAAATGATTCTAGTTAAACAAACGTGGTGATAGCCACACAAGTCAGCCCACCCTGGATACCCCTTTGTATATAGTTTAAAAAAATGTACAGGTTTCCTATGTTTCCCTAGATACAGGCTGAGCTAGGACCCCAAAATCCACAGCTAGGCACCCTGCAAAAAAAGGTTCAGTTTTCAGTGGAAAAATGTGGTATGTCCATGTTGCAATTTGGGCCGTTTCCTGTCATGGGCACTAGGCCTACCCACACAAGTGTGGTAACATTTTTATTGGGAGACTTGGGGGTGTGCTGGGTGAATGGAAGTTTGTGGCTCCAAGCAGATCCCTAAACTTTCCATCACAGAAATGTGAGGAAAATGTGTTTTTTTAGACATATTTTTAGATTTGCAAGGGATTCTGGGGGTCACCCCATCCTGGATTCCCCTAGGTTTCTAGTTTTTAAAAATGTACGGGTTTTCTAGGTTTCCATAGGTGTGGGCTGATCTAGGGCCCAAAATCAACAGCTAGGCACATTGCAAAAAAAGGTTAAGTTTTCAGTAGAAAGACGTGATATGTCCATGTTGTGTTTTGGGCCATTTCCTGTTGCTGGCATTGGGCCTACCCACACAAATGAGGTACTATTTGTATTGGGAGACTTAGGGGAATGATGGGTTGAAGGAAGTTTGTGGCTTCCCACAGATTCCAGAACTTTCCTTCACAGGAATGTAAGGAAAATGTGTTTTTTAAACACATTTTGAGGTTTGCATGTGATTCTGAGTAACACAACCTGCTGAGAACTACACAAGTCGCCCCATCCTAGATTTTCCTTGGTGTCTAGTTGTAAAAAATGTACAGGTTTGTTAGGTTTCCCTAGATGCCAGCTGAGCTAGGGCCCAAAATCAACAGCTAGGCACATTGCAAAAAAGGGTACGTTTAGTGGAAAAATGTGGTGTTCATATTGCATTCTGGGCCATTTCCTGTCGCGGCCACTGGGCCTACCCACACAAGTGAGGTACCATTTTTATTGGGAGACTTAGGGGAACACAGAATAGTAGAACAATTGTTATTTCCCATTGTCTTTCTCTGCATTTGCACCTTCCAAATGTAAGACAGTGTGTAAAAAAGATGTCGTTTAAAAACATGCTAGTATAGGTACCCACAAATTCAGAGATGCACAAATAACCACTGCTTCTAAACTCCATATCTTGTTCCTGTTTAAGAAATACATAGGTTTCCTTGATTTCTATTTTTCACTCTTTATATTTATCCAAAAGAATTGCTACATACCCGGTACACAATGAAAAAACATTTTAAGGTGCAGCTCAATTCTTGGCTATGGGTACATTGGGTTCTAGGTGAATCTACAAGCCCTTTATATCCCTGCAACTAGAAAGGTCCAGTGTACATAACAGTATGTTGCTTTTAAAAATCTTCCATAGTTAGAAGAAGCTACATGTGAAAATGTAGACACAAATGACTGTTTTTTCAACTCAATTTCCATATGTTTTTATTTCAACTGTTACTTTCTATAGAAAAACTTTGAAGGATCTACACAAATGGGCCTTTGCTGAATTCAGAATTTTGTCTACATCTTAGAAATTTATAGATTTTTATGACCTACCATTGTTTTAAATCCCATGTCTACCACTAATTGGAAGGAGGCTGAACAAACAAAAAATAGGAAAATTAGGGGATGCCCCATTAAAATGCCAAAACTGTGTAGAAAAATGTGGTTTTATGACAAAGGTCTGCCTGAAAGCTGGGAAAATTGTGATTTTAGCACCATAAACCCTTTGGTGATACCATTTGCAGGGAAAAAAACAGATGCTTTCTTCTGCAGTACTTTTCTCTCCCATTTTTCCCCAAAACACCAAACTTTAGCTGTATTTTGGCCAATTTCTTGGTGCCCTCTAGGGGAATCCACAAACCCTGGGTACCTATTATCTCCCAGGATTGAAAAAAGGACACAGATTTGGTGTGGATACCTTGTGTGGACAAAAAGGTATGGGGGTCTAAGCGCAAACTACCCTAAATAGCCCAAAAAAGGCTTAGCACGGGGGGAGTGTAGGGACTGGGCGTTGCATAATATCAGGGCCAGGACCGCAGGAACCACCCTGCTTTGTGGCCCCCACGCATCACCAGTAGCGCCAGTAGGTGCTAGAAAAGCCATTGCGGGCTCCCGCAGCGCGGGAAGCCCGTTTGCCTGTCTCCAGTTGCGGCCACAGTTCCTCCCGTCATCAGGGCCAGGACCGCAGGAACCAGCCTGCTTTGCGGCCCCCACGCATCACAAGGAGGTGCTAGAAAATCTGTTGCGGGGTCCCGCAGCGCGGGACGCGCGCGGGCAGCGCCTGGGTGAAGCCCGGGCCAAGGGCGGGCCCGTCCTTGCCCATCATCGCCAGGAAGAGGCAGGGCTGGGCCATCCCTCTTTCATTTGATTCCCGGATTGACTTTGCTGAACATCACCGGCGGCAATGGACTAGAGACTTAAGTAAGTAAATAAGTTACTTACTTTCCTGCAAACGCGGGCCAACTAACTTGACAGGTGTTGGGAGTGATACAGCGCGCCTAGTGAACCAAGCCAGAACTAATGTACTCTGTGTGTCTTTGATGACAGGGAGATTGGTAGTCGTGTATTTATTCCACTAGCATGTCTGCATTTGTATGATCATTGGCGTATTGTTCCACCGCAGCCCTTGTAGAACCTGTGCCGGTATCTAAGTGCAAGTGCTTTGTTTGGGAAATAGCAATCCATCATTCTTAAAAGATAGTATCCTATAAAATCTACAAAGGGTTTTTAGAGACAGTTAGGAACTTTCCCCCAAACTGAGCACCAAGCATTTAGGGATTCATTGCTGGTAGTATATTTATATTGAACCACTGTTTGCTGGCTGATTGAAAAGACATGGGCAAGAGAAAGCAGTCTATGCCAGGGCCTAGTGGGGGGGCAGTGGCGACAATCCTTGACTCATTTTTGGCCAGGGCAGCAAACGTTTTGTCAAATGAAATCGCCCTGACCGAAAGGAGACTTTCTCTGGAATTGATTAATCTGCCCCCGAGACCGGTACCATCTAATACCCCAGTCCATGCAGGGCAAAGCGAGTCTGTGCCTTCTCTGTTGGCTGTCACCGACCTACTGAATGAGGTCGATGGCAACTAAGGAGAAGGTGCATCTATGCTGGAACATCCAGTAAAGAAGAAAAGAGGCGGAGGCGGGGGTAAGAGAACGGCGCAGCAACCAAAAAAACAAGCGGAACCAGCCGTCCCCGATCAAGCTAAAGGGGGCTTGAGTCAAATTATAAACAGTCTTTCATTGAAAATAGAAGAAATTCTAAAGACACACCTATCTCCTATTATTACACAGTTGGATAAGCTTGAATTATTACTGTGTCAGTCAAATGAGCGTTTTGTTAACCACACAACGGACAGTTTGGGAGCTGAACTAGTGGGGCTGAAGTGTCCCTCAGTGTCGGAAGGCTTTAACGCTAAAGGGCGCTCACATAGTATGGGGACGTCAACTAGTAAAAGCATGCATACAGCACATAAAATGACTCAGCAGTCAGCTATCAGGCCTAGTACACAAACCCCTGATAGGGTAGGCCCGCAGGGAAGAATGGGTCACCCTAAAAACGGTAGGGCTGAAGGAGTTGCCCGAGATGAAGCCCTGAACGAATTACTTGGGGCTGTGCCAAAAGAAACTCGGGTGACCCACGGGACTGAGCCCATTAGCCTGAAACCCCCTAACCCAACTAGCCTGTTGGAACAGAGAACTGATATTTTACACTTGCCCCCCGAATCAGCCCCTCTAGTGACAGTTCTATTAGGTGTTCCTCCCTTGCAGGAGAATTCCAAAGAGACAACTATAGATTTAATACATAAGGTAACACACTGGCTGGACAAATCACTAATAAATGGTCGATCTTTCGCCCCCCATGTTATCATGGCCAGTAGAGTGGGTTGGGTGGGGAAAGCCATAACTAAAGACATGCGCGGGGATTGTATTGTGGTTAATGTCACTCACCCCTTACACGCAAGAGCCATGATACAAGGCCAGAAGAGAGCAGATTTGTATACGGGAATCCAGGTTCTTCCTCTTTCCTTTTCCTACCCAGGTGGGCTGTTACATTCTAGTATTAGGGGCACCAGATATAGTCGGCCTCAAGGGATGTTGTAAAAAAAAAACCAAGTGGGCACTACTATGAATACAACCATTCCCCTTGCAAATAGATTTGCCCCATTAAGGGATCTTGATAGTATTGATTGACAGCCATCGCTTATTGACACTGTGATTAATACCGGCCCACCTTCAACAGTGCAAACGACCACCCTGACCCCACTAGATCGTGACCATAAAGTGACAGATCCTCCTGTGTGTACCCTCATGTCATGGAATATTGCGGGGTTGAAGGCGAAAAAAGATGATGAGCAGTGGGTAGCGATAATAACAGTGGGTCATATTATTGCACTGCAAGAAACTTGGGATACATCAGATTCCTTTGTTATGGATGGCTATGCTACATTTTTTAAATCTGCATCTCCCTCAGTTATAGGTCAAGCAAAGGGTGGACTGCTCACTTTGATATCGCTCAAACTGTCATGTACTATTTAGGGTTTGCCTAGCTCTTCTCCACACCTGTTAGCAGTAGAATTAACCTTCCAGAGTAGCACAACTTTGGTGATTGTAAATTTTTATAATTCTTTTCGTAGGGAAAACGATAATGATCATTTAATTGCTCTCGAAAAGTTTATAGAGTACCTTGCACAGGACAGATGCACCCCCTATGAAATGATCATAATGGGGAATTTTAATATACACCGTTGCCCCTTAAAATGTTTTCTAAAGAGGGGGAATTTTGACAACTTACCCCCCATGGCCCATTTTGAACATTCCAGTCAAGGTGCCTGGCTAGAAAGCCTATTTGCTAGTAATAATTTACATTGCTTAGAGTCAATGGATGATGCAGAGTTAATACCTTCCTTTTTTGGGAGCGGGAGCTGCTCAACTATAGACTATATTGCGATATCTGCCCCACTATTCCAAAATATAAGGGAAGTGAGATCGGCCTGGACTGGCTTCAGTGACCACAACTCGATTATTGCAGAATCTAAGGGTTTAATGGTTTTTCGGGGTGTCGAGTTAAGAACCCTTGCAAATGGGGATTTTCAGCCTACGGATCAGGACCGGAAAATAAGATGGGGGAAAATTGTCCCTGAGCTCTTTTTAGTCAAGTTATATACTGAGGGCAAAGAAGATATTGAGCAGTGCCTCAACTTACATAATGAACCCAAGGAAGTCCTAGAGGCATTTGACAAATTGACAAAACGGATTGTAAAAAAGTTAACTGGTAAAAAGAACTTAGCGGGCCCAAAAGAGGTTAAATGGTTCAATGCTGATTGTTCAAAAAATCACAAAGTCCTTATGGCTGCTTTAAAAAGTACACCTAGGGACCCTGAATTGATAAAAACCCAAAGGAAAGCATATGATAAGGCTTTAAAACTAAGGAAAGATGCTTTAAGGGAACAGGCATGGGAGGACCTGACTCAGGCTAGTGCCCACGCCGATAGTGCCAAATTCTGGAAGGTAGTTAATAGTCCCTTTTTTAAGAACCATAATATGACTAGAACAGAGTGCGTAATTCCTGCTGAGCGGTGGGTTAGTCACTTTGAGCAGATTTACGCAGAGGTGGCTAAAGAACAAACAGACTCCTTCTGGGCACCTAGTACTGCACCACTTTCGTTAGGGTTTGGGGTAAATGAGGTACAGAAAGCGATTGAGGATATGTCCGCACGGAAAGCTCCAGGTCCCGATGGGATACCTGTGGACCTTTATAAATCAGATTCTGGTATTTGGGCAAAAGTTTTAACTACGGTGTTCAATGCTGCTACAATGGTAGGTTCACCTCATTCATGGTCAACGGCAGTGATCTTGCCCATTTATAAAAAGGGTGCCAGGGACGACCCAGCCTGTTACCGCCCAATTTCTTTATTAGACTCTGCAGCAAAAATAATGGGCAAGGTAATCCTAGATCGGCTAAGTATCTGGTTGGAAGAAAATGATGTGTTATCTGAATTGCAATTCGGCTTTTGAAAAAGTAGAGGTACAGTGGAACAATGTATGAATTTACTCATGATAACTAACAAATACACCCTAGCTAAGAAAGGCCGCATGTTCCTGGCTTTCATGGACTTAACGTCCGCTTTCGATAGGGTGAATAGATCTAAATTATGGAAATTGCTTCTAGAAATAGGGATGGATACAAATTTAGTATGCTTTTTGCACTGGTCCCATCTTAACTTAACTGCCTCTACCAGATATAATGAAAATGGCTCCTTAACAAAATCTTGGAAAGTAAAAAGAGGAGTGAGGCAGGGATGCATTCTTACACCGGTTTTATTTACTCTTTATATAAACAAGTTAGGGGCAGTGTTATCTGATGCAAGCTTAGACATCCCGAGAGTAGGCTCTAAACCAATTCCAGCCCTTTTATATGCAGATGATGCAGTTTTACTAGCCAGGACTCCGATTGCTTTGAAACGTTTAGTTAATACTTTTATTGATTTTATGGTAGCTCTCGACCTTTCGGTCAATTTTACTAAATCACATATAATGTCAACTGGTAAGCTAAAGCGGGAGAAAAAACCACTCACATGTAAAGGCAGGGTGCTGTCCAATGTAGTAACCTACCCATATTTGGGTGTGCTATTTGACGAAAATGGCACGTGGGTGGCACAGCGTGCACTTAAGAAAAATATTTTAGCAACAGCCGCAGGAGTGACATTGGATTTTGCCAGAAGTTTAGGGAGCAAACCCCTGCTAACGCTACTGAAGATTTATAACGAGAAATGCGTTTCAATGACAGTGTACGGAAGTGTGGTATGGGGACACAAGGAATGTACTGAAATACAAGGAGCTGAGAATAAACACCTCCAAAAACTTTTAGCTGCTCCCTCAAGCATACCAGCTTTTATGGTACACGACGAATTAAGGCATGGCTAAAGCACAGATAATATTGCGGCGGCCCCCTTGATATGGTGGCTAAAAATATGGTCCAGACCTGAGCCCAACCGAAATCAAATTATTTTAGAAGACTGCATGAAGCTAGATAGAGCTGCAGATATTCCCTGGTTAAGTTATGTTTCTCTGCAACTTTCAGCCCTAGGGTGTCCGGAGTTATTTGACCAAACAAGAAAGTTGTACCCTGATGAGATGAAAGCTATAAAAACTCAATTCTTAACCAGGAGATATCTGGAAAGGGAATCAAATGAACTTAAGAAACCTACATGCAGACATTTTATGATTATAAGTCCTGGGGTTTTAGATCAACCTTTTTGGTCTTTTATTAATAATTTGCATCATCGTTTTATCTTATCTAGATTTAGATTTAATTGTATTCATTGGTCCCTTACTGTACCTAAAGGTTTCAAAAAGTTAGGAACCTTACAGCCTTGTGCATGTGATAACTTTTCTGACCAAGATTTGCTGCATTTTATGTTTTTTTATGGTTTTTATAGTGATCTGCGATCAAAATATATTTTACCTCTTCTAAGAAACTGCTATTTTGCACAAGTAAGACCAGCCCTGATTTATCTGCAAACGCTACCGTCCCCACTGATTTGTTATGGGGTAGCGAGCTTTTTATCAGGGGCAATATGCAGAAGGAAAAATATGAATTGTCCATAGTACTGACTCGGGTTTTATTGACTTGATTTGGAAATGTCTTTCCTTTTATTACTCTGATTAATTTTATCTGCATTCCTAATCGTAGCTGTACTGTAGTTCTAAATTTATTATGTATGGGTCTTTTTCTGTGTAATGCACTTTTATGGCCAGAACGTGGCCGAATAAAGTTTTATTGAACTTGAACTTGACTTGTTTTGAAAAGGTCAAGTGGGACCCCATCTGGGCTGGGGGGCCTTCCCACTATGACTGCAATAAATAGCTGCTGTCACTCCCTCTAAAGTGAAGACAAGAGGAACATTTCCTTGTTTCCACCAGTTGTGTCCCCCTTGCTCCCTTAGCTCTATTACATTGGTTGCATGCATTTTAGCAAAATGTACAACCCATTCATCCTGTAGATTTACAATCTCAATCGGGGTTTATTAACTATTTTCCAAAATGGGGTGCTATCTTACCTTACTGACATGAATTAGTGCTAGCCAGCCTCATCTTTTAACCCAACCTTATATTCTCGTCTACAAGTTAACACCTCATCTTGAATTCTCTTGGGTCTATTTAGTGTCGTCTTTGAGGATCTAAGGGCTTTAGTACACATGGAATCAAACCAGCCCTTGGGTTTGCTGTTATTATTAGATAAAAGAGTCCTCAGCTGCTCTTTTACTCCCATAGCAATTATACTAAAGTCATTTTTAATATTGTCATCCTCAGCTTCCTTATCTAGGTATACATTGATTTGCATGTAATCATTTCTTATGAGTGTTTTGAAAACATTTCACCGGATGATACTGTTTGTGGTAGGTATTTCTGTATCTGTACAGCGTTTTACTACACTAGGCTGCACATGACTACTTAGGCAATTAAAATCCATGCTTTGAGCATTGTAGTCACTTAACCAGTTTGAATGTGTCTTAAAATTGCTCATCAATTGCCCCAGATTATTTGTGACTAGAATAAAGTCAATTGTTGCTTTACACTCTCTGCCCCGAAAGTATGTTAAAAAAAAGCGCAGGGGACACTAATTTCCTTAGCAAAAACCATACTGTCCTTTAATATAAGAATATTTGTATTACCACCATGCCCTTCATGAGAAACGTGTGTTAGGCAAGTAACCACAAACTTCCTTTGCTGGTAATAAGCATAGATGGAAATTAAAATTCCCACCCCAGAACACATAAGTAGACCCAGATCTTGGAGAGTAGATAGCTTCCAATTCTCTATCTATAGTAGCAATCACACATGCCTTCTTTGCACTAAAAACATTATTGTAAAAGTTGATTATGTAGATACAAATGTTCCTCTGCAGTTTAAAACCTACAACTTGGAAGTATGGGGAACCTAGATTTTTTTATATCAATAACACAGAAAACTTTGTTGATACATATGTAACTAATTCCCCCCCCCACTTTTGCTCTGCCGGCGATAGTGTCCCACTGGTGTAGAGTACGTTGTGAACCAAATAATATAATGGGAATTAATGGCCCATGTTTCCTTTAGACATATAATTTAAATCTTGCTAACAGAATTAAGCCAATCCGATTCTGTATTTTCCCCTTTAGACTTGTGATAATCCAAAACAATAAACTGTATATGTCTGAATAGAAATATTGTATTTGGTACTGATGGAGCAGGGTTTCGCAAAAATGAAACCTGCTCGAATTGATACCCCCATAATACGTACTAACAGTAAATAGTTGTTGAAAAAACTAAAGTACACCCAACACGAACACAAGGGAAATTGCTTTGCGCATGTCTGAACTAACACGTAAACAAAAATAATATTGTAATAACATTGTGTTTTGAGATAAACGAGAAGCGTTGGATGAATAGGCCGCATATGCTTCAGTAATTTGCATGTTGCATCCTGTTTTGAACTAATAAATAATGCCGCTTTTGCACAAAGTTTATGCTAGGTAACATTAATGGGGAATTGTGCAAGGTGGGTGGTAAACAGTGAAGGTTTCATTATCATGTAATTAATAAATGTTCATTTTCATTTACTTTAGTGTGCTAGATGAAGCAGCCATCTTTCTAAACTTGGCTAAAGAGGGAGGGGGAAAGCACGAGGAGT
The DNA here is from genome assembly GCA_963921515.1 of Calotriton arnoldi. Classification (NCBI taxonomy): domain Eukaryota; kingdom Metazoa; phylum Chordata; class Amphibia; order Caudata; family Salamandridae; genus Calotriton; species Calotriton arnoldi. The sequence goes on from CAWUFW010012829.1 coordinate 287,274, forward strand.
GAGTTTACTCTGTCAGAAGCAAGACAGACGCGCAGTGCACCGCAGATGACATGAGAAGGGTGAAGGCCAGAGTGTCAAACGACTGCCAAAAGAAGTGCCCAGGCGTGAGACCGGAGACACAAACTGCGGATGATGTTAAAAAAATGAATGAAAATTTTTAAAATTTGTATCACATGAAATAAAATGAGAACAAGCTGAGAACCATACCCTGGGAACAAATGGTGAACAATGAAGTAGTTGAAATAAAGATGAAGTCACAGTGGTGTGACAACGCCACCTCCCAAGCCCACTAATCCCTTTGCGAGATTTAATAAAGTTTGCAACAATTGTAGGACGGACATGTTAGTTTTAGGGTATAATTGGGGTGCCTTTAGGGGTGTGGTTTAAGCTTAGGCTAGCAGGGGAGAAAGAGGGGAGATGCGTCACTGTCCGTCGGTTTGCAGAGAGGCCTAACTGTTCCTGACCTGTCCCGATCCTGTTTCTTCTTATCCTTTGTTCCCTGATCCTATTTCGGGGAACCCCCACCATCTCCTAGGCTGAGGGGTTGGTTTTTCTTACAGACCAATAGGTTTGTATTTAGTCTAGTTCGTTCTCAGATTTTAACTTATTGATGTATTATGTCTCTGAAACTCCGTCAATGATATGTATTATTTAGATGAAACTATTGTCTCTTCATCTATCCCCTCTGTTAGGTATATGATGTTTCGCACACATTTTGCTGAAACTTTTGTCTCTTACTCTATCCACTCCTTCATTGCATAAAGTCATTGCTACGTTTGGATGACTTTGTATTTCATTTGGGCTGCGTATGTAAAATTTCTCCTTACATGAGATTCAGTGTTTGTATTTTGTGACCAAATGCAGTTGAGCATAATCCTTAATTATTTGAGATAAAATTCATCATTAACTTCACCGAGAGTTTGTGATCATTTAATTTATTAATGGTTGGTAAGTTAGAAATTATCATTGCCATCAACTATTCAACTAATTGGTCCATCGACCAAGTGGAAGCAAAGTTGATGTAAAAAGTTAGATGTGATACCATAATTTAATCTATGAAAAGAAAAGAATTGATTGTATATATAAATTGACCCCAGCGCATCAGGGATTCTGGGTGAATGTGTATGGACCATTGTATTATGATGTATTTGAGTATTGATCCCTGATAAAATATTGGAGTCGCGCTGGATCAGTTTCTTGGTAGCAGAGGACGGTTTAATTATTGATTAGTTTGGTAATGATTATTGATTATTGATTGTATGTTCTTAACATGAAACGTTAGTGTCATGTTCTATGTTGTCTAGAAGTTCAGGTACGGAGATACCTGAGGAATCCTGGGAATGGAATTTAGCCTGAAGCAGGCAGAAGAAGAGTGTGGTAACAAAGCCACACTGTAGAAGTACTTTGTCTGTTGTAATAATACCTAAAAGCTACGGAGGGCTGTAGGTGTTATATTAGGGAAAGTTCGTGTAAAAGGGGAGTGACTGAAATAGCGAAGGGTCCGCTTCCGAAACTCTAGCCTTAGGAGAGTAACAAGACCCCTTTTCACGCCAAAAAGTCCTCTTGTGAAATCTTGGCCTTATCCCTAGAGGAGTAATAGGTCCACCCGGAACTTGTTTGAAGAGTAAAATAGCGCTGGTCGTTATTAGGACTCGTAGTGAGAAAACCTCTTGAAAAAGTGAAAAACTATCTCTTTATTTAGTGGAACAGACAAGGTAGCATTGTTTTATGTTGTTACTAATCGTATTTTTGATTAAGAGTGCTTAGAAAATATTGCCATATTATTTTGTAAAGGGAGGGTCAGTAGAAGGAGTAATACTGACGTCAGAAAAGCCGCGCTCGTATTGGACAAGCAGTGGGCGCGTACTGAGCTGTGATTGGTTGGTTGGTGTGAGCCGCGCTAGTATTGGTTGAGACTGTGCTTACGTAGCGGTACTGTGATTGGTTGGTTGGTGTGTGTCGCGCTAGAATAGGATGAAAGTTTACCAATCGAATAAGAGAAATACGGAAAGGTTGTTGTTATTTATACATGATAAGACCCATTAGAGGAAAGAGTCAGAAAATGAAGTTGATGCAGAAAATAAAGAATTTCTTTAAAAAGGACAAACCAATTGTGACTAGAGAGGGAATTCCGATTCCACCTCCAAAGACGCCTGCTTCCTTTATGATGTTGGAGCGAGGATATCATACGTGTATGTGGTTGGAAAATTGGGTGGAGTATACAAAGGATGATGGTGTTATAGCTTTTCCTCAGAATGGAACATTTAATGTAAGGATATTGCAAAATCTGAGAAATCGAATGAATTCATTAGAACCGAACCCTAGACTGACACAGTACGAAGCCTTGGAAGAATGGGAAGTTGAGGCATTTGAGAGAGAAAAATATAGAAGTGGTAACAGAGGTTATAGGAATATGATGTTCAGATATCCTTTTGAGAATAGGGAAGAAAAGCTGAAAAGATGGAGGAGAGCTGTGGTAACAGAAGGGTTATACCCAGTTTTAACAGGTGATGAGCAGACAGGAGGCAAATGTAAAGAGAAAAAAAAAATTATAGAAACCTCAAGTGCAAGAGATGGTGTAAATGATTCTGATGAAGAGTAATTAGAGGATATTATGACCAAAAGACCCCCGCCATATCGAGAAAATGCAGTTGAAGTTACTCCGAATGCACCCTTTATGGGAAATCCATTGATCCCACAGATTGCGGACATGGCTAGGATAATGAGAGAAAAAGAGTTTGAGATGCTAAACAAGGCAAATGTAGAGCAGATTCAGAAAATAAATAAGTTAAGTTTAAATGCAGAAGTGTTGAAGGTACCGGTTACAATAGGTCCTGTAGTTCCTTTGTTTGGAGAAAACCCAAATACACCCAAAGTACATACATTAGCAGTTCCAATGGGTAATGTTAGGAGCAGAATGGAGACAATAGTCAATGAGAATAGACAGGCTGACACAAATGTTACATTGTTAGATCTTCCAGTTTATGAAATGATAACAGAAACCCCTAGAAGAGATACACAAATAAGTCCAAGGAGAATAGGGACAAATGTCACTCCAATGACAGGGAGATCAGCAGGTCCTTCATCAGAAGAATTGAATGATTGGATAAAGGAAAGGAAAAGAAAGAAAAACAACCACAGAGTATAAATGTGAGCCAATTGAAGGTAGATTTGGAAGAAATGATTATTGGTACGATCAGTCCAGACAGATTAGGAACTTATCGAGATGATGAATTATTGTTCTTGTGTAAAAAAGCATTACTTAGAGAGCGAAGAATCTTCATGAGAAAATATCTGAAGCTGCTAGTGAGTATGGAATAGACATAGAAAAGTCAAAGGTGTTGCAGAAATTGTACAGATTGGCATTTACTGAAAAGGATCTGTAGAGTTTGAATGCGTCTGGAAAAAGGTTACAGATAAAAGAGTTGATGAATATTTTGAAGAAATGGGGAGATGTAGATCGATGGAGAAATAGATGGGTAAGAAAGAAGGAAGAAACAGCTAGTAAAGGAGTGTCTATGTTTCCGTTAAAGGAAACAGAACAGGTTGAAAGGGCGTGTCCAATGAGAGATGTACCAGGTGGCGGATACGTTCATGTTCCGTGGTCAAGGCAGGATATATTATCATTTACGAATGATTTTCCCAGGCTCAGAGAGAAACCCGTAGAATGGTACAAACAGGTAGAAAGGTTTGTGAAGGTCTCGAAGGTTTTGTTAAAGGATTTAGATGGGTTGTTTGAAATTGTTGTTCCGGCAGACTTGTGGACAGAGTGTAAGATTACTGTTGATTGGCCTAAAGATGAATATCCTAGAGACGCTAAAACAGGTGCACCATCAGAGGAGGTGATGAAAAAGTACAATCAGGTAATCACGTTTCTGAAAGGAAAAATTTCCCCAAAGGAAACAGATTGGGATAAAATTGACAGGACTACCCAGGAACCCAAAGAATCAGTGCTCGCCTACTATGAAAGGTTGTTGCAGGTATTTAAACAGTATAGTGGATTCGAAAATATTGGAGACAAAGATATGGGACATTTTGTGTATCGTTTTGTGTTCGGATTAAAACCAGACATTAGTAATATGATTCAACAGCATTTAATTTGCTGGCAGAGCAAAACGATAGATGACATTTTGAGGAAGGCAAAGTATTTTAGTGATGACATTGAATCAAGACATAAAAAGTTAAAAGAGAAAATGATGTGGGCACAGGTGAAAGTGGCAGAACAGCAAGAGGCAAATAATAATCCTCAAACCAGTAATCAGGCGGGTGGTCAAAGTCAAAATGGACAGAATTTCAGTGGAGGAAAAGGAAGGGGAAAAATGATTAAAGAGGAAGCTATGAAGAAATTTCCTTGTCATGCTTGCGGAAAGCTTGGACATTGGAAGAATGAGTGTAGATCCGCTAAAAAGATTAATGGGGAAAACAAAAATTTGATTCCAAAGATGCAAAATGAGGTGGGTGTAAATCAACAGCAGCAGCAGCAGATAGTTACTCAACAGTTACAGGTGAAGCAAGCTCCCATGCCAAATAATGTGAATGCTCAAGTGCAGAGGTACAGTGTGAACACTGGATATCACGGAGGTGACCAAATTGGTAAGAATCAAGGTGTGATTCTGCAGTATTGGGTGCAGTGGGGTGGGAATGATTCAGACTCATCTCAATGACGGTGCCTGAGGGGGGAGGAAGAGTGCGTACTGGGCGCATCCTTGGCGGTAGATCAGTCAGGTCCATTTGCTGATGGAAAGGTGGAAGGTAATGATATTACATTTTTAGTGGACACTGGTGCTACCCGTTCTACTGTGAGAGCAGCAGAAATTCCAAACCTACCCCTCTTGGGAGAAACTATCTAAGTTGTAGGAGTCTCAAATAAGCATAATAGAACACCTGTTACAAATCCAATTGAAGTTCACATTGGTAACTTCAAAGACATGCATCGGTCTGTAGTATGTGACTCAAGCCCAGTAAATCTCTTGGGAAGAGATTTGTTATGCAAGATGAACTGCACCATCTATTGTACACCAGATGGAATTGCATTTCTGACACCTGATGAGGATGTTGAATTTAAAATGATGCTAGCGAAGCAAGGAACAGAAGTGGATGAATTGTATTCACTTCTCACAGAAGAAAGTTTGCCTGAAGAATTAAAAAGTGCAGTGAGATCTGATGTGTGGGATTTTTCAGGAAAGGAGATTGGCTTAATGGCAAATGTAGACCCAATTCAGATTACAGTAAAGGATGGTGCTGTATATCCAAACACACCACAGTATAAAATTAGTCCAGAGGTAATTGCAGGAGTCGCTCTTGTGATTGACCATATGATTGAACAAGGAATTTTGAAAGAAATAATGAGCAGTCCTTGTAATTCACCTATCATAGGTATCAAAAAGCCCAGTGGGAAGTACCGGATCATGCAGGATTTGCGCAAAATTAATAAAATTGTAGTACCCTGTTGTCCAGTTGTACCAAATCCAGCCGTGATTCTTTATCAGATCCCATGTGATGCTGAATGGTACACAGTTATTGATTTGTGCCAAGCCTTTTTCTCAATTCCTTTGCATCCGGAAAGGCAATATTTGTTTGCATTCCAGTTCGGAGACCTTGTCTTGGCATGGTGCCGAGTTCCTCAAGTATATACAGAGAGCCCCTCAATCTTTAATCAGATCTTGAAAAAATGTCTGGAGACTCTAGTCATGCCAGGTAATTCGGTTTTGGTTCAATACATTGATGACCTACTAGTGGCATCGAAGACACGAGAGGCATGTGTGACAGACACAATTGCCTTGTTGAACCATTTGGCAGAAAAAGGACAAAAAATGTCACCAGCAAAATTGCAATTTTGTAAACAGGAAGTACAGTACATTGGACACAAAACAGAAAAGGGAGTTAGAAAAGTAACTCCAGAAAGAATCAGTGTGATCAAACAGATGAGTCCACCTAAAACACAGAAAGAAGTACGAATGTTTTTGGGAATGGTTGGATACTGCCGTCAGTGGATCTGTGGTTTCTCACTGATTGCAAAACCTCTACAGAGGTTAACACGAAAGGATGTGAAGGATCCGATTGTTTTGGATGACGAAAGTATGGAAGCTTTTGTAAAATTGAGAAGCAGTCTATATCATGCACCTGCATTGGGAATGCCAGATTATTCCAAAGAATTTGCATTGTACTGTTGTGAGAGAGATGGGTATGCACTCTCAGTCCTAACACAGAAACATGGAATGGCACGACGTCCAGTAGCATATTTGTCTGCTACTCTGGATTCAGTGGCTGCAGCGTTGCCAGGATGCTTGAAAGCAGTAGCAGCTACTTGCATGAGTCTGGAACAGAGTGAACCGATTGTAATGGGGTATCCAGTTAAAGTGTATGTGCCACATTCTGTTGAGATTCTTTTGACTCGTACCAGGACACAGTATCTTACTTCTAATCGGCTGACTAAGTACGAGAGAGTGATTCTGGGTGCTGAAAATGTGACTGTGGTAAGGTGCACTACTGTGAATCCGGCAACTTTGTTGCCTATTTCTCGTTGTGAGGAAGTGAGAGAGGAAGCGGATCATGATTGTCTGGATGTGACTGAATTATGCACCAAACCTAGGCCAGACATAGAAGATTGTCCATTGGAGGAATCAGATTGTGAAATGTTTGTTGATGGATCCTGTTTGAGAAATGAAAGAGGTGAAATGTGCACTGCCTATGCTGTTTGTGCCATAGAAGGGGTTCTTGAAGCATCCTATCTGAAAAGAGTAAACTCCGCCCAAATAGCTGAGCTAATTGCTCTGATTAGAGCATGCAAAATTGCCAGAAGCCTGAAAGTAACAATATTCATAGAAAGCCAATACGGATTTGGGATTGTCCATGATTTCGGCCAGCTATGGATGCAAAGGGGATTTCTGACCTCTTCAGGTTCCCCTATTAGAAATGGTAAAACTGTAAAGGAACTATTGGATGCTTTGCAATTGCCCAAAAGAATTGCAGTAGTCAAATGTGCCGCACATAAATCAGGAGATGATTATGTGACGAAGGGCAACAGATATGCCGACCAAAAAGCACGTTACTGTGCACGAAATTCAATGGCTTTGAACAGATCAATTGATAGGGGAAACACTGAATGCCATCTTTTGTTTACAACAACATTTGAAACATGGGAAGAGGTTAGACAGATGCAGGAAGAAGCAAGTGATGAGGAAAATAAAAGATGGAACAAAACAGGCTGTAGCAAAAGAACAGAAGATGAACTATGGGTCTATCTTGATGGGAGACCAGTGTCACCAGATTCCTTACTTTCCCATAATGCCGGAGTTTACCATGGAATTGCACATGTCGGAAGAGATGCAATGATCAGACTCTTCAAGCAGTCATGGTATAATCCAAAGTTCAGGGTCATTGCAGAGAAACTTTGCCAGAGGTGTGTGATCTGTCAGCAACAAAATCCAGGCAGAAATACAGTTGTAAGTTGGGGACGAATTGGGAGAGCAGGAGGTCCATTTACCCAACTCCAGCTTGATTTTATTGAGCTTCCCCATGTAACGGGCTGAGATATGTACTGGTCATTGTCTGTTTGTTCTCTCGCTGGCTGGAAGCCTATCCCACGAGAAGGAACGATAGCCTTACTGTGGCAAAACTACTTCTGATAGAACTGATCCCTAGATTTGGAATTCCAGTCACTTTGGGGACAGATAGAGGAACACATTTCAATAATGAGATAATTCGGCTGATTTGTGCAGCATTTAAGATTGAGCAGAAGCTGCATTGGGCCTATCGACCCGAAGCCTCTGGAGTAGTTGAGCAATTGAATGGCACTATAAAATCGAAATTAGGGAAAGTGTGTGCATCCATGTCACTGAAATGGCCTGACGCTTTACCCCTTGTGCTGATGAGTCTAAGAAGTATTCCTGACAAAAAGACTGGATTGAGTCCCCATTAAATTCTCATGGGAAGAGCAATGAGACAAGCATATATACCAGCAAACAAACTAATGAGTATATCTGATGATCTAGTGCTTGGCTATTGCAGAGGATTGGCTGAATTGGTACGTTCTGTGTGTCACCAGGTTGGAGAAGAAGCCACAACGATACATCAAGCTCATGATCTGAGTCCTGGTGAATGGGTTTACATCAAGAAGCATGTAAGAAAATCGTGTTTAGAACCCAGGTGGCACGGACCTTATCAAATCATACTGGTGACGACAACGGCAGTGAAGTGTGCTGGCTTGACAAATTGGATTCATGCGAGCCATACCAAACGAACCCTAGACCCACTTGAAAGACCGAAGGAGCAACAACTGGTGAATGAAAAACAAAGACCAGTGCCTGAAGTGTGTGAAGCTGATGAATCTAGAGCATGGGTACTCACAAACTTTCTCTCGGGGGCCAAATTTACAGTGTGGTTTGTGGCCGAGGGCCGCACCGGTGGGGGCGGGGTCAGTGTGGGAGGGGGGCAGGGCTAGAGCAAAAAAAAAACTGTGACCATGAGGTTGAACACAGGCCCCTGCAGCGGACGCATTTGTTCACTGAGCCACCAGACCCGGCATACACACATCTATCTATCTATCTATCTATCTATCTATCTATCTATCTATCTATCTATCTATCTATCTATCTATCTATCTATCTATCTATCTATCTATCTATCTCTCTATCTCTCTCTATCTCTCTCTATCTTTCTCTATCTCTCTCTCTCTATTTTATCTCTCTCTATCTCTCTCTCTCTCTCTCTCTCTCTCTCTCTATCTATCTCATCTCTCTCTCTCTCTCTCTCTCTCTCTCTCTCTCTATCTCTCTCTATCTTTCTCTCTATCTCTCTCTAGCTATCTCTATCTCTCTCTAGCTATCTCTATCTCTCTCTCTATCTCTCTCTAGCTATCTCTCTATCTCTCTCTCTATCTCTCTATCTATCTCTCTATCTCTATCTCTCTCTCTTTCTATCTCTCTCTCTCTCTCTCTCTATCTCTATCTCTCTCTCTATCTCTCTCTAGCTATCTCTAGCTATCTCTATCTCTATCTCTCTCTAGCTATCTCTATCTCTCTCTATCTTTCTCTATCACTCTCTCTCTATCTCTCTCTCTATCTCTCTATCTATCTCTCTATCTCTATCTCTCTCTCTATCTCTCTCTCTAGCTATATCTATCTCTCTCTCTAGCTATATCTATCTCTCTCTCTATGTCTCTCTCTCTATCTGTCTCTCTCTCTGTCTCTATCTCTATGTCTCTATCTCTATGTCTCTCTATTTTCTATCTCTCTATCTTCTATCTCTCTATCTGTCTCTATCTGTCCATGTCTCTATCTGTCTATGTCTCTATCTGTCTCTGTCTCTATCTGTCTGTCCCTGTCTCCATCTGTCCCTGTCTCAGTCTGTCCCTGTCTCTGTCCCTGTCTGTCTGTCCCTGTCTTTGTCTGTCCCTGTCTCTATCTGTCTGACCCCGTCTGTCTGTCCCTGTCTCTATCTATCTGTCTGTCTCTGTCTCTATCTGTCTGTCCCTGTCTCTATCTGTCTGTCTCTATCTGTCTGTCCCTGTCTCTGTCTCTATCTCTATCTGTGTGGCCCTGCCTCTATCTGTCTGTCCCTGTCTGTCTGTCCCTGTCTCTATCTGTCTGTCCCTGTCTCTGTCTCTATCTGTCTGTCCCTGTCTCTATCTGTATGTCCCTGTCTCTGTCTCTATCTGTCTGTCCCTGTCTCTGTCTGTCCCTGTCTGTCTGTCCCTGTCTCTGTCTGTCCCTGTCTCTGTCTGTCCCTGTCTGTCTCTATCTGTCTGACCCTGTCTCTGTCTGTCCCTGTCTCTATCTGTCTGTCCCTGTCTCTGTCTGTCCCTGTCTGTCCCTGTCTCTGCCTGTCTCTGCCTCTGTCTGTCCCTGTCTCTGTCTCTATCTGTCTGTCCCTGTCTCTGTCTGTCCCTGTCTCTATCTGTCTGTCCCTGTCTCTGTCTGTCCCTGTCTCTGTCTCTATCTCAGTCTCTGTCTGTCCCTGTCTCTATCTGTCTGTCCCTGTCTCTCCCTGTCTCTATCTGTCCCTGTCTGTCCCTGTCTCTGTCTGTCCCTCTCTCTGTCTCTATCTCTGTCTCTGTCTGTCCCGGTCTCTGTCTATCCCTGTCTCTATCTGTCTCTGCGCCTCTATCTGTCTCCTCTATCTGTCTCTGCACCTCTATCTGTCTTTGTCCAAACAGGAAGCTTCCCAAAAGGCCCTTTTAAAAGTCAGCTGTGAAAGCGCTTACAGCTGACTTTTAAAGGGCCTTTTGGGAAGCTTTCTGAAGGTGCCCTGACGTCACAGAGGCTGGCAGTAAACACAGAAGATGGCCGCAGGAGCATACGTAGTGAATACCTATTTTACGTATTCACTACGTATGCTCCTGCGGTCATCTTCTGTGTTTACTGCCGGCCGTGGAAACTGCAAGGCAAGGTCCGTGGGCCGCCAATAAAGGCCTGCCGGGTCGCTGGCGGCCCGCGGGCCGTACTATGAGTACCACGGATCTAGAGTGATAGATTCTGACGAACAACCAGATGGTGAACAGCCGAGCACAAGTCGAGTAGAGTGGGCGCAAGATTCCAGGGTTCAAGAGACTGCCATTGAGCAAGAAAGACGCGAGTTTACTGTTGATCCAGAAGGAAGTGAACTCCCAGCAGAACCTGAAACAGATGAGATTGTTTTTGAACCAGAAGGAAGTGAGTTCACAGTTGAAAGAGAAGTTATTGCCGAATCAGCAGAACCCAAAGAAGCTGAAACTCAGGAAGAAGAACAGTCAGAAGTGAGAGCAAATAAAAGAATCTGTGAAACAAATGTAGAAAGTGAGAAAGTGGTCAAAGCAAAGAAACCAAGAAAAGGTGAAAATTGGCCAAGTGGAGTGAAAAGACTGAAATACACTCTTGTGAAAAGAAGGTTAAGAAAAAGACCAGAACAAAGTAATAAGGTCTCAAGTCAAACAGAACAAGAAGTGTCAGGAAAAGAATTAGTACGAAAAACCAGAAGAGTAAAAATACCAAACAAGAAATTCAGAGCACCTAAATGGACGTACGTCATTTTAGAAGAAATTGAAAGTTCAGATCCAAGTGAAGAAAAAGATAAATCTGACACTGAGCAAATTGATGAAAACAAACTAAGACCCCCTTAAAGAATTGTAACAAAACTAAGGTGCAACCTTGCTGATTAAAAGAAAAATGAAACAAAGACTCAGAGAAAAACTGAAGAAAAAGAATAAAAGAAGGAGGTAAAGACGAAAGCCTTGAAGTGTAGGATTACACTACCATTTTTTTAGGATTTTTGATTAGCTTAGAGTTTATAGGATTAGATAGATTTTTATTTTTTTAGAAACAAGATGACTGAAGCAAAAGTGACTGTACTTCCAAAATCTAGTCTAAAACATAGATGCATTAAAGCTTGCTTATGTAGTGTCTTGATGTTAACATTTATGTGGATATTATTAACTGCCCTTGTACCTATTCTAATGGTAACTAATGATGGAAACAATACTAATAATGTAACAAAAGAAAGAATGAGAGATGTCACTAATGAAACTCCTAATACTAACTTAGAACCGTTGGATGGAAGCATTCTCCATCATGATAAATCAATTGGTGATTTCTTGTTAAATGTCTTCACTAAATTACTTTATGAGTATATTAATACAATGAATGTAAGTGGTTGTTACATGTGGATGCAATTACCTTCGTCTGTCTCAGAGGGGGTGACCTATCACCACCTTCCGTTAACCTATGGTGTGTCTTGCAGTATACTTACAAGCCTGTTTTACGTGACGGGAAAGCTCGAGTACCACTTTTCCAATATAGATTTAGTATTTCCCGAAATTCCTATTATTAAAGAACTAAATAAGGTTTTAAGTGGTAAGAATGCACGATATATGGGAGAATTTTTCCATACTACTAAAACCTTAGACATAGAATATGGTTATAAGAACAACTTAACTTGTAGTTTGCGGGTTGAAGAGAAAGTTTTCATAGAAATGGTAGAAGATAGAAGAGAAAGTTTCAAAAAGAAAGCCGCTGAACAGAAGTCACGGGTACCAGCATGGAATTTTAGAGAAGGAAATTATGAGAAAGGCAAAGGATACGCTGCAATGTCCCTGGACTGGTCACAGAAGGGAAAAATATGTTTGTTTAGAATGAAAACTAACTATAATAATTATTTTATTGGTTCTAGTGAATGTGAGCATACTTTTTAAATCACTGGAGGTTGGGGATTGAAAGGTGGAACTGATCCTGTTTTTCCAGGAGTCTATTATGTGTGTGGTAAGAAAGCCTATTATAGGTTGCCTGCACAATGGTATGGTAGTTGGTATTTTGCTATTGTCTTTCCGAAGGTCTACCATATGGACCGAAGCAGCCATAAATTGAACGAAGTAAAACAAGGACTAACACGTAACAAAAGAACAAGCTTCTCAGAAATAGTAGGAGATATTTTTGGTGCACTGATACCCTCAGTTGGAGTCGTTCTGAATTCACATAAAATTCGACAATTGTCCACTGTGGTTGATCGTTTATCCACAGATACCGCTTGTGGGTTCTTGATGATTGACACCGAAATGGTTGCAATCAGGTCCAATGGTTTTGCAAAATCGACTTGCCCGTGATATTTTCCTGGCGAAAGAGGGTGGAGTCTGTGGTATGTTGAAAGTCCAACATTGCTGCACATATATCCCTGATAAGAGTAAAGGAATTGAGGGATATATAAAGAATATTACAAAATTACATGAAGATTTGACCCAACTGGAGGTTGATGGTGTCTGGGAGAGACTTGGTAAGAGTTTCTCCTCTATAAATAAATGGTTTTCTACCTTTGGAAGTAGTTTATTAGGAAAAATATTAATGCCAATCGTTTCAGTAGCAATAATAATCTTAGTAATAATAACAACATATAAGTGTTGTAAGTGCAAATGTGAAAGAAAAGAAGTGACAAAATCAAAGAGTAAACGAAGAGCAAGAAAGAGAAAAAGAGAAGAAATAGAATTAGAGGAAATGAAAGGTGAGTACTATGACCTGATGAAAGATTTAGATGAGGGTGCCTTAAAAGAGAGAAGAATACGGAGTTATAAATGATTAAAGATGGCACTCGGTACGGTAGGTATTTTATGATGGCTCCAATAAGCCATCAGAGGGGGGAATTGATGGAGCAGGGTTTTACAAAAATTAAACCTGCTCGAATTGATACCCCCATAATAAGTACTAACCGTAAATAGTTGTTGAAAGACTAATGTACACCCAACACGAACACAGGGGAAATTGCTTTGCGCATGTCTGAACTAACACGTAAACAAAAATAATATTGTAATAACATTGTGTTTTGAGAAAAACGAGAAGCGTTGGATGAATAGGCCGCATATGCTTCAGTAATTTGCATGTTGCATCCTGTTTTGAACTAATAAATAATGCCGCTTTTGCACCAAGCTTATGCTAGGTAACATTAATGGGGAATAGTGCAAGGTTGGTGGTATACAGTGAAGGTTTCATTATCATATAATTAATAAATGTTAATTTTCATTTACTTTAGTGTGCTAGATGAAGCAGCTATCTTTCTAAACTTGGCTAAAGTGGGAGGGGGAAAGCATGAGGAGTGAGTTCGATCGGTCAAAAGCAAGACAGATGTGCAGTGCACCGCAGATGACATGAGAAGGGTGAAGGCCAGAGTGTCAAACGACTGCCAAAAGAAGTGCCCAGGCGTGAGACCGGAGACACAAACTGCGGATGATGTTAAAAAAATGAATGAAAAATGTTAAAATTTGTATCACATGAAATAAAATGAGAACAAGCTGAGAACCATACCCTGGGAACGAATGGTGAACAATGAAGTAGTTGAAATAAAGATGAAGTCACAGTGGTGTGACAACGCCACCTCCCAAACCCACCAATCCCTTTGCAAGATTTAATAAAGTTTGCAACAATTGTGGGACGGACATGTTAGTTTTAGGGTATAATTGGGGTGCCTTTAGGGGTGTGGTTTAAGCTTAGGCTGGCAGGAGAGAAAGAGGGGAGATGCGTCGCTGTTCGTCGGTTTGCAGAGAGGCCTAACTGTTCCTGACCTGTCCCGATCCTGTTTCTTCTTATCCTTTGTTCCCTGGTCCTATTTCGGGGAACCCCCACCATCTCCTAGGCTGAGGGGTTGGTTTTTCTTACAGACCAATAGGTTTGTATTTAGTCTAGCTCGTTCTCAGAATTTAACTTATTGATGTATTATGTCTCTGAAACTTTTGTCTCTCCACCTATCCACTCCGTCAATGATATGTATTATTTAGATGAAACTATTGTCTCTTCATCTATCCCCTCCGTTTGGTATATGATGTTTCGCACACATTTTGCTGAAACTTTTGTCTCTTACTCTATCCACTCCTTCATTGCATAAAGTCATTGCTACGTTTGGATGAGTTTGTATTTCATTTGGGCTGCAAATGTAAAATTTCTCCTTACGTGAAGAGTTTGTGATCATTTCATTTATTAATGGTTGGTAAGTTGGAAATTATCATTGCCATCAACTATTTAACTAATTGGTCCATCGACGAGGTGGAAGGAAAGTTGATGTAAAAAGTAAGATGTGATGCCATAATTTAATCTATGAAAAGAAAAGAATTGATCGTACATATAAATTGACCCCAGCGCATCAGGGATTCTGGGTGAATGTGTATGGGCTATTGTATTATGATGTATTTGAGTATTGATCCCTGATAAAATATTGCAGTCGCTCTGGATCAGTACTTATGTCCAAAACCCACATGCTAGACAACTGACAATTTTGTTAATCCGTGTACTCCGCCAGTTGTACTCCTGGGGGTTGCACTATGTGTGTGGAAAGCAGTTTACCAGGATCACAACTCCCCTGTGTTCCAACAGTTATTAAAAGCATGCTTGGTCTAGATTTGGCAACTTTGGCTGTTATTCAATCATTCTCCTCCATTGTCCCAGTACAGAGATATGGTTCATAGTAGGGACATTAGACGCAATACTCCTGTGGTCCCAATCGAGATCAGGTGGTGTGATAAAGCGCTATCCCACATAGTCTGCAGGTTTATAGAAGTAGTCCAATGGAACAGCAGTAACCCAAGGGTGTAACTCAGCTCACTATATCCCCTGCCACTTATTTAGACCCACGCTATTGAATATCTATGAAATATCGAAGACTCAGGGGCCCCTCATCGCATTTTGAATGGGAGCCCCATCATTTTGTGTTACATCACTGCAGTAATCTTCGTATTGGAGGGCAGCATGGTTCCCAGTCTAAACAGGAGTGGCACAGCCAAGTTTGAGGATCTAAAATGTATCACTATACAATAACCTGGATCAGCTTTGACGCTTCTTCCCACCCAGTTTACTCTGCGGACCATATTACATCTCCAACAGTCTGTTTCATATGCCTGTTTTAAGTAGATTTATGTACAGAGTAGCCTGTATGTGGCGGGAGGTTTAAACTGTGCTGATAACTAGTGTCATGCTCTTACACAAATTTAAGTATTATGTGATGGGTTAGAATTAGAACTTTGGATCTCAGATACTTCAGACTATGGGCCTGATTGTGATGTCGGACGGACTGCCAACAACGGCCTGTCGGTGGCAGTCCGTTCGACATCTGGTGCCACGATCCGTCCACCGCATTATAATGTGCAAAAAGAACAGATGATGGACGGAATGCTAAATTAATCAAACATTCACCCCCAGTCACAGATATGGGTTAAATCCATCGCTTTTTGCATGCCACCCGACTCCAGTTTAGACACAGCCATATGCAAATCAGTCTTGACCCTGTTCCCCATAGGAACAGTCCAGCCTGAACTGCCGGGCCAAGTCTTTCCTGGACCAGAAACAAGCATCCTGAGACTGGTTTCGAGGTAACACCCTACTTTTCAGCCAGGCTAGCTTGTACCTGGTGGCGTAGCAAGCACGGGACCCATGTCTGGGCATACCCTTCTCACTTAGGGCGACAAATGCAAAAAGAACAGATGATGGACGGACTGCAGAATTAATCAAACATTCAACCCAGTCACAGATCTGGGTTAAATCCATCGTTTTTTTGCACACCACACTATTCCAGCCATATGCAAATCAGTCTTGACCCTGTTCCCCATGGGAACAGTCCAGCCCGAACTGCCAGGCCAAGTCTTCCCTGGCATGGTGAGCAAAAGTTCCCAGATCTCTTGACTGGGGGTGAGAGTTTGATTTGCTCTGCATTTCATCTGTCATCTGTGTGTCTTTTGCTTTCTTGCCCTAAGTGCGCCGGGTATGCCCAGACGTGGGTCCCGGACTCACTGTGTCACTGGATTCAAGCTAACCTGGCTGATGAAGGGTGATGCCCCGAAACCGGCCCCAGGAGACTTGTTTCCGGTCCAGGGAGGACCTGACTTGGCAGTTCGAGCTGGACTGTTCCCATGAGGAACAGGGTCAAGACTGATTTGCATATGGCTGAGTCTAAACTGGGGTGGCATGTTGAGCAAAAGAACAATGGATTTATCCCAGAATTCTTGACTGGGGGTGAATGTTTGATTTGCTCTGCATTCCGTCCGTCATCTGTGTGTCTTTTGCTTTCTCGCCCTAAGTGCTCACGGGTCCCGGGCTCACTGTGTCACCGGATTCAAGCTAGCCTGGCTGATGAGGGGTGATGCCCCGAAACTGGTCCCAGGATGCCTGTTTCCGGTCCAGGGAGGACCTGGCTTGGCAGTTCGGGCTGGACTGTTCCCATGAGGAACAGGGTCAAGACTGATTTGCATATGGCTGGGTCTAAACTGGGGTGGCATGGTGAGCAAAAGAACGATGGATTTAACCCAGATTTCTTGACAGGGGGTGAATGTTTGATTTGCCCTGTATTCCGTCCGTCATCTGTGTGTCTTTTGCTTTCTCGCATTATAATGTGAATTGGTCGGAGGCAGACGGAGGAGGGACCGACCGACGCTTCCGACAGGCTCAAGGAGCCCGTCTGACCATCAGGTCGGAACTTAATACCCTACAATAGGGCGGTGCCTGCCCAGGCACTGCAGTAGGGATTACGATGGCGCATTCCAATTGCCTTTTCATGGCGGTCCGACTGCCATGAAAAGGCAATTGGCCCTGTACCCGCTTGGCCTCGGTTATGGGCGCCTGGCACACGTTGCATGGATGTTTGCAAACAGCCGTTTTTCCATTGTGGCTTTTACTGCAGCCCTTTTTGGGCTGCAGCACAAGCTGCAATAGAAAAAGTTATGATTCCGACTGCCTACACGGCGGTCGCATTATAATTAGGCAGGTGGGACCTCCGACTACTTGTTGGTTGGTCCCAATTCCACTACGATGTTGGTTAGACGCTTGTCCATCTGGCATCGTAATGAGCCCCTATGTGTCAGGCCCTCGGCCTTACTAGAGATATCCCGCCCATCCTTAAAGGTTAGCTCAAACACACTAGATAAATTATCTGTCTGTTGATTTTCTTGATTAAACATCAATACTTTTATGTCTTGGATTAATCTCAGGTGATTGCAAGTTTTTCAACCACATGTAATCTAGACATCATCGAGTCCAGTGATTTTTTTACTATCACCTCAATCCCATTTTAAAACGCTGGCAAAATCACCAGAGTCAGGATCAGAATGAATTCATTTGGGGCCAGATGTTCTAACATTAGGAATAATGATTTCCTAATTGCGATTCTCTGTGAATCGCAATGAGGAAACCAGCATTCCTAATGTATAAAACTCTTCTGAATTTCATTAGCGATTCCCAGTAAGTCCCAAATAGACCTACCTCATGCATATTAATGAGGTAGATCACCATTTGCGACCAATTAGGAGTTGCAGCCATCACAGGGATGGTGGCCCGCTGAGGTCAGAAGACCACCATGTCTGTGATTGCTTTTGAATAAAGCAATTTTGCAGTCAGAAACAGCCTAATCCGAGAATTTAATATCCATTTTCCTTTTCCTTTTTGGTTGGGGAGTAGTCTCTGGGTTACCTGGGATACTTTTCATAAGGGTCTTAATTATTAATGGGTCACTACATACACGGCACTAGTTAAAAAACCTTGTCATTTTACCTGGGACATTGTCGAGGGGGACACTTAACTTCCTTTTACCCATTACCAGGGAACTAGATGGAGGGCACCAGTAACTTAGTTCAGGGCCAAGAGAGGGGGATCAGTCCAGCCTCGACCAGATGTAGGCGGACGCTCTCTTACCCCTGTCTTCACCTGGGCAAGCCCTGCGCAGCGGGATTGGAGGGTTACTTTTGTGAGCCCTGCCTCCTTCAGGAGGCTCATGGCAGTCTGGATGTTGTGGTTCTCCCTCCAGCTGCCACCAACCAGCAGATCCTGTGCAACAGGATCGGAGGATGCCTTTTGTGAGTCCCGCCTCCTCCAAGAGGCTCAACGCAGTCTGGACCTTGGTGGTCTCACACCAGCCGCCAACAACCAATGTATCCACAAGTATGTCATTTAGCACATATGCATATTAACAAAAAAGGCTCAACAAACTAACATCAACTGTGCATGTGGAGTATACATATATGTCGGTCCATGCACAAAGAGCAAAAAGTCCAGGTATGCAAATCTTGAAACTGTAGAAATTCATTTAGGGGCCTGTAGTGACATTAAAGTTACAGGAAATATAAGTTTGATATGAAGTCCGTTCTTGGACTGCCATGTAATTGAAAGTAAGTCATGCATTTTCCTAAAGACATCCCATTATTTCAGGAAGAGGTAAAATGAAGTTCGGAAGAACTGGAAATGGATACTGGAGAACCCAGTGCATGTCTAGCAAGAACCATCCAAGGCACCATAGCCCAGTACAACTAGAGTCAACACTTGTCCAAAGCCGAAGCCCACTTATGCAAGCTGTAGTACTGCTAACACCACAATAACAGGCACCAGCCCTAGACAGGGCATGGCAGTATAGAAGTATAGGAAAGTGGTTTAGTAGTAAGTGGGGGCATTCAACTTCATCTAGTAATAATACAACAATCATTAATAAGGTCCAGTCAAGTCTCAATAAATTAATCCTTGCTCAACTCTTGGCAGTTTGGAAATGAGCACTCAGGCTTAACTTAGGAGACAAGTAAGTGTAAAGCATTTAATATCACTAAAACAGTAAATAAGTAAAAGATACAACACAATAAAAATCCAACACAAATTTATAAATATATACAATACTTTTTTCTTTAAAATTACACTAAAATGACAAACATCAAATGTAGAGAACTGGCGATGTGAATGTTTAAAATGTAAACAAAACAATGTGCATTCTAGCCCCAAACAGCTGAAAGCGCCAGTCGCGACTGGATCAGGACAAAGTCAAAGTTTTAGGCCGAACATGATGGAGCGTGGGTCGAATAGGCTGAAGGCTAGGTCCATTTGAAAAGTTTACCTTTGGACTTAGTCTTTTTCTTGGAGCTTTTCTCTTGACGTCAAGTCCTCGGGTTCCTCGGATCCAGAGGTCAATTTGACGACGGCGGCCTGCTGCAGTGCGATGTCTCATTGAGCCCCCGGACGTTTTTGTCCTTGGCATCAACAGGGAGGAGCACTGGAGCTTTCAGTGGGACCAACCAGCACTGCCAGGTCGATTCGAGGTTCAATGTTGCCTGCTTGACTCTCGACGATGAGCCGGTCTCCCACTTTTTAGAAATACTTTGTAGAAAGTTTCCAAACTTTCCAAACTTGTTCCTTTTGGTTTCCTTTGGGGAGAGAAGTGTACAGCAGCATCAGCCAAGAGTTCAGAGACTTTGGATTGCCTCTTAGGGGCTAGGACTCAATATCCCACAATGCACTTGCACAGTTCAGGAAAAATCCAGTTTCCACTGGTCAGCTGGGGTGAGCCTCTCTTTGGGCCCGCAGGTGACTTCTTCCAGCACTTTTGTACCTTTTGCTGCTCAAAGAGTCCACTCCTTTTCCTTTGAATCAGGCATAATCCTTTCTTTGTCGAGCTTGAGAGTGCAGCAGGGGCAGACCTTCTGAGTGCAAGCCTTCTCTGGTACAGTCCAAGGGACCAGCAGGGTAGCCCTTCTTCTTCCTCTGTTCCAGGCAGTGTTCTGAGAAGCTCCTGAGCACTGCCATATGTATCCTCTATTCTGGATTGGCAAGAGGGGGGGCACCCCAACCAATAGGGGTAAAGTTACCTCCCTCTGCTATAACAACCTCCTGCGTAGTGTGGCATATTTTTGACCCAGAAAGCACTGTTAGCCAAAAATCAAAATGGAGAAATTCTCTCCTTGAAGTGTGTGTCTGTGCAATCCAACTAGAGGTGTGGCTAACATCTGACTACACTCCCCTTCCAGCCCCTCTCCTAATCTAATTTGGGGGGCTTCCATCTGGTGGGGGATCAAGGAAGTGGGGTCTGGCCTGGGTCCTGTGACATTTCTTCTCCTACCTTTGAATTCCAGCTTATCTCCCCAGCCGCCTTCCTCTGCCTGGCTTTGCCATTCCATGGTTGTATTATTTCAGCCCCAGGCCTCTACACACATTCTTCGGTAGCTGTTTGACTATGGCTGTCAAAAACTATGCAATTGAAGAGGCTGCTACAGGGCTGCTTTAGATAGTAAGTTCTACAACTACTTTCCTGTAATAGTTATAATGAATGCGACCTTGGCAAGTTATTGGATTTTTTGTAACCATTATTTTGATACTTCAAATCAAATTGCTAGCTAACGCCAATCAGAAGTTAGACTTTATTACGTTTTATAAATCCTTCTTATGCTAGCCTATGGGACTAGCAGCACTACAATAGGGAGAAACAACTTTGGCTGTTTTCCCCCACCAGGGCATTTAAAACATCTTTTATATAGTCCCTGATTTGTATAACAATGCACCCTATCCTAGGGGCACCTAGGGCAGACCTTAGGGGTGACTTATAAGTTATATAAAGGTAATTTTGGACTTCGGAAGTAAGTTTAATTCCCAAGTCGAATCTGGACATAGTTTTATTTTAAAACCAGCCTGAAAAGCAAGCCTGGCTTTACAATGGCACCAGACACCACAGCAGTGCACACTTATGTTAATTAATTCCACTAGGGTTTCTAAACCTGCATGCCCTACCATATACTAGGGGCATATAGGTAGGTTGTCTTGGCCCATTAGAATGATACCAATTACCATATACCTTTAGGGCAGAGCACTGGCCCTGGTTAGCAGAGCCCAGGGCACTTTCAGAGTCAGTAAACACCCGCATCAGTCAAAAATGGGGGTTATCAAGCAAAAAGGATGACTTTCCTACATGCCCTCTCCCCCAGATGAAGGTGATGGGTAACTAACCTATATCCTGGTAGTCATCATCAGCTAAGTGAAAACACCTGGAAAGTCCGTCTCCATAGGCATTGGCAGTCCAGGTCTGTGTTCCACTGTAAAGTCCATCCCCTGTAGGGAAATGGACCACCTCAACAATTTTGGGTTCTCCCCCCTCATCTGCATGAGCCATCTGAGAGGTCTGTGGTCATTATGAACATGGAAGTGAGTACCAAATAGGTATGGTCTCAGCTTCTCCAGGGACAAGGCTTCCCTCTCAATGGCACTCCATCTTTGTTCTTTGGGGACTAGTCACCTGCTAATGAAGGCAACTGGATGATATTGGCCCTCTTCATTTACTTGTACCAGTCCTTCCCCAGTCCCTTACTCTGAAGCTTCTGTCTATACCACAAACTTCTTATTGTAGTCAGGGGCCAGTAGGACTGGTGCTGAACACATAGCCTCCTTCAGAGGGTCAAAGGCCTTCTGACACTCTGGGGTCCAAATTACCTTTTTGGGCTGCTTCTTGGAGGTAGTTTCTGTCAGGGGAGCCACAATGGTCCCATAGTTCTTCACACACCTTCTATAGCATGATACAAAGTGGTTCAGCACTCGATAATGTAATAATTATATGCGCATTCACAAATTTCCACTGCAATGCTTTCTTTTCTTCATGTGTCCTTTATTGAGTAAATCTTCACACAGAAACAAATCAGTCAGATAAAATCCAGTAGCTGATGCGTTTCGTCCACATGGGACTTCTTCAGGGCTCGACCATGTATGTGGGATTCGCTGAAACCAAATTATCTCTTAGCGCAGTTTATATCCCGGGTTCAGTCATTTTATGCAATGTGTGCATCTGGTAGTTTCGCTTCCTACCAGGGTGTCTGTCAGGGCGTCTGGTTCAAAGTGTACTTAGAGCCTTTCCAAATGTTGGAGTAGACAGGGGTTGTACTCCATGGTTCTTTGCACCATTTGTAGGTATTATATATTACCCCATATTAATAATATTGGCAGGTGTGGCTCTTCTTTGCCTCAACCCTCTAGTTGTGCTGGATATCACCTTCTATAGTACCCAGTCGGGTCAAGAAAGACCCTGACCTGTGTCTGGGTTTTAGGAGCTTACGAATCTAGGATTGTCTGGATCTTGGGCTGGAGAGGTTGTACATGGCCTCTACCTACAAGGTGGCCTAGGTACACTACTGAACCTTGTCCTATCTGGCATTTGCTTGCCTTGATAGTCAGGCCCATCTGCTGCAGGGCCTGAAGCACTTCCTTCAGGCAGACCATGAGCTCCTCCTAGGTGGAACTGAATACAGCTGTATAATCTGTCTGAACTGGGGTGGCGTGGTGAGCAAAATAACGATGGATTAAACCCAGATCTGTGACTGGGGGTGAATGTTTTGCCAATGTGCAACATTCCGTCCATCATCTTGTGTGTTTTGCTGTTCGCCCTATGTGGGAAGGGTATGCCCAGACGTGGGTCCCGTGCTCACTACGCCACTGGAGTCAAGCTATCCTGGCTGATGACGGCTGATAGCCAGAAACCGGTCCTAGGATGCTTGATTCCGGTCCAGGGAAGACATGGCTTGGCTGTTCGGGCGGGAGTGTTCCCATGAGGCACAGGGTCAAGACTGATTTGCATATGGCCATGTCTGAACTGGGGTGGCGTG
The DNA here is from genome assembly GCA_963921515.1 of Calotriton arnoldi. Classification (NCBI taxonomy): domain Eukaryota; kingdom Metazoa; phylum Chordata; class Amphibia; order Caudata; family Salamandridae; genus Calotriton; species Calotriton arnoldi. Next base: position 310,108 of record CAWUFW010012829.1, read on the forward strand.
GTGAGCAAAATAACGATGGATTAAACCCAGATCTGTGACTGGGGGTGAATGTTTTGCCAATGTGCAACATTCCGTCCATCATCTTGTGTGTTTTGCTTCTGTCTATACCACAAACTTCTTATTGTAGTCAGGGGCCAGTAGGACTGGTGCTGAACACATAGCCTCCTTCAGAGGGTCAAAGGCCTTCTGACACTCTGGGGTCCAAATTATCTTTTTGGGCTGCTTCTTGGAGGTAGTTTCTGTCAGGGGAGCCACAATGGTCCCATAGTTCTTCACACACCTTCTATAGCATGATACAAAGTGGTTCAGCACTCGATAATGTAATAATTATATGCGCATTCACAAATTTCCACTGCAATGCTTTCTTTTCTTCATGTGTCCTTTATTGAGTAAATCTTCACACAGAAACAAATCAGTCAGATAAAATCCAGTAGCTGATGCGTTTCGTCCACATGGGACTTCTTCAGGGCTCGACCATGTATGTGGGATTCGCTGAAACCAAATTATCTCTTAGCGCAGTTTATATCCCGGGTTCAGTCATTTTATGCAATGTGTGCATCTGGTAGTTTCGCTTCCTACCAGGGTGTCTGTCAGGGCGTCTGCTTCAAAGTGTACTTAGAGCCTTTCCAAATGTTGGAGTAGACAGGGGTTGTACTCCATGGTTCTTTGCACCATTTGTAGGTATTATATATTACCCCATATTAATAATATTGGCAGGTGTGGCTCTTCTTTGCCTCAACCCTCTAGTTGTGCTGGATATCACCTTCTATAGTACCCAGTCGGGTCAAGAAAGACCCTGACCTGTGTCTGGGTTTTAGGAGCTTACGAATCTAGGATTGTCTGGATCTTGGGCTGGAGAGGTTGTACATGGCCTCTACCTACAAGGTGGCCTAGGTACACTACTGAACCTTGTCCTATCTGGCATTTGCTTGCCTTGATAGTCAGGCCCATCTGCTGCAGGGCCTGAAGCACTTCCTTCAGGCAGACCATGAGCTCCTCCTAGGTGGAACTGAATACAGCTGTATAATCCAGATAAGCTGCACTGAAAGTTTCCAACCCAGACAGGACTCTCTTTAGCAACCTTTGGAAGGTGACAGGAGCATTCTTTAAGCCAAATAGGATCACTTAGAACTGAAAGTGTCCCTCCGGGGTTGACAATGCTGACCTCTCCTGTGGTCCTGGACTAAGGGCAATCTGCTAGTAACCTGAGGTAAAATCAAATGTGCTTAGGTACTTTGCAGCCCCCAACCTGCCAATGAGCTTATTAGCTCTAGGTATAGGGTGTAGGGCAGTCTTGGTGACTGCATTCAAATCTCTGTAGTCCACCCAAAACCTTAATTCTTGCTTTTTCCCCTTCGGGATTAGGTTTATGAACCAGTGCCACTGGACAGGCCCATGGACTGTCAGATGGCTCAATTACCCTCAACTTCAGAATCTTGGCTACTTCAGCCTTAATGCTGGCTTTGACCTTGTCTGGCAACCTATACAGCTTGTTTTGGACAGGTAGGCTGTCACCAGTTTCAATGTAATGGACACACCAAGTGGTGAATCCAGGGGTAATGGAGAACAGCCCAGCAAACTGCTCCAACACTTATATGCAATCTTTCTGCTGCTGGTCTGTTAATTTAGGAGAGAGTACTACTCCCTCCACTGACCCATCTTGTGAACTGGTAGAGAGGTCTGGCAGAGGCTCACTCTTCTCGTCCCCTCCTTCATCTCTGCCCATAAGCATTATCATGTCTACCCTGTCTTGGTGGGGTTTCAATCTGTTGACATAGAGTACCATGTGGGGACTCCTGGGGGTGCCAAGCTCCACCAAGTAGGTGACCTCATCCTTTTTCTGAAGAATAGGGTAGGGCCCATTCAACTTGTCCTGGAGGTCCTTGGGAGCCACAGGCTCCAACACTCACACCAACTCTCCTGAATGGTACTCAGCCATATTAGCTTTCTGGTCAAAATAAAGCTGAATAAGCTCTTGGCTGGCCTCCAGGTTGCTGCTTGCTCTACTCATGTACTCTGCCATGTCGGACCGTCGGCCTAGCACATAATCTAGCGCATCTTGTTTGGGCTCTATGAGAGGCTTCTCCCTAGCTTCTCTAACCAAACACAATTACCCTCTTACAGGATGGATCAACAGTAACTCAAAGGAACTAAAACACACCCCTTTCTGTGGCACCACTCGGTAAGCAAACAGCAGGCATGGGAAGAGAACATCCTATCTCCTCCTTAGCCTGTCATTTAAGCCCATGACCATGCCCTGCAGGGTTTTATTGAATCAATACTTTCACCGGAACAGTTTGGTTTCAGGAAAGGTGTGGGGACCCTTGAGCAATGTCTGAATCTGGATCTATTTATAGGGAAGTATACAGGTGCCAAAGGCGGAAGACTATATCTCTTCTTTGCTGACCTGAGCAGCACTTTTGACCTAGTAGACCATACCATTCTTTGGACCACTTTGCTCACTACGGGGGCGCCTATACCAATTATCTACTTTCTGGCAAGACTATATGAGAATCTGGCATGTAAAGTACGCTATGGCCCACGAGGTGAATAGACCAACAACTTCGCAGTCAAACGTGGCATTCGGCAAGGCTACGTACTTGCCCCTTTGCTATTTTCTTTATTTATAAACGGGTCGACCAGACTTCACAATCTGTGCATGCGATGCCCCACAAGTGGCTGGGCGCCCCATACCAGTGCTCTTGTATGCAGATGATGCTGTCCTGCTGGCCAGGACTCCGGTGGGGCTGTAACATTTAATGGATACCTTTGGGGTTTTATTGCTGCTAGAAAACTGAATATCAACAAAAGCAAAACTTATACAATGGTCTGTGGGTCAAGGGACAAAAAACGTAGAACATTTTTTATGGATATGTCGCCAGTGGCCTCTGTTGATACCTTTTGCTACCTGGGTATTACCTTCTCGGGTAACGGCTCATGGTCCAGTGAAATTACTAATGTCAGGAGCAAATGAACAGAAGCACTCATGGAGTTTTTAGATTTTCAGCCAAGCTGGGCTCTAGGCCGGTTAAGGAGATGACAGCAATTTATAGGCCAAGGGTTTTATCTATTGCTACATATGGGGCTGGTGTGGGGGGCTACTACAACAGTAAAGCGCTTCAGAAGGAGGAAAATGGTTTCCTCAAACGCCTCCTTTGTCTGCGCACCTCGGCTTCTTCCGAGATCATTCACAGAGAAGTAGGGCTTCAGTACCTTACAGAGATAGTTACACTTCGTTCCCTGCTGCTCTGGCGTTCCATATGGACCAAAGAGGAAACCAGTTTTACAAAGTCAATCATTTTAGACTGTTTTACCCTGGACAATTTAGTGGTGATTCCTTGGTTACGCTACATTGATTCTATGTACAGTAAACTATTTAAGATGTCAGTCTGAAATAACCCTCTACTAGTAACATCACTTAGCAAGCCATCTATCAGAGAAACTTTTATGAATCATAAGAGGGAAGTCCGGCTGGATTGAGAGATAAGGAAACCAACTGTTAAGTTTTATCTAACACTTACTGTAACGGAGGGTTGTCAAGACTATTTAACCTATATTCCTAATCTCATGCACCGTTTTGTACTAGTTAGATTCAGATTGGGAATTGCCCACCATCTTGTTGCCTTCCCTTACATGAAAATGTGTCCCCTGGATTCGACCCCCTGTCCATGTGATGGACAGATTAAGCAAAGCACTGTGCACTTTATGTTGTTCCGTGGTTTTTATTCTGGTTTTAGAAGTTATTACTTAAAAGCACTTTTGCTCGTGCATGGCAATGGATCGCTTATTGCTGCACTAAAATACTTGTCCGAATTAAATGATGCTAGGGTTTGTCTTAATGTAGCACTTTTTATTATTAATGCAATTAACATACGCAAACGCATCGCCATTTCGATATAGTGATGACCCAACACAGTTTTTAAATGGAGATTATACCCCTTTTAAAAAATTTTAAGTTTTTAAGTGTTTTTAGACATGATCAACTTTGTTCCCTTGCTGTATATTGAGTGTTGCCTTGTACTATCTCTTACAACTTTCATGCTATTCATGTGTAATTCATTTAGCTTTTTATCTATGTATACTTTTATGGTTGTTTTACACATACCGAATAATGTTTTTGAAATTGAAATTGAATCTTTCCACCAAACCATTGGTCTGGGAATGATATGGGGTGGTGAACTTGTAAGTAACACCACATTCATCCCACATCACCTTCAGATGGGCTACCATAGAGTTAGTCTACCTGTCTGACACCACCTCCTTTGGAAAACCCACTCCGGTGAAGATGCTAAGTAGGACTCTGGCCACCGTGGGAGCAGTGTCCATCCTGAGGGATATTGCTTCAGGGTATCTGGTGGCATGGTCACCTACCACCAATATCTATCCCAAAGGCAGTGGTGAATCTAGGGGACCAACAATGTCAATCCCAAACTCTCATAACGAGTCCAAATCACTGGCAGTGGTATTATTAATGGCGATTTGTTAAGCGTATGGCTACCAAAAAAGGTTTCCCCGCATCAGCCTCCTCCCCAATCCAAGGACAATCAGCAGTCACATTACCAATTATAGAGGAGGAATCAGCCAAGTTTTTAGCTGCTTCCGGAAAACTGTGAGAAATGTACGGGCTCTCAGTGAATGTGGCAGATCACTGCAGAGTTTAGGGCCGAGAAAAGCAAATGTTCAGCCACCCTGGTGAGACTTCCTAATCCTAGGAACCATTGCTAGATCTATATGGATGTTCGGAGTGTGTGATTTGGAAGGTAACCAGAGGCCAACGGTCTCAGATACATTGGCCCTGTATTAGCAAGAGACTTATGCATGTAGCACAAGGTCTTAAAATTGACTCCTCACTCAATAGGCAACCAATACAGGTTATGTAACAGACTGGCTGAAGAGGTGAACCTGGGTGGATGAAGAAGTAGGCAAACTGCCATATTTTGGGCAATTTGGAGCTGTCTTAGCAAGGATTTTGCAACACCTAGGTACAGAAAATTGGCATAGTCCAGTCTGGAAATCACCAGAGCCTGGACTACAGGTCATTGGGCAGGGACCAGAAGGCATGCTAGAATTTTCCTTTTCCATTTAAGGATACCAAAGCAGGTGGCACACTTTATTTATCTGGTGGTGCGTAGTCAGCTTGTCATCTATCCATACTTCCAGACTTTTTACCACCTGAAGTGGGGAGGGGGCCTTGCCTAGGTTAGATGGCCAAAGTTGAGGACCCCAAAGGTGGAGGTGATTGCCCACTAGCAGAACCTCCATCTTGTCCCCATGTAGTTTCAGCAAGTTGATGTTCATCCATGCTGAAACTTGGGCAAGACATATATTGAGGGCATCTGCATTGCGATTATCCTTGGTGGATAAGGATACTACAATTTGAGTGTCATTGGCTTACGAGAAATGTGTGAGCCCGTGGGATTCCACAATCTCTGCAAGAGTTCTTACATGTAGACTGCACTGACGTGGGCTAAGGGTAGAACCCTGCGACACCCCTCAGGCTAGATGGTGTGGTTTAGACCTGCTTTGATGTGAAAGCACCTGAAAGGTACTACTGCACAGGAAAGCTCTAAACCACGACAAGGCTATGCCCTGTATTCCCAATCCTTCTAGCCTGCAAAGCAGAGTGGAATGGTTCACAGTCTCAAATGAAACCCTGAGATCTAAAAATGAACTATGCTGCTGTCCTGCCTATACCTAATTGACTTTGGAAGATATTCCATGACATCAAGGAGGGAGATTCGGTGCTGTAACCAGCCCTGAAGCCTGATTATGATAGGTGCAGTATCCCATTAGTCTCAATATAAGATGTATGTTGCCGATTAACATGCTATTCCAGCACCTTGGCTAGGATAGATAAAAGTGAGATGGACCTATAATTTGATCAAATAAGAGGGTCAAGGTTAGGTTTTTGGAGTAAAGGTGTCACTCAGACCCATTTCCATGCTAAGGGAACACTGCTTTCAGTCAAAGAGACATTTAGAAGCTGGGTGAGTTGTTCCATAATTGATCTGGCCATCTTACTCAATACAGAAGGGGGCAAGGATCAAGTGGAGAGCCTGATCTATTGGCAGCTAGTAAAAAGATAAATGAAGACACCTCTAAAGGACTAAAAGTATTCAGGGTGCTAAATGACGAAGAAAGGATTTCACAAGAACAGGTTATAGATGTGTCAGAAAATGTAGTGTGGATATCCTCTATTTGTTTTAAGAAGAAATCTGCAATTTCTTCACAATTGGCTTGTGAGAGTGGAGTAGAAGGGGCCATAATAGCCTGATCAAAGAGATTCCTAACTATCCTGTAAAGGGTTTTAGGGCAGTTTTTTGCCACAGCAACTTCATCTGAATAATACTTGGTTCTAGTAGTGTGATACTTTTTCTGGTAATCCTTCAAAGCCCTCCTATTGTTTATCCTTATTATTGAAGATTTTTCCGCCATGTTCTTTCCGGGCATTTACAAAAAAAAATTTCAAGTGGTACAGTGACTCATTGTACCACGGGGCAGGGAGAAAGGTTCTATGATGTTTCCTATATGTAGTAGGGGCTAAAACATCCAAACAAGATCTGATCCACACATCTACGCTGCAAGAGTCCATTTCCACAGAGTGACTCAAAACAGAGCGATTGGCTTCAAGTACAGAATTTAAAGAAGGAAGATTCAGCTTCGACCCGTTCCTGCCAGTGGAGCTCTTCTGGCAGTCTCAAATAGGAGCTCCTGGGAGGGCAGAGAGAGAGAACAGGACTGCAAAATGGTTTGTAAAAATAGGATCCAGCAAATAAACAGCGGCGTGAGTGGGGAACTTCGTAACATGCATAATGCTCTTTGAAAATAATGGTGATACCGCTGCTTTTTTTGTTTTCTCGGTCCACTCTCAGGATTCGGTAAGAAGAGGGCAGAACTATAATCACAACAGGCCCTGAGGCAGAATTTAGCTAAGTCTCTATAAGACAGACCGAATCTGGCCCATGGTCTGTAAGGAAGTTGAAAATGTCCCAGTGATGCTTCACTAACTTCCGGAAATTAAGATGAAAAAACTTAAAGCCGCCACAATCCTGGGTGGAATTAGCCTTAAAAAGCATTTGTTGGGCTACCAGCGTAGAGGCAGATTCAGAGTGCAAAAGCTTAGTCTTGAAATTGCAATGTGGGCATTTCCTATTAGTAACAGCATGATATAGATCTAAAAATGGGGAACAAGCATTGGGAGAGAGGTGTTGCAGAGCGCACAATAGCACAACAGCATAGAAGAGCCTACCTGGGGTGTCAGAGGCAACATTTCTGGCCCCTGGTTCCGTTCGGGTGTGGTGTTACATTCCCAAGTTAGGCCCATGTAGCAAAGCAGCTTATTTCTTACTTTGTCCTATTTTTCAGCAGTAACCTTTTGCTCATATTTGCGTGTGTGACAATGTTGGATTCGTTTCCCTGAAACTATACTTGTTTACACATCTAGCTTCGCACAACTTTATCACAATTTCATGAACATCATATACAAGGTCTCATTTCGCACTATGTACAAATGTATCTCCATTTTCATCAACGGGGCGATAGGGCTATCTACATCCATAACATCCCTAATCTATACGCGCTTGGCAAGGCTGCTTTCTATTATAAAAGATGAGCGTCCTGATAGATTATCAGAGGAGGCTTTCCAGCTGACATCAGAGGTCCGTACATGCTGAGATTCCCTAAGCAGCGGTCTGACATCTTGTGAGGGGTGTCCAGTTCATGACCAAGACTGGGTCCTTCATTCTCTCCCACAGGAAATAGGGTTGGATCGTCCCTTGGGGGGATTCTTGGCTCTATACCTACACACACTCTAGGTACAGTTAGAGTAGGGTTCGCATAGTAGGAGTACGCTCGATTACTGCCATGTTTTATATGCCTGCATATATACACTGCTTTAGCACCATGGTAGAACTATATCTACTATTTACGCTTTTGGTGCTCGTAATCACTTTTATCTGCTTTTGTCTATTGATCATTGCAGCACATGTATTCTATACAAGAATAACGTTGGTTCAATAAATATATTGAAAATGTCCCACTGTATATTCTCTGTATATTTCTCTGAGAATAAGTGAGCATGAGTGACTGAGCGAAAGGTTCTGTACTGTTTCCATGATCCCTGTGGGGTCATAGTTGTCATGTTCAGTGTTCCCTTTCCGCACACATAAAATTAATTTTAAAAAAATGTGTAAATCAGACAGCATTAAAATGATGGCTCAAGAGACCTTGGTCTTTGGAGGGAAAGCGGTTGGTCCACGCCACAACCGTGTTTAAGTATTCTGGCATGCGGCAGAGACAAAAATGTGGTGCGCTAAAGCGTTAATGGTCCTGGAACGATGGTCAATCAAAATGGCCAACAAAATAAATTATTCCCCCCGCAAAGCAAAAACAGCAAGGGATATCAATCACCTATTCACAGTTCTCTTTCCCACACATAAAATTATTTTGTTTTAATGATTTAAAATAATTTTGTAAAACAGACTGCGTTAAAGTGATGGCTTGAGAGACCTTGGTCTTTGGAGGGGGCCTTTGGCTTGCCCCCTGTCTTGCCACTGACTTGACAGGTGACACAGAAGCTGCAAAACTCCTTTACCTTGTCAGACATAAGGGGCCAACAGAAATCATTGACTAGCCAGTTCCATGTCTTGGTCTGTCCCAAATATCTGGCTAAGGGGATGTTATGAGTCAATGTGAGGAGGAACTCGCTATACTTCTGTGGGACCACCACTCTCCTGGTTGCCCCTGGTTTAGCGTCCCTGGCATCACTATAGAGGACTCCATCCTCCCAATAGACTCTGTGTAAACCACTGACATCATCCTTCTCTTGCCTGGAGGCAGTCTGCCTCAGACCCTCAAGAGTGGAAAAATCCCATTGCCCCGACAGAGCTCTTCTCAGGAGGGTCCACCAGCTCCCTACAACTCTGGTCCTTTTTGAGCTGTTTAGGATGTCTCACCAGACCCTTTGCCCATTTTCTTGCTCTTAGAGGCTTGGCCCATCGTTCCAGGGTCCAAGTGTCCATTACTTCCTGACCTGCAGCCTGTGCCCTCATCACAGCACAAACCCACTCAGGGAGGTTCAGCATCTGAGCATGGGCCTGCCTTTCTGCCCCTGACCACTCAGAAGCTTCAAAATATGTTCCCAGTAGACACTCTACTGGAAATGCAGGAGACATAACTTCTTAGGGCCAATCACTCCTCCCCATTCCAAGCTCACCATTGCTTTGGGATGGAGCTTGGCTCTGTTGTGATACACCAGTTAGGATCTGCTCTGGGGAAACCAGTTTTTCCATCACCATGATCACACTGACTCTTGTATTCCTCAGAGCCTCAACTTCAGGTTTGGAGGTAAGGCTGCCAGGGTTGCAACTTCCACCCCACCCACAGAAACTAAGCTCGCCTCTGCATACACTTTCCCCATCTGTGAGCAAACTTCCAGCCCCACACCCCTACTAGCAATCCATTGGACTGCCCACCAGTGGGGGGCTTCTTTGTGCACACTGTATCTCCCATTTTGTGTCCTGGCTACAAGCAGTAAAAACACAACCCCACCTTTGTAGGGTCAGAAAAAGTTCCCTGATACTCCTTCCCTTTGTAAGTGGAATGGATCTGAAAACCACCTCCTTGAGCTAGTGTTTGGTGCCCTTTTGAGGACTCTTTTTGTTTTTTATCTTGGTTACCCTGGGAAGGGACCTGTGCTCCTTTCTTATGATCACCTCCCTGGGTCTTCTCGGTCACCCTGGCACAAACCCACTCATCTGCTTTCTCACCCATTTCCCTGGAACTAGACAGCTTAGAGTCAGCTAGATACTTGTATAATTTCTCTGAGGGACATTTGGCCACTATGTGCTCCTTCACGAACAAATTGTATAGCCCCCTCATAGGTACTTACCTTGTTACCCTTTATCCAGCACTCTAGTGTGTTGACAGATAGGTCTACAAAGTCTACCCAGGATTGGGTACTGACTTGCTAGGTGTCCCTAAATGCCATCCTGTACTGCTCAGGCATGAGACCAAACCTTCTCACTAAGCTATAAAAGATGTCAGCCGTTTGTCTATATCATCATACTCCTAGAAGTTAGGGACAATCCCCTTGGGAAGTCTTGGGTCAAACCCACCACCCTGGGACACTTCTGTCTCTTCTTCGCAGCCACCATCTTCCTCTCTACCACCCCTCATATGCCCACTTCTTCTTGGCCAGGGCCAACTTGTCTGCTTCTAGGTCTATATGAGCCAGCTGTGCCTTAAGCTCTCTTTCCCTAAGGGATAGATCTGGCCCATCTCTGGTAGATAATCTTCCTCCACTAGCTATAGAGAGTGGCTCTGTTCTCTGGGTGAGCTGAGAGATGTTCATCCTACTCATCACTAAGGTCTAGGGTCTTCCTCCACCTGTCCTTCTACCTCTGGAGCCTCCTCTGTATCAGAAGTTTGGTCCTCTAGCTGGGCCTCTGCCCAGGCAGTAAAGGCCTTTATCAGTACTGTCTTCCAGAAATTGAAGGGTGCTGGTAATCCCCTAGCCTTATACAGGTCCCTAAGCTCTGCTACTGTGACAGTGGGTAGGCTAGCTAGATCAAGCTACATGGCATCCCTTAGTTTTGGGGGGAAACAACGCTTGCAAAAATTGAGGTCAGAGAGAATTAGAAACAATTTAAAAATGTATTCATTAATATTAGTCGAAATTAAAAATCAAAAACAAATTTTGCACAAGCTCCATTTAGAGGATTTTTAATTGTTCCACTTTAATCCTGAATGGTGTTATCAAACACAAGTTCTGAATCCCACCACTGCGCACCAGATGTAGGAAAGAGAAATATTAGTAGGTGGGGGTATTCACCTTCAGCTAGTAATAATACCACAACCACCAATAAGGTCCAGTCAAGTCTCAATAAATTAATCCTTGTTCAACCCTTGGTAGCTTGGCAATGAGCAGTTAGGCTTAACTTTGTGTACAGCATTTAATGTCACCAAAACAGTGAATAAGTAAACAAAACAGCACATTACAAATCCAACACCAATTTATAAAAATAGAGAATAGTTTTGTCTTTGAAATGACACCAAAACAACAAAAATCCAATTTAGGGAACTGGAGACATGACATTTTAAAGTTAAAAAACAAAAATGTGCATTCTAGCCCAAAAAATTGAAAGCACCACTGGTGGCTATCTGGCTGCGCTGGATCAAGATAATGTAAAAGTTTTAGGGCGGCCGTGATGGAGTGCAGGTCAGCTAGGCTCAGTGCTAGGTCCCTGTCAAAAGTTTACCTTCGGAATTAGGGGAATATGTACAAGAGTTTATCGCCACAGGAACGTCACTTTTTATGACTTTCCTGTGGCGATAAACCCTTTGCCTTATTTACAAGGCAGCATTAAGCTACTTAACGTGGTTTAACACCACCTTGTGAATAAGTCCCCCTTTCGCACAGCACTTAACGTGAAAGTGGCGGGCAATGGGTGTTGTGGTGGGCGTTCCGCCGCAAAACCCAATGCTTTTTGACACTGCCCCCTATTTACAAGGGTGGTGTAAATATGGGATGGTGCTAAAATTAAGACTAAAAAAACCTGGTCTTAACATTGCGAAACGAGGAGAAATGTGTTTTTTGCTCCTCAATTTTGCTTTTTCTATGTGTGCTGCATTGTGCATGAAGGTGTCCCTTCCTGCACGTAAATAATCATTAAAAAAATGACATTTTGTAACTTCTATGTGTGCTCCACAATACAGCACAAATAGGAGTTACAAATCACCATTAGTGATTGTTTATGTGCAGGAAGGGACACCTTCCTGAACATAAACAATAATTTCCTCAATGCAGGCACCCTTGCATCATAGTGCCTGCGTTGGCACTAGGCAGCTGAATTTAGCACCAGCGCTAGGGAAAACACAGGGGTGCTCTGTATCATTGTAAATATGGCGCATCCCTGCGTTTTCAGATTGGCAGATCGCGGTGTTAGCAATTTTGGCTTAATGCTGCGCTCCCCCATTCTCTTGTAAATATGCCCTTTAGTCTTTTTCTTGGAGCTTTTCTCTCGCCGTCGAGTACTTTGGTTCCCCGAATCTGGAGTTCAATTTGACAACAGCGGCCTACTGCAGCGCGATGCCTCGCTGAGCCCCTGAAAGTGTTTGTCCTTAGTATCGATGGCAAAGAGCTGTGGAGCTTTCAGCGGGGCAAACCAGCATGGCCAGGCCTATTCGAGGTTCGATGTCGATAGCTTGACTCTTGACGATGAACCAGCCTCCTCCTGGAGCTTTTTAGTAAAACTTTGTAGAAAGTTTCCAAAATTTCATAATCTGTACCTTTTGCTTTCCTTTGGGGAGAGAAGTGTCCAGCAGCACCGGCCAAAGGTTCAGAGACTCTGGATTGCCTCTTGGGGGCTAGGACTCAGTTTCCCACAATGCACTTGCACAGTCCAGGAAAAATCCAGTTACCACCTGTCAGCTGGGGTGATCCTCTCTTTGAGCTTGCATGTGTCTGCTTTCAGCACTTGTTTACGTGTTGCTGCGCAGGGAATCCACTCATTTTCCTTTAAGCCAGGCACAGCCCTTTCTTTGTGGAACTTTGAGAGTGCAGCAGGTGCAGTTGTGAGTGCAAGCCTTGAGTGGTGCAGTCCTAGGGTCCAGCAGGGTAGTTCTCCTTCTTCCTTTTCTCCAGGCAGTGTTCTGAGGAGCTCCGGAAGCTCTGCCATATTTATCCTTCATTCTGGGCTGGCAAGGTGGGGGACACCCCAACCAAAAGGGGTAACGTTACCTGCCTCTACTATGACCACTTCTTGCAAAGTGTTGCATATTTTTGACCCAGAATGCACTGTTCTCCAAAAATCAAAATGGAGAAATTCTGTCCTTGGAGTGTGTGTCTGTGTAATCCAACGCAGAGGTGTGGCTAACATCTGAATACACTCCCCTTCCAGCCCCTCTCCTAATCTGATTAGTGGGCTTCCATCTGGCAGGGGATCAAGGAAGTGGGGGCTGGCCTGGGTCCTGTGATGTCTATTTTCCTGCCTTTGAAGTCCAGCTTATCTCCCCAGCCCCCTTCCTCTCCCTGGCTTCTCCAGGAAGAAAATCTACTCCCACCAAATGGCTGTATTGCAACTGCGGTCCGTGCAGGTAACAGCTGGGGGGTGGTGGGGCCGTGTAAGGGGAGATTCCGAGGGACGATGCCGAGGGAAAATTAATTATTTATTTAATTTTCCCTCTGCATCGTCCTTCGGAATACCCCCTTACACGGCCCCATCGCCCCACCGCTGTTACCTGCATGGACCGCGGCTGCTGTATTGTTTTAGTTCCAGACCCCTTCATACCTATTCAGGTAGCAGCTTTCCTCAGCCTGTCAAAGGCTGGCCAATTAGGTAACTTCAGGATAGTAAGATCTAAAACTACTTTCCTGTAATAATTATAACAAATCCGCCTTGGCAAGTTGTTAGATTTTTCCCAACCATTATTTTGATTCTTTGAATCATATTGCAATCAAAAGTTAGACTTTATTAAGTTTATTTAAGCCTTCCCATGTTAGCCTATGGGGCTAGCAGCACTACAATAGGACAAAATGGATTTGGCAGTTTTTCCCTACCAGGGAATTTAAACATCTTTCATACTGTCCTTACTTTTTTATAACAATGCACTCTATCCTTGGGGCACCTAGGGCAGACATTAGGGGGACCTATAAGTTATAATAAGGTAGTTATGGACTTTGGAAGTATTTTAATTCCAAAGTCAAATTTGGACATAGTTTTATTTTAAAGCCAGCCTGCAAAGCAGGCCTGGCTTTAAAGTGACACTTGACACCAGAACAGTGCACACTTAAGTGCATTAAGTCCACTGGGGATTCTAAACCTACATGCCCTACCATATACTAGAGACTTACAGGTAGGTTGTCTTGGCCAATTAGAATGATGGCAATTACTATATACCTTTAGGTCAGAACACTGGCCTTGGGCCTGGTTAGCAGAGCCCAGGGCACTTTCAGAGTCAGTAACCACCAGCATCAGCCACTACAAGAAGCATTATTTTAAGTATGCGCTTTGCTACGATGAGGCCTCAAGGCTTCAATGACCCGGTGGGGAAGTCCCAATATCAGGTCAATTTAGACTACTATAGTCTTCATCTCTTGGTGTGCAGCACCAACAATTAAAGGCTTTGCAGGGCATTAGTAAGAGATTTGTTGCCTTTGGCATAAATACGAAGAAAGGTTAGCATGCAGTATACAACACAATAAAAAAAAGTTATGAACCACTGTCTAATGATATCGAGGCTTTTATGGAAGTGATCACTGCAATGTAGAGCACATTACAGGATGAGCCACATACACATAGGTACAGACAACACCCATCACCTCTCAGGAATGAATGGGTTTGAATGGGCAGCTGGCTGGCCAAATGCTATAGCTGTGCTGGCCATACCTACTGTCACCCTCTAGGTAGAGATGGGTCATAACAGTAGAGATGTTGCTCTGGGCTTAGTTTATGTTACTGCAGCACTAGATTAGAGCAGATCACACTCATAAAGGGTTAGCCTTTGACTCATGCTTGCATCAATGTTACTGGACAATGATTCAGCAAACATACTGGTGGCCTTATTTACCAAAGAATGCAAAGAAGTACATTCAGCAAATTAACGTTTGCCAATAGATGAAGCATTCTACTTCTGTAAGACCTGCACCTACTCCTCTCAAAATACCTGACAAACCCTTCAGCATCAGTTTCCTCAATGATGTTGGCACATTGCCAATAGTTAATAAACAAAAGTACACTGTGGTTGCTGTTGATTCCTGTTCTAGGTTCTTTTGGTTGTGACCATGAAAGACTGCCACTGCTCGAGCAGTAATAAAAGACTTGCAGTGCCTAGTAGTGATAGGAGCATTTAATACTTTTTAGTTATGAATTTACCGCTACATAGATACTATGTCTGCTTTGGGGTACGACTGCCATACTCGCACCCTCTCTGTCTTGAAACAAACAGTGTGGTCAAACAAGCCAACTGAATGAAAAAACAAGCCTTTTCTTCTAGTGTGTTACACTCAGGTTTGTTGTGCTATCACAACTTGCAGAGGCTTTAGTGAGCCCTCAATAACTAGCCTGGAGGAGTATTAGGTAGCTGAACACTACACAACATGCTCTTTGGTGATCCAGTGAATGTACTGATCTCAGTCTCTCTGGAAGAATGGTGAAATCTAAAATGTATTCATCTGACCCTGTTTCATGATTAAATTTGTTGCAGAGTAATTAAGAACTCAGAGAGACCCTCTACACTAAAATACTCCACTACTGATAATGAAACAGGTGGCTCCCTAAAGTTGGAGAGATAGTTCGGGATCGCATCCCTGACAAGCACGTCTTCGGACCATCATATAGACAATCTGTTCCAGCTCTTGAAGTAGAAGGCACACACAGTGTAATCATGGCACCCCGTTCCTGGTGTGAAGAAATCAGCAAGATGTCAATCGATCGCGTTAAAAAGCTCTATGTGGGCAATTCTGTTCAGCTTCCACCACCAACAGCAGTTCCACAAGATAAGCTTAGTATCTCCCTCAGAGACTGGGTTATCTTAAGTTACCTGAAAAAGAGTACAGCCGTGTTGAAGTCATCTGCCCAATTTTGGAGGATTGAGGAGCCTCCTGTGTGTCAAGCATTACATCCATCATTAAGTGTTGATCACAACATAGTATCAGCTTCATCTTCAACAACTGATCCTGAGGCAACTTTAGTTACAATTGCTACTACTTGCACTATAACTGCTACTACAATCGTATGTGTACCATTGAAAGAATCTACATCAGTTGAAATGATACTGATGCAAGACATTATTTTACCTTGAAATAAACCCAGTCCAGATCCTGAAAAGGAGCTGTTTTCCTTCCGGCTATCCAAGAAACAAGAACCGTCCACTTTTGCACTTGGTGGACACTACAGTTAGATTCTTACCTGCTGCTGGGGACAGGTATATCCTCCAAGACAGGTCTTGCATTTAGATCTTAGCTGTCATATCACTGTTCTTTTTGTGGCTTTCAATGTTGACTATATTTTGCTAATGGTACATGGGTACTTTATTACTCAAAGTTTAAAACTGTCTCCTGTCATCTAGGAATTGCAACTGAATTTTTCTTTTCACAGAGAAAAAAAAGGACTGACATAATGTCAACATCTCTTGCTTCATGGTGTTATCTGGGAAATGGTGTCCGATCAAATTCGGGCCATACAGAAATTATTCAAATTCCTTGTGATTTGTAAATGTTATTGGGTGATATGATTACTGCAGGTCCTTTTACAAGTTTATGGAACATCAGTGCTGTTAAACAATTAGTGAATGTTTTGACTTCATATGTTTCACTGGACAATGAAGATCTGTGTCTTAATGCAGAAAGTCATCAGGAGCTGTTTTGTTTCCCCTCCTTCATCAATGAAACAGCTCGAGCGAAGTTGTAAGAAATTGAGTCACCAGTTGAGGGAGGATGAAACCCTACTCAAGCAAAAACCACAATCCTTGTCAGGGTCAAGCCACAAGGAAACCCCAAATTAATCTGTATTCAACCGTCTGGTAACTTGGCACAAAGAAATCAGGCTTAATCTACAGGCAATGTATTTGTGCATTTAAAACAGTAATAAAGTGAAAACATAACACAAGAACAATCCTACACCAATTTCGAAAGATAGTGTAAATTCTAATAAATGAATCAAGGCATAAACAACAAAAATCAAATCAGTAGAATTGCAGATACGAAATTTTTAAAACTTCAGTAAAAATAACACCAAAAATTACAAACCTCCAACAGTGTTTATCTGTTTGTGCTGGACCGGGACAAGTTCACAAGTTCAGGCTGACCGATATGGAACGTGGGCCGGCTACAAGAACCCACTTAGATCTGCTGAACACAGTACCTTAATTCTGGTTGCGAAGAGATGCAGAGTCCTGCGTTGGGGATGCATCATGCAGCAGAGGCGATGCGAGGTCTGGGGGAGGAGATGCGTCACGCAGCTGTGGGTCCCTTGGAGCTGTGAAGTGCGAGGTGATGTCCTTTTTGTGGAGATACGTGGCTCAGCAAAAATTCAAATGGAATGGGTTGGACGAGGCAATGTCCTTTTGTGGGAATGCATTGGCCCTGATGGGCTGTGATAGGTGAGGCAAAATCCTTGCATCAGGGAAGGCAGCGCAGCAGAGGTGATGCGTCAGTTCTGAGAGTGACGCAGAAATGGGTGTTTTGCCTCAGCCCTCCCATCATGTTCGTAATCTTGGCTTTCTTATTGACGACTCACTATCTATGCGTCAACAAGCCATCATGGTGGCTGCAATATGTTTCACCATACTGAAATGGCTTAAAAAAATTGTCTGGATGCTGCCCAGCTCCACCCAGAGGACCGTAGTCCAAGCTCTTATTACATCTAGACTGGACTACGGCAACTTCCTTTATCTGGGGGCCAATAAAGATGTGACGCGCAAACTTCAACTGGTGCAAAACTCCGCTGCTAGATTGCTCTGCCAGGTTCCTAGAGCTGCATCAATCTCAGGCTCTCTGAAAAACCTCCATTGGCTTAGGGTCGAGAGCCGTATCAAGTTTAAAGCTCTGAACTACATGTTCAAAATTAGGCAGGGTACGGCTCCGCAGTATTTTCAAAGTCTTGTTCATCCATATTTGCCATCACGCGCTCTTCGTTCCTCCACCCAGGCTAAATTCCAGGTGCCTAGGATTAGATTGTCCCGTATGGGAGGTCGTTCCTTTGCTTACCTAGGCCCTTCCTTGTGGAACACACTGCCTTTGGCTCTCCGCAAGGAAACTTCTTATGTGCATTTTCGCAAGTCACTAAAAACTGGTTGTTCAATCAGTAACTTCTGACCTCTCTGTTCCTCTCTGGCGTGCCGGGAAACCCTTTTGGGTAGCTGTCACGCCTTATATAAATTTAATTAACATAACATAACATGCATCGAGCAGCAGAGGCGATGCACCAGTTCTGTGGGAAATGCGCTGCGGAAGAGATGCGTCCATTCTGCTGAATCCACAGATGGGCTGGCAGAGCACCTTCAGAGCCACTTCCAAGGGTCCAGGACTGGGGTGGCACCTCTTGAGAGGGCAGGACTCACAGATGGCAGAGTCCAGGTGCTGGGTTCAAGGTTGTTGGAAGCCTATTCTGTCCCTGATGCTTCTGATCAGGGGACCAGCCAACTATACCTTGGAGTCATTCTGGGGTCCCAGGTTCAGAGATGCAGGTCCAGCCCTACTCACCCAGGCAAGAGGCAGTAGGGCAGTAGGTCAGTACAGTGAGGCAGCAGTCCTTCAGAACAGCAGTCCAGCAGAGTGGCAGACTTTTCAGCAGCACAGCAATCCTTCTGTCTGGCAGGCTCCACAGGTCCAGAAGTGTTCTTAAGAATTGGGGTCAGAGATAGAACATTTATACCTGGTGCCCACTTTGAACTGAATGAAGCTTCTAGAGGTTTCCACCCCTCTGAGGTAGCAGGCATCCCCTTCCTTCTTCTCCTGGCCTCAGCTTGTCTGGTGTCACAAATGACTATTGTGGTAGGTGACAGCTCCCCCCTAGTTAACTCAGAGTGGCCCATCCAGCCATCACCTATCTCTCCTTTGTCTCACCATCTGGGAGCAATACACAAAGACCAGCTGCCAGCTACACCTAGTCATGTGACCCAGGATCAGTCTGCAGGCACCAAATGGGTAGGACAAGAAAATGCCACCTTTCTAAAGTTTTAATAATTGGGATTAAAAATCTGACTTTACCATTAAAGAGGGCTTTTAACTGCAATTCTATAGACACCATACTCGATCTGTCTACCTGCTCCCAATTGAAAGTTACAGCTTATTCAATGAAATAAGGTAACTCCAATGTTATCCTATGTAGAGGTAGGCCTAACAGTAGTGAAAAACAAGATTAAGAGTTTTTCAATACCAGGACATGTAAAACTTAAAAGTACATGCCCTACATTTTAAATACAATACACCCTGCACTCTGGGGTGTGTAGGGCCTACCCTAGAATGACAAAGATGTTTAAAAAAATGAAGGTTTGGGCCTGCAAAAGGATTTTTTTGCCAGGTCGACATGTCAGTTTAAAACTGCTGACTCAAGGCTGCAATAGCAGGCCTGAGACAGGTTTAGATGGCTACTTAAGTGGGCGGCACAATCAGTGCTGCAAGCTCACTAGTATCAATTTACAGGCCTTAGGTACATGTAGTACCACGTTACTAGGGACTTACAAGTAAATTTAATAAGCAAATTGGGTGTAATCCAATTCTTGCTTGTTTAGATGATAGAGCATAAGCACTTTCATAGTTGGTTAGCAGTGGGAAACTGGGCAGAGTCATAAAAGGCAACAAAAATGGGTTAAGTAAACTGGGAGGTGAAGAAAAAAGTTTGGGGATGACCCTGCAGAAAGGGACAAGTCCAACATGAATAAATCATTTTTCACATTGGTAGCACTGAATGACCCCCTCTAAGTAGCAATCAAACATTTTCAGGAAAGATTTTCCTATTAGTAATGATGGCAGAAAAGACCTGTCTGCATTTTATTGTTTTCTAGAAAGGTTTAAAAAAAATTGATTATCTATCATGGATATATATTTATAATAATTTAACGATTAATTTCTAGAACAAGGTTACATATATTGGAAAGATAATTTCAATTAGAAAAGTTTTCAAGAACTACATTTTGGTCAAATTCAGGGGGACCAAATACCTTGTTTAGAGCATTTATGATCCCTAAAATATTTTCTTTTTAAATGAGAGCGTTCATCAGATGACTTGCAGGAGTTTTGCTTCCCTTTCAGATTTAAAGACACCATTATTTGTGGCAATTAATTTGACACATTTTGCAGATTAGAAATGGAAATAAAACATTACTGACAATAAATTGAATTAGATGGTTCAGAATGGAACCTACAATATAACATTGTTTGGTTTGGGTGGTATAGCCTTATGTCCAACAGATAGTAATATGTGTATGTACATATCTCTGTCTAAATCTATAGATCTAAAAGCAAATAGACTAGATCCCATGTATAATACATATTCTGTTATGTCATTGATTACCTATAGTGTATGGAAATTGTTTGAAAGGTGGCTGTCACAATCTCGTCTGAATGCTGTGAATAAAACATATGTTGAAATTAAGTGTAGATGTGGATTTTAGTGATCTTCTTTTAGGACCACATAATGTGAAGGATAAAAGGTTCACAACTACAATAATGTGTGCAGCTGTAAAAGAAGAGCACGCATACTCAGAGAAAGAAGCTCGAGATAGAATTAGCAGAGGTGACAAGGATATAGTACAGGTCACTTTCAAAGTTATTCACAATGGCTTTCAAACTCTATCTAAAAATAAATCTGCTGCCTCTTCGATCACCTCTTCTGCTTTAAATCTTTTGTAAGAAGACTTAAATTCTTTGCAACATGGGCAAGCTCAAATGTGTGCACTGACACAATTAAGTTGGACATTAGAAAAACACTGAAGGTGCCCTGGTAATTGATAAACCAAATGACTATTGTTTTACTTACAATCTCCCTTCCAGACAGATAACAAACTTTAAAAATGAGGCACCTACAGCCTTCCTTCCATCGAACAAATAGATTGCATTCTTTTTTTTTTCACTGGAGCTCTGCATCTCAAGTGACTTTTATTCCCTGTGCCACACTTTGTTAAGAAACGGTAGCTATGTATTTTGAGAAAACAATTTTTGTTGTGGGCTAGACCAAGGTTTTATGTATTTGCTAGCTGCATTGAAATGTTATGGAATTACAATTTATCTTCCTCCAGTAATAGTCTTTGAAAGTGTTTCATGACCGAAAATCAACATGATAAATCCATGCCTTGAAAACTTAAATTAGCTCATAGCAGTTCTAACGCAGAAAGAGGTACCATTGAACTTTGCGGCTCAGACATTTGTTCTTCAAACAGCCCATTCTGCTTCTGAGATTCAACGAACCCTGACAACTCAATTTCCAACACATTTTGCTAATCTTTTTCACACAGTGTTCCCTGTTTTGAGCACAACTAGCATGACATGTTTTAAAACTGTTGGCTCTGGCTTATTGACTAGCTTCAAGTCTGTGTTTGGAATTATCCATTCTTTTTTTAGTTCCTTGTGTTCAAGTATATTTGATGGAATATCAACAGTCATTCTCATTGTGTGGTACACAATTTTTATTTATGTCCTGCTGAAGTGAATAAGATCAACAGGACCAGCCATGCATCATATCCGACTGAATTTCAGTGCCTCAAGCTATTGCATGCTATGTTGCAGGAGAACTGCTGGTTTAGCTAAATGCACACTGGAGTCACAAACTTCACCTTCCTCAAGTGAGACCTATGTTTCAATGACTGAACTGTTTTCAACATGTCACTTTGAATATTCCATTGGAGCAACAAGCAGTGCTTCCTGTTGAGTTCTGGGTTCTGCAGTGCAATTGCCCATCATCGCACTTCTCCCTTTGAATCTTCATGTTTCTTGACATATGTGCCATCTTGTGTGGAACAGACAATCTCAGAATTTTCAGATGGCATTCCGTATAGCTTCACAAAGTGATCCAATTCCAGCAGATGCACCTTTGACTCTGTCACTCATGCCATAGTCATCTGAATTTTTAACATTTTCAATCTTTGATCACAGCCTAGCTTCTCAATCGTCTACTGTTGGCGAGTACTAGGATTAATGTAATTCATTCCACCATACCTAACTTTCCTGATGCAAGACTTGTTGAACATCATTGTCTCTTCCTATGGAGTATCTCTACAATGCTGCAGATTTGAAATTTCCCATCTTTTTCAGAATGAAATGAACTCAATGAAACAAGAGAAATACAATCAAAAACTGCTGATGTTTGATTATATATATAGCCAACAGAAGCCAGCTTTTGTGCTTGTTAATTCTTTTTGGATTCATGTTTGGTTTTTGTAAAATGCTGAATAATCAAATTTGGTGCAAGGCTTTTTGTTTGGCTCTTTGATTCAAGGTGCATAGAATATACACACATATATTCTACAGGTGTTGCTCTATCATTCCAGCGGTGACAAGATCTTTGCATTTTCTGCTTATGTAACCAGATTGCATTTAAAATATTTGTATTTTCCTATATCTTCATTTATAAATGTGTGCTGCATTTTATATTGATTGCACATTTACAACTTATGTTTGCTTCATTATAATTTGATAGCATGTCAGTTATTCATCTATATGTACTAGGGTGATTTGTAATGTGTTAGAATTAAGTGAAGGTGCAACAGAATTCACATGCTATTTTTTGCATTTTACCTCATTTATCACGAGGTCTGGTTTAAAATGGTAAAATAATCAGAAAAATGTATCTAAGTCTGATATAGACATATATTAGGCAAAGAGGAATCTTTAGCTTCCTATGAGATTTGCTCAAGCTCAGCTGAAAACAGCTCTAGCAAAGGCCACAGGTTCCTCTGAGCAAGGAGGTCCTTATCAACTCGGGAAAGCTATAACTGAGACTGAGAACCACCATCTCCAAGTACAGAAACTAACTAAACCAAGCCTGTTTTTCATCTGAGGTATGTGGGATAGAGGCCACCTAAAGAAACTAGGAAAGGTACTTTTACAGCTAAGAAGGCTTAGCTGGGGCCTAGAAGGTAGAGTTTGGTTATCAAAGACTAATTTAATAATTTCAGGCAATTAATTTTTGAAATACCATCAAAATGTTGACTTTTTAAAAAATATTTTGCATTTTAATTGCTTTAGTTGCCACTATTGTGTTTATTTTTATAGTCAAATCTATAAACTTTATCATACAAGACTAGAACATTAAGGGCCCGATTTATATGTTGGCGGTGTGCATACTCTGCCACCCTGGCAGACAATAGGTTTAGCTACGGTGGTGCTTACTCCGTCAGCGCCATAGCCAAACCATCTCTGAAGGCCCAACAGACTATGGGTCATCAGAGAAATGGCTAAATGTCCGCCCACACAATCAAGATGGGCAGACATATAGCCATCTTTTACTGTCTGTCACTGCCAGGCCAACCCTGGCGGCGAGGGACAGTAAAAAGCAAATAATGCTCCCCCTGCCATGGGAGATGACTACCATGACGAGGGGACCATTACTTTTTTTATTTTCAAAAAGAAAATCCAGTTTCGAGATTTTTTTTTTTAAATAAAAAATGAAAACTGTTTGGTGCAGGGCTGTGTCATGCTGCCCCAGACTTGCACCAAACAGAGATATGCATTGACAGGAACCGCCATGATGGTGATTCCTGCCAATGCATGAAAAATGATCACCTGCCTTGCAGTCATTTATGCATTTGGCGGGTGGCCCCTACGCCATGAGGATGGAGTATTATACTCCGTCCTCCTGCTGGAATGATGGGCTGTCTGCCAAATTATAAATCAGACCTAAGTATTTAAACTTTATAGTGTGGAATTTGTGTGTGTGTCCATCCTTGGTGAAAAGAGTTTCAGAAATCACTAATACAACAAAAAATCCTGTAGTCTGGAAGGGCTGATTGTTTCCCGGAATGCACTATCCCCATGCAATGTATAGGTGGTCTGTGGGTTACAGTCCGGCAGATTCCCTTGCTCAAGTTGGCAAGTTAGCTCAGCCTGCGGTTGTCCAGAGGGTTTAGGGTTTCTATAAACTGGGACATATTTTGCAAAGGTACTAAACACGTATCAATGAGCTCAAGGATACAGACACCTGATTAATGCTAGGATGTAGGACTCGTTAATTTGTGATACCAACTGTATCAATCAATCAATCAATCAGGGGTTTGTTAAAGCGCGACTACTCACCCGTAAGGGTCTCAAGGCGCTAGGGGGGGGGGTGCAGGTTCCATCCATCAAGGAGGGGGTCTGTCGAAGAGCCAGGTTTTGAGGTTTCTTGCGAAGATGGGGAGCGATGTTGTCTGTCTGAGGTGGAGCGGAAGGGTGTTCCATGCTTTGGCCGCGAGGAAGGAGAAGGAGCGGCCTCCCGATCTGGTCTTTCTGGTGCGGGGGACCACAGCGTAGGAGAGGTGGGCTGATCGTAGGGTCCTTTGGGGTGCGTGGAATTTGAGTCGGCTGTTCAGGTATGCTGGTCCGGTGCCGTGGAGGGCCTTGTGTGCGTGGGTGAGCATCTTGAAGGTGATTCTCGCCTCGACAGGGAGCCAGTGGAGTGTGCGCAGGTGCTGGGAGATGTGGCAGTGTTTTGGCAGGTTGAGGACCAGTCTTGCGGCGGCGTTCTGGATGTTCTGTAGCTTGCGGGTGAGGTTTTTGTTTATTCCGGCGTAGAGTGCGTTGCCGTAGTCGAGTCTGCTGGTGACCAGGGCGTGAGTGACGGTCTTTCGGTGTTCAAGGGGGATCCATTTGAAGGTCTTACGAAGGAGGCGGAGGGTGTGGAAGCAGGAAGACGAGACAGAGTTGATCTGGTGGTCCATTTTGAGCTCGGAGTCCAGGATGATTCCCAGGTTGCGTGCGTGGTCCGTGGGGGTTGGCGGGTTTCCGAGGGCGGGGGGCCACCAGGTGTCGCTCCAGGCATTGGGGTTTGGGTCCATAATGAGTACTTCTGTTTTGTTGGTGTTTAGTTGTAGGCAGCTATTTTTCATCCATTTGGCGACGGCTTCCATGCCTTCTCGAAAGTTGCATCTGGCGGTGTTGGGCTCGTTGGATAGGGAGAGGATGAGCTGGGTGTCGTCTGCGTATGACACGATGTTGAGTCCGTAGGTTCTGACGATGGGGGCGAGTGGAGCCATGTAGACGTTGAAGAGAGTCGTGCTGAGGGAGGAGCCCTGGGGGACTCCGCAGGTGGTAGGTGTGGGGTCCGAGAGGAAAGGGGGGAGTCTGACCCGCTGCGTCCTGCCGGAGAGGAAGGAGTGGATCCAGTCGAGGGCCTTGTCCTGGATTCCTGCGTCGTAGAGTCTGCGTATTAGGGTGCGGTGGGAGACTGTGTCGAACGCCGCTGATAGGTCGAGGAGGATGAGGGCTACTGTTTCTCCTTTGTCCAGTAGGGTGCGGATGTCGTCTGTTGCGGCGAGTAGGGCGGTTTCCGTACTGTGGTTTTTTCTGAAGCCGGATTGGGAGGAGTCGAGGATGTTGTGTTCTTCAATGAATGTGGCGAGTTGGCTGTTGATGGCTTTCTCGATGACTTTCGCTGGGAACGGGAGCAGGGAGATGGGTCTGTAGTTTTCTCACTTTGTTCAAGGGAGAAAATGAGGGGAAATCAGAGGGTTTCATAGTATATTGTTTACAACCAGTAAGGATTAGGCAAGCAATATGTCTATCATTAATAACACATCAAACATATGACCTAATCTGATCTACAAGGATTAAGGCTTCCACTGTGCTGTTTACTCCTCTTGGATTGTCCTGACATGCAGGGTACTGGTGATGGGAAGGGGAAGGGGAAGAAGGCAGAACATGGAAATTGCACTGTTTGTGCTGATCATGGGTTCCTGGAAGGTTGGTTTGGCAGTCAGTCTTGTTTTAAATGTCCCAAATGTCCTCAACTAAAATAGAAGGTATTCACAGGTGGAGTGTATTGTGCTCACCCCTACACCTCCAGATTCTTCCACCTCCTTGTATTTCTCTGTGTCTACCTTTGACTGTGTTGGAAAGATTGCATTTGAAGAGACATTGACTTGGTTTCTGGGGATTATTTCTTTTTCGGACGACCACTCAAAGATTACCCACCAAAATCAATTCTGACAAATTCTTAGTTTGCCAACCCTATATGATCTCATCTGCGTCAACCTCCTACCATAAGTGCCAAAGAGGAGCAGGAGTTAACCATTTGATGGAAAAGAGCACCAGACAGGAGCATCAGCAAGAGTTGGGACAGAAACTGAGCAAAAGGTACTTTAAAAATATATATATTGGTGCTATGTGTGTGCAGGAGCACCTCAGTTTGGATGTATGATGTAACAACGCGATCATTTAGATCGAGGTACATTACATCGCTGTTTTTACAACGCAAGTCGTTACCACGACTTGCGCTGTAGGGTGCTGGACTTAGGAATAGTATGATTTACTATTCCAACTCCAGCCTACGTACAGTAGGGAAGGTGTTGGAATAGTAAATCACACTATTCCTTAGTCTAGAGCGCCCTCCAGTGCAAGTCGTGGTAACGACTTGCGTTGTAAAAGCCGCGATCTGAATGTACTGCGGTGTTTTGACCGCATTGTTAAGGTCGTTTCCCCTCAGTTTCATTGTCTTTTATGGATATGGAACACCACATATATCATGCTTAAGGTAACATCACTGGGCTATGTACTAGATTTTGATGTTAGTAGTAGACATTTTTTATTGAGAAAACTAATTATACCATATTATTTAGCAAATATGGTTAAACCTAATTGTACAGCCTTATCTTAAATTGTGTGGGCTTGATGTGGTTTTCACTGTTGGTTTCCTCCTTCCTGAGTGAGAAGGTGGTCGCTATTGGTATGACCAGTACATTTTGATCATTCTTTTCCATTTTAGCGAAAGGTTGGTTGGTGTTTAAGTGGAGATCATAATGTCAAGTGATTTGTTGTTTCAAGTTCACCCTAATAATAAAAAGGACATGAAATTAAGGGGCATATTCACAAGCCCATATCGTCACCACAAGGTCACTTTCAGTACTGTTGTGATGGCGATAGGGGCATTGCCTTATTTACAAGGCAGCGTTAAGCTACTTAATGTGGCTTAATGCTGCCTTGTAAATAAGGCATCCTTTCACGCTGTGTTTAGCGTGAAAGGGGAGGGCAATGGGTGTTGTGGTTGACGTTCCACCGCAACACCCATTGATTTTGACGCTGCCCGCTATTTACAAAGGCAGCGTAAATAGGAGGCAGCACCAAAATTAAGACCAGGGAAAACCTGGTCTTAAACAGGCGAAATGAGGAGAAATGCTTTATTTCTCCTCGTTTTTGCTGTTTCCATGTGTGCTGCCTTGTGCAGCACACATAGAAACAGCAAATTGCCTATGATTGTTTATGTGCAGGGAGGTCCCTCTTCCTGCACATAAACAAACATTTTAAAAAATGCTGTTTTACAACTTCTATGTGTGCTGCATTAAGCAGCACACATAGAAATTACAAAACGCCATTTAAAGATTGATTATGTGCAGGAAGGAGGACCTTCCTGCACATAAACAATCTTCCCCTCAACACAGGCACACTTGCACTATGGTGCAAGGGTGCCTGTCTTGGCGCTAGGCAGCTAAAGTTAGCACCAGCGCAGGGGGAAATGCAGGGCTGCACCATATTCTAGTAAATATGGTACAGCCCTGCGTTTCTAAAGTGACGCAGCGTGTCGTTAGCCTTCTTGGCTTAATGACACGCTTCGCCACTTTATTGTAAAATATGCTCCTAAATGCCAAGTGATTTGCCTGCCATATTAGTGGGGGGAGCAATATTGTGGTAGATCAAATAATGTAATGGATTGGCAAACCTGGAGATGGGTTGGGGACCATATTTAACCAGGTCTAGATGCAAGTCTTCTTGAAAGATACTGAAGCATAATATTGAGATTTGCTCGGTTATCATGTTGATGCAGCTCCAGAAACAAAAAGTTATTCTCAGGAGAGTGTGAGATAGCCATCTCATGAATTATGAGCGTGGAGTGTTTGGGAAGGTAGTCATAAGTTTAAAAGATGTGTTTGATGGCGTGATGAATTGTGAGTTCAGGTTCAGCTTTGTGGGAACGGACCAAACCTTCCACTGTGTTCCAATCAGTGTATAGGGAGTGCAAAGGAGATGAATTTCAAAACTGCATTAGAGTGAGGGTTGCATGCGCAGTTTTGGGTGAGGTTTATACGATTTAAAGTAGGTCCTGTTATTTATATGCAGTTTTTCTACTCTGACCAACAGGTTTGGAAAGCATAGTGTAAGGTCATTTTTTTAATGTCCTAGATAGTAAGTAAAGGAAGTGCGCAGTCCATAATTCAATGAGGGAAGCCTGTTTCTCTTCTGTTGGTTGTCTTACAGTCGTAGGTTTTGTGTTTGGAAACAAGGGTGGAGAGTGAAGACATATGTTGTGAGGTACTAGGCCAGTAGTTAACGTTGCCAGTGAACGAAGGAGCTCAGATAAATTGGAATGCCTCAATCTGAATTGAGCTATTCACAGTAGATGACATGCTGAAGCTAGTAACTAGAGATCATCATATGGTTTTAATGTTAGAAAATTGGGCAGCTGGAAAAATTCACAAAAACCAATAGATTATTCGAATTTCCCTTTACACCGAGTTTCTCTTTCCCCTACTGGAGTAACAATGCTTAAACGCATTACTCTTCCACAAACTAAAAATGAAATAAGGGCATTTCAAGTCAGAAAAATGGGTAGGCTTCAACTTTCTGGAGGCTTTAAAATTATAGTCTGACTTCTTCTGTTGAATGAGTATAATTTAGCATTTCATTTGTTAGACAGCTACTAGGGTAACTGTAAATAATTCATACTTCAAAATTTCTTTTGTTACAGCAGTCTTTTTTACATGGTATTTAAGTTAATGGAAATATTGGACGGACAGCTTCACAAACCACACCACAGCTTCTGCTATGTCATCCCTGACCTCCTAGCGCCTATCGCCATCAACTTCGAGCACTACATCCTCCAGGGGGATCTCAACTTCCACCTCGACAACCACAGCAACACCAACACAACCAACCTCCTAGAAAGCATTAACAACATTGGCTTCATGCAACCGGTCACCAGCAACACCCACTTCACTGGACACACGCTCGACCCCATTTTCATGTCCAGCAACAGAGTCAAGTACAGCCACATCACACAGCTCACCTGGACAGACCACTACAGCGCCTACTTCACCATCTCAAGAAACAATTGATGGACTGATTTGCATATGGCTGGGTCCAAACTGGGGTGGTGTGGTGAGCAAAAGAATGATGGATTGTTTCTTTTGCATATGTCGCCCTAAGTGGGAAGGGTATGCCCAGACATCGTTCCCGTGCTCACTACACCACTGGATTCAAGCTAGCCGTGCTGATGAAGGGAGATGCCCTGAAACCGGTCCCAGGATGCTTGTTTCCGGTCCAGGGAGGACCTGACTTGGCAGTTCGGGTTGGACTGTTCCCACAAGGAACAGGGTCAAGACTGATTTGCATATGGCTGGGTCCAAACTGGGGTGGTGTGGTGAGCAAAAGAATGATGGATTTAACCCAGATCCTTGTGACTGGGGGTGAATGTTTGCATTGTCCAGCATTCCGTCCATCAATTGTTTCTTTTGCACCAGTGTAGGTAAAGCCACATGTGTGAGTACTACAGTGTATGTTTGTGTGTGTGGTTGTGTGTGAATATTGCACACTGTGTTACTGTTTGTCTGTTCCCACAGTGTGCATGTGTGTGGTACTGTTAGTCTAGGTGTTACAGTATGCTAGTTTCTGAGCCTATTGCTGTCTGTGTGTCTTTGTGTGTGCCACCCTGTGCCTGCATGTTTGCGTGCCTGTACCACAGTAAGTCTGTGTGTCATTGTGTGTGTCTGTGTGTGCCTCTGTTTACCTGTACCTTTCTCTGTGAGGTTAGCATCGTAGAACACTCACATGCATACATGCCCAATGCCAGCTGACCCTGTAGACACTGACAGTTCTTCTGCCCATATCTGTCTACGTGCTTGTGTGCCACTTTGTTTTCTGTGAACCTCCATGTTTGTGTGCCACTGTAGTCCTGTGTGTCTCTGTGCGTGTGTCTCTTTGAGCCTGTGTAACACTAGATTATGTACTTACCACTGTGTGCGTAGGCCTAAGAGTAGGAAATGAGCAGTGGAGCACACATGGCGACAGCTGCTCCTGCAGTCCTTGGTAGCTTTCAGAGAAAGTGTGTCCAAGTGTCTATCAGGGTTGTAACGAAGGCCTCTGAAGTGCATGTTACGCTGGGGGTGAGGGTGTCACCCTCCTGTGGCCCCCAGCTATTCACGGGCCCCTTTCAGTCTGAAGCCAATGAATATCTGTGAGACATGACACACTCAGGAGCCCCTCATCACATTCTGCAGGAGGGCCCCAACATTTTGCTGTACCCCACCGGGGTCTATATGCCACATATGTGTCTGCATGTCACTGTATGCATGTATCTGTGTGGGATGGGCTATGGAGCACACACAGTGACAGTTATCCCTATAGACATTAGCAGCTCTTTAGTATACATGAGTCTTTAAGTCACTGGGTCTGTGTACGCCGCTGTTTACATGTCTGTGTGTGACGAGCAGTAGAGAACACAAAGTGACAGCTGTCCCTGCAGACATTGGGAGCTCTTCAGTGTAGCCAGCCCTGCCTGTATCCACAGATGCAGACGGAGCAGTTTATTTGCATAAGTGTGTCTCTGTGTTTCCATGTGTTTGTGTGTCATTGTATGTGTGCATCTGCCGCTGCGTGCAGTGCTTAATTTGTGAAAAGATAAGTGCAAGGGTCCAAAGTTTTTCTTGGGAGCCCGACGCTTCTGAATGCTCGAGTTGCCAAATACCAAGGCAGTCTCATCTTGATTCCACATCTTGCCTCTTTCTTTCATCACCCTACACTACTTCTCTCTTTGTGTCACTCTTGCAGGTTTTCCTCCTTCCTCTCGGTTGGAGGGAGGCTTTGCTTTCTCCTTTTGTCAGTTTTCCTCCATTTTCTGCATTACTTTCTCTGTTTTTGTTCAAAATCTATTAGTCAAAAATAAATCACGGTACCCAAAAATGAACGCTAGTGTCGACCGGGGGCCCACATTAAGTAATGCCTGTCTGAATTAATGAATTTAATGCATAATTACTTAAAATCATTGCAAAACTGCGATACGGTATCAAGGTTAATATTTAAAAACATGTCTCGCAGGATACTGAGTTATATCTTGTGTACTTCTCATGTATATTGTCAGTCGAGTTTTTATGGAATTGCAGGTTTGGGTTTGACTTTCAAAGTTTCATGTTATTGTCCATTAATGACAATTCTATTTCAGACCCTTCATAGTTGTTCTTTGTTTTTCAGCCATAGTGTTCCTGAGACAATAGGATCGCTCCTTGGCATTGTTCTGATTGCTGCCTCAGTTAAATAATCTGCTTTTGACAGTATTGTTACAAATGGCATAGCTTGTATGTTGAGCATTTCCCACTTTCTCATTAGAACTTAGAGAAAGACAATATAGAGGCATTTCATTTAAATGTTGGAGGTTTCAAATCAAAATATACTATATTTCTGGGTGGTAGGGCAAAGTGGTAGTTGGTGGGCCGGGCCGCCGGGGGGGGCCCTCCATGTGCTTTGCAGGGGGGCCCCCTCAAGTTTCGTTACGCCACTGCATGCGGGATGACCGTAAGGTTAATCACGGTGGAGATTACTCTGTCTCTGCTGTGATTAATCCCCTCTGAATGCCCTGAGGAGTCAGGGCCATCAGAGAAATCGCTACATGTCTGCCCACCCAATTTAGACGGGCGGACATGTAGTCATTTTTTACTGTTCCTTACTGCCAGGTAAAACCTGGTGGTAAGGAAAAGTAAAACCATTCTAATGCTCCCCTGCCATGGTAAAAGCCTCCCATGGCGAGGGGATCATTACTTTTTTTCTTTTCAAAAAGAAAATCCTGTGTTGGGTTTTCTGTTTGAAAAGAAAAAAAGAATACTGTTTGCTGCAGGGCTGCATCCTTCTGACGCTGTCCTGTAGCAACCAGTAAAATGCATTAACAGGAACTACTGCGACAGCTTTTTTGGCCAATGCCTTTATAAGTGACCGCCTGCTTGGCGATCATTTATAAATATGGCTGATGGAGTATTTTTGGCCTCGCGAACGTAAAGCCCTTTGCTATGCCAATGGAGACTACTCCGTCCGCCGGAATTTAAATCAGGCCCTTAATCCTCACATACTACTGCAACAATTTTCATTGGTCCTCACTTGACTCAATTTCAAAGAACTTTATTCGGTTACTATGAGAAAGATAACCATAAAAGCACAATTGATGAATCACACAAAAATTCCACAATCATAATGAGAAACTATACACAAAAGCTAAAAACATTTAAAAATCATATCAAAATTGATGTGCGAAATTTAAAAACATTTTTTAAAAAGGCAATAACAGAAGCAATGGTAAATACATTATCCAGAGATTGCAACACTAGGAATGCTGGGCGACATTGTCTCAATCCCAATCTTTTTAGCACAGGGATAATCCATATTTTCCTAGGTATAGAGTAGAATGTGCAAAAGAACAATATATGTATAGATGACTGGGCGGACATGTCATCACATGGGCAATTACAAAGTGTTCTCGACCAATCATTAACTTCGGGAAAACTTAACGATCTATGCAATGTATTCAGCCTAAAACGTGTTAACAGGAATCTGTCATAGTCTCTAGTAATTAACAGAATATACGGTTGTATAGTTACCGATGTCAAAGTAAGGTGATGTGCTATCACCGTAGTTTTACCCATTTCAATCATAGTTCTGGTTTCACTAAGGAATAACATACAACTACCTTTAAAATCCTTCCTAGGCACGCTACACATAGTATAGGGGTCATTATAGTATTCTGGATGGCCTATTTGAAATAAAAATGTTTTAACATGACTCATATTTCCTATGGAGCATCAGCATTGCACACAACATGATGAACATGTAGTAGGTGAGCAATTGGGTTTTCGGTGAGGACCAATTCCATTTTACTGGTATGTAAAGTTGATGCACGAAAAAGAGTGGGAAGTAAATAAAAAAAAAAACAGGTTAAGTTAAGCCTACATCTTATACATGGTATATCCTCTCTATTTATTGGCTGTATCATGTTACAGTTCATTTTCATTCATTTGGCTTCACAGTGCAGCTCCACCTTGTTCATTATCATCTGTATCTCTCATTCTGGCGATAGTGTTGACTGATGACCCCAATACTCCACCCACACAATAACAACACAGAGGAGAATTATAACAGAGTCATATAAAAACAAGGAACACCGTTGAAAGGACTTTTGGACCTCTAAAATGTTTATTTTGATGTGTAAATGTGCTGGGTGGGGACCTTCTGTACTCGCCAGAAAAGATCTGTTGCATCAATCATATTGTGCAGCATGTTGCACAAAGTGGCAATCGGACGCAACCTGCTTTTTATAATGTTGAACCACAAGTTGAAAGCAATATAGAAGGCAATGACAGAGTGGAACTGCAAATAGACACAGGGCACAGGAAAGGGGCATTAATACACTATGGTCTCATAGAAAACCTATTTTCATTTATATGGTAAAATTATGTATGCAGTTTGGAATCTTCAAATTATCACTTCTTTATGTTAAACTAGACATGATATGGTAATGTTCTAAGCTGCTGTTAACTTGGTCTTCCTTTATGCATTCCCCCTCCTTCCCTTCCCTCTTTTTTTCTCATCATATTTCAAAATTGTTAAACAGCTTCAATTCTTTATGATATTTCTTGTTGATTTAATTCCTACAGACTTTACAAGTTTCTGTATATTGTGTCAGTCATGTTAATATTTCTTTCAATAAAGCTGCTTTACCTTAAAAAAACTAGACATTACATGAACAAGTGTTTCCATCTGATGCCTGTGTGATTTTTCGCTGTATATTGTGTTGTCGACAATGTATATAGTTAAGACATAATTCAAATAACAAATGTTTGTTTATTAACAAATTGTTTTCTCTTATTAACATATTCAAAAACAAACATCAAAGTGTAATTCTCACACAGGAAAGTGCAGCAATTGGAATAAATCACAAATATCTCAGTCATGAGCATAACATTTTAGTATCACCCAAAACCTTGTAAACCAGAGATGATGAACTGACAAACGTCACTATTTCACTGTTTGTACTAGCATCAGGGCTGTGGGGTTTAGGCACACAACCAGTGGCGGCTCGCATAGGGCGTGCTGCTGGGCAGTGGGGCCGGGGAGGGGCAGGGTGGGGGGGTAGTAAACTCAGACATACGACGAAACGGAGGAACGTAATAATTACTTTCCTCCGTTCCGTCGTATGTCCGAGTTTACAACCCCCCACCCTGCCCCTCCCCCGGCCCGGCCCACTGCCCCACAGCACGCCCTATGCGAGCCGCCACTGCACACAACATATACACTGGGTGAAAGGAGCTGTGAGAACAGGCATTGGATCTATGGTGGGGAGTCAGCACTTGCCGTGCCCTATTCAACATACATCTTACTGACTATGTCATGTATTACACGCACATCCTGAGCAGTATCCCACAATCAACGCCTACATAGAGTCAGACTGATTCTTGTTGACTTCCAAATGGGTGCATAGTGTCTCTAGAATCTTGTTATTCCATTGCTAGTGATGGAGCAGGGTAAATGAAATTTTTTTAACCT
This sequence comes from Calotriton arnoldi, assembly GCA_963921515.1. Classification (NCBI taxonomy): domain Eukaryota; kingdom Metazoa; phylum Chordata; class Amphibia; order Caudata; family Salamandridae; genus Calotriton; species Calotriton arnoldi. The sequence continues at coordinate 344,315 of CAWUFW010012829.1, forward strand.
CCTAATATTTACGTTAAATAACACACAGGTTCGTCTTAGTGAATAACCAACCATGTATGTTACATGTAAAGGGTTAAAGGTAACACGCTATATATGTGCAAACTAATTTACTTACAATTGTTAACGTGAATAACATAAGTCTGACAATTGCGTACTAATTAGAATAATAAATGCATGATTTGTGCTTGGAAATAAACTGTGTTGTGGCAAAACAAAGCGTTGGTAAGTAAGGGATGGCTTTATATGTCGCTTTTGCTAGGTAATACCTAATTGGGGTACGTAGAATGACGGGAGGGAAACGAAAAGGCTTATATTCTTTATTCTTAACTCTGTTTTGTTTATCTTTATAATAGTGCGCTTAGGCCTGTTGAGCAGCGAAATAAAATGGCCGCCATGAGTTAGAGTACGCAGGCGTGAGAGGGGTTACGAAAGAAAGAAAGGCTGTGAACAAGAGGGATCATGTGATCGTTCCAAAAGCCTAGGATGGAAGCGTGGTCAAGGCTGTGATGACCTTATCGCATAAACGTGTGCCAAAGCAAGACAGCGAAAAGCGTGAGAAGTCGCAGTGAATAAATGAATGGACAATAAACTGACCGACTGAAAAGTATCAGAAAAGGATACAGTTTGAAAGCCATGAACTAAGGGATAATGTCGTGAACCCGTGAGAAACGACAAAAGTATGAACTTGCCACAAAGAACTGGTTGAAACAAGGATATTCATAATGAGATGTATACTGACCCGAATGGACCAATTAGAGAGAATCTCGCCATAAAGATGTAACATTTTCACTTAGTAAGCTAGTATTATGGTAGAAGAAGACCTACTCTTAGAGGGGAGGGGGTTAGCTGCTATTACTGCTACTGCTGTTGCCGTTTTACGAACTGATGCTGCGGCTGCTGCTGCTATTTTATATTTTTGATTGAGCATGAGACGCTGATATTGGAGAACCTTTTTAATCCTAATAGATTTTTCCATTTAAACTATTAGACTTTTATTCTTAAAATACTAAAAGGGAAAGGAACGAGAAGGCCTGTTTTTCCAGGACAGATAGATAGATCTTTCGGGAGTTCTTGCTGTGACAAACTTTATTTTTCCATCTAATAGGTATGCATTGCAATTTCAATTTATTCTTATAATGATGCTAAATGTAATAATCTGAATAATAAATTTGAAACTTATTCATGCTTCTAAACTTTATATAAACTTTATTATCTTTAAAACAATGAGTCAGTGGTTCTTTAGCTCAATGATAAATGTAAATGTTTAAAGGTTTATAGTGGTTGAGCTGGTCTTAATCACCATCAACTGATTCCTACTAGTTGGTCCATCGACCAATGAGCGGAATACCTTAGAGCTTGAGAAGTGTAATGTCGTCTTTATAAAAAGGTATCCCGTCTCCTTCCAGCATATCATTTAACTGTTTTTCTCCTAGGTAAGAACGGATGAAATCCAGGGAATAAATGAGTGAGTGAATGTATATGCGGTGTTATGGGCCCCACCGTCATATGGATATAGTTGTGTTTAAGAGGAATATTTGCACCTGGACGTCCAAAGACATATAGGAGAAGAAATTTTATTGATAGCGCTGGATCAGATTTCTTGGTAGCAGAGTTATGGTTACTATAGATTAGTTTGGTGATTATTGATTATTGATTATTTCATGTCTAACATTCTATGTTGAGTCGCGTTATGTTATATGTAAGTCAAAGTTTTAACGCTTCTGGGAAGTAGGAAGTGGAAAACGTGTGGCAAGAGAAGTCACATGGAATAGTGCATTGTCTGAGTTCATATTGGTGATAACACAAGTTGTGTTATGATAGGGACATTTTCTGTATAAAAGGTGTGTGAGTGAAATAGCAACCGGTTTTCTTGTGAAACTCTGGCCTTAATTCTCAGGAGCAGTGTAGTCTCCGCATGTGTTTTATCCCCAGAGAAACGGGTTTACTCCTTGCTTGAAAGAAGGGTAAGGTAGAGGGAAGTGCTACACTTATCGAACAAAACTGTATTCTTGCGAGCTAGAATAAACTGTCACTTTTGTTTAGCGAAATCAGACAATGGAAATGTGTTTTAATGTTGTAAACTAACAAAGAATTTTTGAAAAGTAAATTGCCGATAAATTTTGTAAAGGAGGGGTCAGGAGCAGAACTGACGTAGACAAAAGCAGCGCTGGGATTGGACAGTGCGCTAGTCATACAAAACTGACGTAGACAAAAGCCACGCTGGGATTGGACAGTGCGCTAGTTACAGAAGCCGCTCTGATTGGAGCGTTGGTGTGAGTCGCGCTGGGATTGGTCAGATAAACCAGTGACGTAGAAGCTTAGGATTGGAGCGTTGGTGTGAGTCGCGCTGGGATAGGTCCGAATAACGCATAGAGAACAGTGTTGATTCGCGGACTTTTGAGAAGGGAAAGAAATTGTGAATCATGGCTTATTATGATTATGGTAGAGAGAAAACGTCGTGGATGTCTAAAGTTAAGAACTTTTTTAAGAAGGACAAAAAGGTAGTGACTAGAGAGGGACAAGTAATTCCTCCGCCGAAGTCACCAGCTTCACATATGATGCTGAAATACGGATATCATACCTGCATTTGGTTAGAAAATTGGACTAAATATACTAAAAATGATGGAGCATTGGCTTTTCCTGAGAATGGTTCATTTAGTGTAGCTGTACTTCGGAATTTGAGAGAGAAAATGGCAATGCTTGAACCTAAACCTAGACCGACACAGTTTGAAGCATTAAGTGAATGGGAAGATGAGATGTATGAACGAGAAAGATTCAGAGGATTAAGAAATCATGAGTTTGTACCCAGAAGGTTGTGGGGAGTGAATCATGAGGACAGAATAAAGCGTTGGAGATATGCTAATATGACAGGAGGTTTGTTTCCGGCTTTTACAGTTGAGGAAGAAGCAAAGAGAAAGTGTACAGAGAAGAAGAAACATGTGGTTACTGAAAAGTATGGGTGTGGTGATAGTGAGACAGAAGATGAATTGCTGGAAGATATTCTAAACCGAAACCCACCTCCATACCAACAGAATTCTGCGGTGGTGACACCTAATTCACCGCCAATGGAAACTGGGAGGAATAAAAATCCAGAACGAGGATATGAGATAACTAGGTCACAAGATCAGTTGAAAACTCCACAAAATGAGAAGACAGAAAGTGACAATACAACTGAATTGGCAAAAACCACAAGAGAATTAACTGAAAAGATAAGAGAATTAACAATGAATATGGAAGCTGTAACTGTACCAGTAACGATAGGTCCAGTAATACCAGTTTTTGAGAATCAGAAAATTAAAGAGCATTCTTTAGTCATTCCTATGAATTCACACTTGCAAACCTACTAATTTAACGGTAAATGAGAATGAGTTTAGGAGAATACCTATGGTAACTGAGTCTGCATCAGAGACACCAGAAAGAAGTAAAAATTGGATAGAATTAAATAGTACGCCTGTAGGTCCGACTCCAGATGAATTGAATGAATGGATGAAAACTCTAAAAACGAAAGCGATCGAAACAAAACCCTTAGATGTAATTAGGTTAAAAATAAATAAATAAATAAAGCAGAAATTCTCTTGGGGCACCTATTATGTAAAACACCCTTCTCCTCACAACATCTATTTAGACTATTCATATACACCCAACATTCTTACTCATTCTTCAACTAAAACATATATATCAATTAATAAATGAACCCCAAAAACAATTGTCAAAACATCAAACCACACAGATATGGCTATTTTATATAAAAATAATTTTTATTAATGTACATTAAGAATATTCGTTAAAACAGGATTTTATATTAAAAGTTTCAATACAGTACAATATCACAAATGTAGCCACGCAAGATAATATCACAAATTTAACAATGTACAAAAACGGTTTTTATATTTGGAGAGACAAAAACCATGTGAAGCATTAAATCATCATAAAAATAGTTATCCCAGTTGGAATCAATCAATCACGAAAAAGGATGTCCACTATTCAGTAATTAAGTAGGACCCTAAAAGTTCCTAGGGTATAACTTTCATCCAACAGGGCGTCGACGCGTTTCGGTGGTATTTAACCAGTTTATATAACCACCTTCTTCAGGACAATTAATAAATAGTCTCTCTTACAGTTGTCATCAATTCAATTAACCTATTAAAAACACAAAACGTTATTTTTAAAAAACCTTAAAAGCTACATATATCAGGAACAATACTATTATTAAGAAATAGATTTTCTAATAATTAATTCCTTTAAGCATAGTTAAATTCAACATGATTCATCGTATTACTGTACATAATTATGGTCAAATCATCTAACAATTGTTTATAAGGGTTCCATCCATAATCTAATCATCAACCATTTCATACTCACACTCATCCACTCATAATCATCCTTTCATTCTATTTTCTCATATATACTCATCTGTTAAGATGTTAAAGAGAAAATATCTCTCTACCACTAAATTCATGTTCGACTATGATAGTTACATGAATTCATACTGACCGAAGAGAAACTTGATAATAGTTAACCCATCGGTTTGTTCCTAAATGGTTCTTTAAAGTGGCGAGTATTTAACAGTTATTTATTTGGAATATATATTTCACTCATTTTTAAACTATATGTATTTCTCAGTGTAACCTACCTAATTATAAGAGATTTAGGATCACCAAATCTTCGTAGAGCTTCAGAAAAAATATATTTCATAGGCAGGACTACAATGTTTCCATATATGCAGTCACGGAATCCTTCAAAATATAGAAAAAGTATAGGGTCCTTAATGTAACTATAAGTAACCAAACATATCCTATTGTGTCAATACAAACTTATAAAACTGACACAGATTGGTAAGTTTATTCTACTTACTTCAGTGAAAATTTGGAGCTCCACTGTGTTAAGGTTCCCAACTCTTCAATTAGGACTTGACTAGAATACACATCACGGGTAATCTCTTTATATCCGTATATTCATTCATAGCATCCTTAAAAAATATATATATAGAAAGAGAATAGTGAAGACAATGGGGTCCTCATTGGTCTATTGATACCTTTAATATATTTAAATCAATCTTATTTTGTAACATACCTTAAAAATGTAATGCTTTCTTCTGACTACTATCGAGCTGCATCTGTTTAGCAAACTCCGACAAAAACCGCATGCTGTACGGTGTATGAATCGCTTAATCAAATGGGCATCTCTTTCACGAGAATCTGAAATCATATAAGATCTAATTATATGATCATCATTAATACCTTTATGTTAGAAACAGAGTAACCTGACTCCATTTCTCTATACGTATATTAATCCCCACCTAACAAACAATACTCGGTAGGTGTACGGATGCAATACTGACGACCCTAAACTTACTTCATCCGTCGCTATCTAAACAAGGCTTCTACTAATAATGTACCTAAACATTTAGTAGGGAACCGGAGTACTGGCGACCCTGAAGTTGTTTCATCGGTCACAATATAAACAAGGCTACTACTAATAATATACCTAAACATTTTATAGGGAACCGGAGTGTATATCATAATGATGTAAGAGATATCCTACCCGCCTAAGTCCCGAGAAAACTAACTATACGGTCATCCAAATGCAGACTTACTTTCCTTCCTTGTTTCCGGGCTCCGATTGAGCCTATAACATTGTGCAGTTACTCCGGTAGCAAACGATCTCGATTTAGCCCGCATTTTCTCACGGTTTAAATACTTTAACTATCGACTCACACCTGATGTGGTTTATTACGTCATTATATTGCGACTACTCGGAGACACGCTGATAACTTAAAGCTTAGGTTAAAAATAGACATGGAAGAATTGATTTTAGGGACAATTGGCACAGAAAGACTGAAATCTTATCAGGATGACGAAATTATGTTCTTATGCAAGAGCATTACATGGAGAGCTAGAAATTTACATGACAAATTAGAAGAGACAGCAAATGAACTAGGAGTAGAATTTGTAAAAGTGAGAACGTTGCAGAAACCATATAGAGTAGATTTTTGCAAAAAAGATATAGAGAATTTGAACACATCAGGAAGATTAACCCAAATAAAAGAATTAATTGTTTTACTGAGGAAATGGGGTGATGTAGATAGATGGAGAAGCAGATGGACTAAAAAGAATGAGAAAGTGACAGACAAAGCGTCTTTGGCTTTTGCAGTGACAGACAAGGAATCAATTGTAAGGGAGTACCCGATGAGAGAAACTCCAGGAGGTAGTTATGTGCATGTCCCATGGTCTAGGCAGGATATATTGTCATTTACGAATGATTTTCCAAAATTGAGAGAGAAACCAGTAGAATGGTACAGACAAGTGGAGAGATTTGTTAAAGTTTCAAAGGTGTTATGGATAGATTTGGATGGATTGTTTGATATAGTAGTACCAGCTGATTTGTGGACAGAATGTAAGATTACAATTGATTGGCCAACTGTAGAATATCCAAGAGATACTAAAACAGGAGTGCCAGGACCAGAAGTGATGAGAAAATATGATCAAGTAATTACCTTTTTGAAAAATAAGATTCCACCCAAAGAAACGGATTGGGTAAAAATAGACAGAACCACACAGGAAAGCAAAGAATCAGTACATGCATACTACGAGAGGCTACTGTTAGTTTTCAAACAGTATAGTGGCTATGAGATACTAAATGAGAAGGATATGAGTCATTTTGTATATAGATTTGTTTATGGGTTGAAACCAGAGATAAGTGAAATGATTAAACAGCATATGATTTGTTGGCAGAATAGCACAGTTGATGAAGTTTTGAGGTATGCTAAATATTGTAGTGATGATATTGAGAGCAGACAGCGTAAATTGAAAGAGAAAGCAATGTGGGCACAAGTGAAAGTTGCAGAGAAGCAAGAAGCTCAATTGAGTAATCCTGTTAATGAGGCAGGACCGACTAGGTTTAAACCAAATATAGGTAAAGGAAAAGGTCAAGTGAGCATAGAAGAGGCAAAGAAAGAGTGGCCATGCCACAACTGCGGAAAGTTAGGGCATTGGAGAAGCGAGTGTAAATTTCCTCCAAAACCTAATACGGAAAATCAATCATTAAATCCACAGGTGCAGAGTGAGATAGTTACCCAACAAAGTCAGGTGCCACAACCACCACTTCCCAAGAGTGTTAATCAACAGAAATACAGTGCAGAAACAGGATTCTACGGAGGAGAGCAGGTAACACAATTGCCGCGCGCAGCTGCCATATCTCAGTATTGGCTACGACAGGATGGTGATGAGTCGGATGAAAATTTATGACGGTGCCTAGGAGAGGAGGAAGAGTGCGTGCTTGGCGCAACTCTAGAGGTAGATCAAGCAGGTCCATTTGTGGATGGAGAAGTGAATGGTGCAAATGTAACATTCCTTGTGGACACTGGAGCTACCCGTTCTACTGTTAGGTCAGTGGAAATTCCAAACCTTCCTCTCTCAGGTGAACATATCCAAGTAGTGGGTGTTTCGAATCAACAAATTAAGGCGCCTCTTACTAAATTAGTGGAGGTAAAAATTGGTCCATTTAGTGAAATGCATCGATTTGTGGTATGTGATTGTAGTCCTGTGAACCTATTAGGACGCAATTTGCTTTGCAAGATGAATTGCACCATCTATTGTACGCCAGATGGAATTGCATTTCAGACCCCTGATGAAGATGTATTGTATAAAATGACAATGGTAAAGTTAGAATCAGAAGTGAATGATTTATTTCCAATATTTGATGTAGAGAAAATCCCAATTGAACTGAAAGAAACAGTGAAACAGGAAGTGTGGGACTTCATGGGAGAAGATATAGGGTTAATGAAAGAAGTAGACCCTGTTAAAATTTCTGTTAAAGAAGGAACGAGTTACCCAAATACGCCCCAGTATAAATTGACACCAGAAATAATTGAAGGAATAACACCAGTAATAAACAAAATGATTGAGCAAGGGATTCTGAGAGAAATAATGAGCAGTCCATATAATTCGCCGATAATGGGACTGAAAAAGCCGAATGGAACATATAGAATTGTACAGGATTTGAGAAAGGTAAACAAAATTGTTGTGCCTTGCTGCCCAATAGTGCCAAACCCTGCTGTAATTCTATATCAGATTCCACGCGAAGCAGAATGGTACACAGTTATTGATTTGTGCCATGCATTTTTCTCTATTCCATTACATCCAGATAGCCAGCCATTATTTGCGTTCAGGTTCGGAGAGCGTATTTTGGCATGGTGCCGAATTCCTCAGGGGTATACAGAAAGCCCCTCGATCTTTAATCAGATTCTAAAGAAATCATTGGAAGATTTGAAAATGCCAGAGAAGTCAGTGATGGTTCAGTATATTGATGACCTACTGGTGGCATCAAAAACAAAGGAAGCATGTGTTAATGATACAATTGCTTTGCTGAATCATTTAGCAAAAAGAGGACATAAGGTGTCCCCATCGAAGTTGCAGTTTTGTCAACAAGAGGTCCAGTATCTAGGGCATAAGATTGAGAAGGGAGTGCGAAAGGTAACGACAGAAAGAATAAAAATAATCCAAGGAATGAAAGCTCCAATGACACAAAGAGAGGTAAGAATGTTCCTAGGAATGGTTGGATATTGTCGACAATGGATAAGTGGATTTTCATTAATTGCAAAACCATTACAGAGATTAACAAAGAAGGATGTTAAAGATCCTTTTGAAATGAATGATGAGGAAATGAAAGCATTCAGAGAACTAAAAAGGAAACTGTGTGAAGCTCCGGCATTGGGAATGCCTGACTATGAAAAAGATTTTGAGTTGTATTGCAGTGAAAGAGATGGGTGTGCTTTTTCAGTCCTGGTGCAGAGACATGGAAACATGAAAAGACCCATTGCATATTTTTCAGCTGTTTTAGACCCAGTAGCGAAAGCGTTGCCTGGATGTTTGAAAGCAGTTGCTACTACTTGTGTAAGTCTGGAGCAGAGTGAAGGCATAGTGATGGGATATCCACTGAGAGTATATGTCCCTCATTCTGTGGAAATTCTGTTGACAAGAACCAAAACCCAATACATGACACATAGTCGGCTGACTAGGTATGACAAAGTAATTTTGAGTGCAGACAATGTGACCATTGACAGATGCATGAATGTGAATCCTTCAACATCATTGCCAGATGAGGAGAGTGTGATTGAAATGGATGAAGTTGATCATGATTGTCTGAATGTACTCGAGTATTGTACAAAACCGAGACCTGACATACGGGATGAGCCTTTAAAGGAATCAGATTACATTCTATTCGTGGATGGCTCATGTTTGAGAACGAATGATGGAGTTCTAAGTGCAGCATATGCAGTTTGCACAGTAGCTGCTGTAATGGAAGCATCGTGTTTGAAAGGGATACGTTCTACCCAAGTAGCAGCAGAGTTGGTAGCTCTAATTCAAGCATGCAAGTTGGGAAAGAATGTTCGAATAACAGTTGTCACGGATAGCCAATATGGCTTTGGAGTGGTGCATGATTTTGGCCAGATCTGGTCTCAGAGAGGTTTCTTGACGTCTGCAGAGTCACCGATAAGCAATGGTGAGTTTGTGAAAAAGTTGCTTGAGGCGATACAGCTGCCTAAACAGATTGCGGTAGTGAAGTGCAATGCACAGAAAAATGGGGAAGACTACATAACTGTTGGTAATAAGTTTGCTGATGAAATTGCACAGTATTGTGCTAAAAATGTGGTCTCATTGAACCGGAACCAAGAAAGAGAGCATATTTCATGTCCTTTGCTTTTTACTAACCCTGTTGAGACATGGGATGAGGTGAGACAATTACAGGAAGCAGCAGATGATGAGGAAAAAGATAACTGGATAAAAGCAGGATGTAGAAAACATGAGGAAAATGATGTTTGGGTTTACAGGGATGACAGACCAGTTATGCCTGATAGCATGATTTCTGACATGGCACGGATGTACCATGGACAAGCTCATATTGGGAGAGATTCAATGATCAGACTTTTTAGACGAGCATGGTATAATCCAAAATTCAGAGCCATAGCTGAGAGTCTTTGTCAAAGGTGTCTTATTTGTCAACAGCTAAATCCAGGAAGAAAGACAGTAGTGAGTCTAGGAACAATAGGACGAGAGGGAGGTCCTTTCACGAGAATGCAAATGGATTTTATTGAAATGCCTCCGAGCAATAGACTAAGGTATGTCCTTGTAGTCGTCTGTTTGTTTTCCCGTTGGGTGGAAGCATACCCGACCAGAAGGAATGATGGAATTACAGTAGCAAAACTAATGCTGCGAGAATTCATTCCAAGGTATGGTTTCCCAGTAACGATTGAAACAGATAGAGGAACACATTTTCAAAACGAATTAGTTCAATTGATTTGTGAAGCACTTAGTATTAAACAGAAACTGCATTGTGCATACAGACCAGAGGCTTCTGGAATAGTAGAGCAAGTGAATGGAACAATTAAGAACAGACTAGGTAAAAAGTGTCAAGCCACAGGACTCAAATGGCCAGATGCCTTGCCATTAGTCTTAATGACAATCAGAAGTATACCGGAAAGAAAGACAGGACTCAGTCCCCATGAGATAATTATGGGACGAGCAATGAGACAAGCATATGTACCTGTCAACAAACTACTGACTATAACTGATGATCTGGTGCTGGATTATTGCAAAGGATTGGCTGATGTGGTACGTTCTGTGTTTCATCAGGTTGGACCGGATAAGACCACTCTTGAAAGAAAACCGGCTCACGATTTGAATCCAGGAGATTGGGTCCGCATAAAAGTCCATCGAAGAAAAAACTGTTTGGTTCCTTGCTGGGACCAACCACGACAAGTGATCCTGGTGACAACAACTGCAGTCAAGTGTGCTGGAGTGAAACACTGGGTACATGCCAGTTACACCATCAGAGTTCCAGATCCTGAAGCTCGACCTGTGAGTCGACATCTGGAAATATCAGATGCCAGTTCAGCATCTGATGCAGAGGAAGAGACGAACAGGGCTCCAGAATCTGAAGATCGACCTGTAAGTCGACATCTGGAAGACCCAACTACAAGTGCAACGACAGGAGGAGTGGAGGAAATAGCAGAAGTTCCAGAATCTGAAGATCGACATGTGAGTCGACATCTGGAAATATCAGACACCAGTTCAGCATCTGATACAGAGCATTCGGATTGTGAGGAAAATCTGAAAAGAAATTGGAAATTTGATAATATAAAAGAAGAAACTGAGCAAAAAGACAGTAACAGTGAGCAACCAAGTACAAGTTGTGTTGAAAACACTTCAGAGATAATATTAATAGACGAAGAAGGGAGAGTTTCAAATAGAAAGTTAGAAGAATCGGAAGATCCCCGAGGAGCAATAGGGACAGATCGACGAACAAAAGAACAGGGAAATTTAGAGACAGATAGAGAGATTGACACAAATTCGGAAGAACCTCGAGGAGGGACAGAAGTAGGTGATCAAAAGAAAACACGAGAAAAACCACAAATAGATGAAAGAAATGAAATTATAAAATTTAAGATAAGAGACAATAAAGGAAGAACTAAAACAGAATCAGAAGAAAGTGGAGAAGAAGGAAACCGGAAACTAGAGTCGAGAAAGAGAACTTGGAGAACAGAAAGAGAGGAAAAGAAAGTGAACCAAAAAGGCCAAGAAAAGGAGACAATTGGCCCAACGAAGTTAGAAAACTGAGATACAAGATCATAAGGCTAGATGGAAAAAGTGCAGAACAAGTAAATGAGATAAGTCAAAAAGAACCAGAGAAACAAGGTGGAAAACACTTGCAGAAAACAAAAAGAATAAAGAAAGCAAATCTGAAGTATAAATCGCCTGAATGGTTATACATTGCATTGACTGATATCAAAGAAGAAGAGATCACTCACGAGAACCCGGAACAAAGCTACAATTTAATTGGTGAAGGTGAAGTGCACCAAATTTAAAGAAATTTGAACGAATTTCTACCGGACTGGACAAAACACTGGATTTGACAGGAAAGAGTTCTGAAAAGAATTAAAGAAAGTACCAAACAAGACAAAGTGAGAGCGTAGGGTGGCTAAGAGGTCATTTCTGAGGTGTTGTGACACATTTTCTGTACATACTATATAATAGGTAATAGAACAAAATGGTAGATACTAAAAATAGAACATGTAGATGTGAGCTCTTACGTAGATGGTGTAAGATGTGCTTCTTTTGTACAGGATTATTAATGACCGTATGGATTATCTTAGCAATCACCATTCCAATAAGATTAGCTGTAGAAGAAACGTCTATATTAAAGAATAACACAGAGAAAGAAAATGGAGCTAACATGCAGGAAACAGCTATATTAAAAAGTAGTGCAGAGTTGCATAAGGACAAATCAATAACAGATTTTTCAAAGAATGTTTTTACTAAATTATTATATGAGTATGTAGAAACCATGGATGTGAGAGATTGTTATGTTTGTATGCAATTGCCTGCGTCTGTTGCAGAAGGTGTGACCTATCATCACCTTCCTTTGACGTATGGAATAACATGTAGTGTTTTAGCAAGTCTATTTTACAAGACTGGAAGATTAGAATATTATTACACTAATATAGATAAGATTTTTGCAAAGATTCCTGTAATTTAAGAACTAAATAAAGTGAAAGAAGCAAAAACATTTGGTGAATTTTTCATAGAAGATAAGATTCTAATATTAGATGATATAGTTCAAAACAATCTTACCTGTGAGTTAAGAAATGAAGAAAAGGTATTTTTGGAAATGGTAGAGGATAGAAGAGTGAAATTTCAAAGAAAAGTGATAGAAGAGACAAAAACACCTCTTTGGGCGTTTGAGGAAGAAAATCATGACAAGAAAAAGACAAATGCAGCTATGTCTCTGGATTGGCCCCAACAGGGAAGGTTGTGCATTAGAAGAAATAGAACAAGCTATGACAATTATTTCGTGGGTTCCAGTGATTGCCAAGACAATTATAACATTTTAGGAGGTTGGGGATTCAAAGGGGGAAAAGATCCAATATTTCCTGGGATCTATTACATATGTGGTAACAGAGCTTATTACAGGTTACCGGACCATTGGTATGGATCTTGTTATTTAGGCCTGGTCTTTCCAAAGATTTTTCATGTAGATAGAGCAGAAAAGGGAACACACGAAATGGTAAAGACATTTACACGTAGGAAAAGGGAGAGCTTTTCAGAAATAGTAGGTGATGTTTTTGGAGCATTGATACCAGCAGTGGGAATATTTTTGAATGCATTTAAAATTCGGAAATTATCCACAGTAGTAGATCGTTTATCTACAGATACTGCTGGAGGGTTCTTGATGGTAAATACCGAAATGGTTGCCATGAGAGCTATGGTGATGCAAAATCGACTTGCCCTTGACATTCTTTTGGCAAAAGAGGGTGGAGTCTGTGGAATGCTGAAAGTCCAACATTGTTGCACTTACATTCCAGATAAAAGTGAAAATATACAAAAGTATATTAAGAATATTACCAATTTGCACAAAGAACTTGTTCCACTGGAGGTTGAAAATGCATTGGGACAACTTGGTAAGAGTTTTTCCTCAGTAATAAATTGGTTTACTAGAATGAGTAGATTAGTAATAGGGAAAATAATAATAGTAGCGACCATGATAATCATAATAGTTTTAGTACTGAAGCTAATCATTACATGTATAAAGAGAAGAAGAAGGCAGAACAAAATAGAAAAAGAAAATAAGATAAACAAAGAAAGAGAAAGAGAAATGGGTGAAATAGAACTAGAAGAAATAAAAGAAAACATGTATAAGAAGACAAAGAGACAAGTTGAAAGGGATACAGTTGTGTAAAACTAACAAAAACAAACGGACAAAGAAATATGCTATCTGATAGAATTGTATAACATGGGTTTTTGTGGTGATATTAAAAATCACCAAAGGGGGAGTTGATGGAGCAGGGTAAATGAAAATTTTTTAACCTCCTAATATTTACGTTAAATAACACACAGGTTCGTCTTAGTGAATAACCAACCATGTATGTTACATGTAAAGGGTTAAAGGTAACACGCTATATATGTGCAAACTAATTTACTTACAATTGTTAACGTGAATAACATAAGTCTGACAATTGCGTACTAATTAGAATAATAAATGCATGATTTGTGCTTGGAAATAAACTGTGTAGTGGCAAAACAAAGCATTGGTAAGTAAGGGATGGCTTTATATGTCGCTTTTGCTAGGTAATACCTAATTGGGGTACGTAGAATGACGGGAGGGAAACGAAAAGGCTTATATTCTTTATTCTTAACTCTGTTTTGTTTATCTTTATAATAGTGCACTTAGGCCTGTTGAGCAGCAAAATAAAATGGCCACCATGAGTTAGAGTACGCAGGCGCGAGAGGGGTTACGAAAGAAAGAAAGGCCGTGAACAAGAGGGATCATGTGATCGTTCCAAAAGCCTAGGATGGAAGCGTGGTCAAGGCTGTGATGACCTTATCGCATAAACGTGTGCCAAAGCAAGACAGCGAAAAGCGTGAGAAGTCTCAGTGAATAAATGAATGGACAATAAACTGACCGAATGAAAAGTATCAGAAAAGGATACAGTTTGAAAGCCATGAACTAAGGGATAATGTCGTGAACCCGTGAGAAACGACAAAAGTATGAACTTGCCACAAAGAACTGGTTGAAACAAGGATATTCATAATGAGATGTATACTGACCCGAATGGACCAATTAGAGAGAATCTTGCCATAAAGATGTAACATTTTCACTTAGTAAGCTAGTATTAGGGTATAATAAGACCTACTCTTAGAGGGGAGGGGGTTAGCTGCTATTACTGCTACTGCTGTTGCTGTTGCCGTTTTACGAACTGATGCTGCGGCTGCTGCTGCTATTTTATATTTTTGATTGAGCATGAGACGCTGATATTGGAGAACCTTTTTAATCCTAATAGATTTTTCCATTTAAACTATTAGACTTTTATTCTTAAAATACTAAAAGGGAAAGGAACGAGAAGGCCTGTTTTTCCAGGACAGATAGATAGATCTTTCGGGAGTTCTTGCTGTGACGAACTTTATTTTTCCATCTAATAGGTATGCATTGCAATTTCAATTTATTCTTATAATGATGCTAAATGTAATAATCTGAATAATAAATTTGAAACTTATTCATGCTTCTAAACTTTATATAAACTTTATTATCTTTAAAACAATGAGTCAGTGGTTCTTTAGCTCAATGATAAATGTAAATGTTTAAAGGTTTATAGTGGTTGAGCTGGTCTTAATCACCATCAACTGATTCCTACTAGTTGGTCCATCGACCAATGAGCGGAATACCTTAGAGCTTGAGAAGTGTAATGTCGTCTTTATAAAAAGGTATCCCGTCTCCTTCCAGCATATCATTTAACTGTTTTTCTCCTAGGTAAGAACGGATGAAATCCAGGGAATAAATGAGTGAGTGAATGTATATGCGGTGTTATGGGCCCCACCGTCATATGGATATAGTTGTGTTTAAGAGGAATATTTGCACCTGGACGTCCAAAGACATATAGGAGAAGAAATGTTATTGATAGCGCTGGATCACTAGCAGTGCAGAGTATTTGTATCTCAGACTTTGTGCCAACCAGTGATTTTCTCATCAGTTCAGAGTTCGACTTGAAACTTCTATTCAATTAGCAGAGCTGCATTCTTATTTTTTTCCAATACATTTTTATTTGGTTTAAAAGTACAGCCAGCTGGCAAAAAGTGAAAGTATAAAGCAAGGATTATAATTAAGCATGTGCCTTCTTGTGTTGGATTTGGATTATTGGCATACGAGTGGGACTGGTTTGGGGGTGAAGGTGCCAGGCTACAAATCCCTAACCCAAGGTTTTTTTTCCCGATTTTCTAAAAGTTAAATCAAAGCCTTTCTAGCAACTAAGGAAAAACTCCCCTCTCTTCATAAAACACATCATTTCATACAACACAACACCCGAGGCTCTGACAATTAAGACAAGCAGTATTTTAAATTAGTTAGCAGCCTGAATGCACATAATGCATGAGAACAAGATTGCATTCAAAATAAGCCCTGTTTCCATGTGGCTAGAGCATCTGCTACATAAGTATAAGGCACACAATATGAATGATTTGTCACTCACTTAATGACTGTTTGCTGTGATGGACTATGACGCTGTGATGGACTGCTCGGTGTTGCATTAATATAATCAGGAAAGTCTTCAAGAATCATTTAGGGAAGATTGATCCAATGCCAGGATCACACTGCCTATGCACATTTTTCATTAAACCAATAGCTCCGCATTTTATTTCGGAAGCAGGATGAAATGAAATCCCCTATACCAAAGCGCATGACCTAAATGAATCAATAAAGGCAGCTGATGGAATGATCACTACTTGGCTTTTGAAGTCTGCCGACAGTCACAACGCCAGGGATAAATGTAACCCCAACTGAGCATGTCTTTTCCTCTGAAACTGACCGAGCCTGGGCTGCAACTTAATACAGCACGAGGAATTTGTGTCATATTTGCTTCAATTGCTATTGAGAAGGGATTTTGCCAGGTGCTATAAAGGTCATATTGTTTGTTCATGTCAGTTTGGCTGTAGGCATTCAATTCAAATCGCAGGTATTCTCTTCAGGGATGTGTAGTTTCTTGCACATTTCGAATATCCAAATTGTACCTGGCTTGGAGGGGGAGAGAATGACTACCTTTAATGTGAAACATTTGGCCCCTCGATATATTGTCGAATGCTGCTTTCCATTACACTTTCCACAGTAATTGGATATGATTTCAAAGGGACAGAGAGGCATATTTACAAAAAAAGTTGGAGCGCGGAGCTGCGCCACAATTAGCAGCGCTGCGCTCCTACGTTTTTAAAACACAGGAATGCGCTGTATTCACAAGAATATGGCGCACGTTTGTGTTTCCCCTAGAGCTGGTGCAAAAAAAGGTGCCTAGCACCAGCGCAGGCACCCTGCCGCCATGATGCATGGGTGCCTGTGCTGCTGGGGCAATTGTTTATGTGCCAGAAGAGACACCATCTTGCACATAAACAATCTTTCATGGCGATTTGCTCTTTCCATGTGTGCTGCAGAATACAGCACACATGGAAAGAGCAAAAAAGGACGAGAAATTAACAATTTCTCCTCGTATCGCCATTCTAACGCCTGGTAATCCATGGCATTACAATGGCGCTGTTTTTGGCTCTGCCTCAGCTTTGTAAACCTGGGGCAGCGTCAAAAAGCAATGGGTGTTGCAGTGGAGCACCCACAGCAACACCCATTTCACGCCCCTTTTCCGCAGAGGACTGCAGCAGAAAGCAGCATATTTACAAGGTGACGTTAAGCCATGTTACGCTGCTTAGCACCACCTTGCAAATATGGTAAGTGGCGCTACACCTCCGGAGTGTAAAAAAAGTGACGCTCCGGTGGTGATTGGGGCTTGTAAATATGCCCCAATGTGTCTTATCGCCTTTGCCAGTTGTGTTTAACTTCTTGTTCAGTATGTTTAGAGTTAGACGGTGTCTGAACTGTGACCAGCATGAGCTCAAGAGAGAGCTTTTATTCTGGAGAGCACCTGACCTGGCCCCTGTTTTGAAGCTTGCTTTTCCACTCTAGGTTGCTGGAGTCCACCCTCCATAGATCCTTTCCCCTGGGAGGTGATGAGCCATGTAACCACTGTTGCACCGAGTATGAAGGGACAGATTGTGTTGTTGGGGCTTCATTCACTTCCCCAGCAGACCTGATTTGTTGCAAAGATTGAATCTGAACTGTTGGCTGTGACCCTGATTCCTGCTGCTCCCCAAGGAGAGTGGTATAGCGCAGGCTGCACCAGATCCGATGGGTAGCAACAGAAAGCATTTCTCCTTTACAGTGTAGCCAGAGCTGCAGGGAGGTGCCTCGTGAAATAGTTGAGGATGGCAGACGAGCTGGGGGGATATGGACTTCCTGAGCCTCATTATTAGAGACTCCATCAACCTATCAGTGCTATAGTCACCACCCTTATAAATGAGACTTTGCACGGAGCAGCATCTCAAATGCAAACCCCACCGGTGTAGAGGAATTGACAACTGAATTCCTCAAGGACACAGAGATGAGGAACATAGAAGACACTTAGGCCCAGATTTACTACAGGCAGGCAATGCCTTTGCGTCACGCACCTATATAAAGAGTAAAAAGCCTCAGAGGATTGATTCAGTCTCTGCTCTACACGGCGCGCATGCGGTGTCTCGAACCGAGACATGCTGTATCTGCTTTACGGGCTTCAGCCCACCCATAGGCTTCTCATTTGCTGGCTACATCGTCTCTCTCCCAGGCTTTCTCCCCATTTGTCCATGGCATGCATTTGTCATGCCTCCTCCTGTGTTTTCCCCTCCCCAAGAGCACCGACCAAGTCAATTTCTGATTAATTTAGGAACTTCTTTTTAATTCCTTTAGTAGCCCTCCTCAGGAGCTCTAATGTTCTCATTAGTGCAGAGTGCCGTTTTATTTACATATCTGGTTCCCAAGCACCTCCTCCCTCCTTATTTGAGACTGCCGAGGCCGCCTTCCCTCCCATTCTCACTTTGAATGCTCTGCTTCAACTGCATGAGAAAAGCTGCTTTTCCACATTGCAGAACACCCTCTTTCCCCCCCACAGCCTTCACGCGCCACCCTTCCCCTGCACCAGACTCAGTGAGGATGCCCAGCCTGCTGGCTCGGGCCATTATGTGTTCATATTGGGCTTTTCGCTTGCTCCTGCTTCTGACTTTAGCAGAATACTTACAGCTTCCTTTATAAAAATGAAAGCTGACCATTAAAGGTAACCTGGTTCGAATGCCTCAGACCCTGGGATCATGAAACCTTTGTGGTGCTTCCAGACAATGACCCAGGAAACAAGTGTTGGGTGAATAACTGGAAAGAGAAGAACCGACTGAGACAGCCTCTTCAGCCTAAATAAATACATGTTCAGTGTAGCACTGAGAAAAACATAGTTGTAAGGATCAACTAGTGAGCAGCACTTCATAGCGCTGTGAGCAGAGCTTCACATTGGGGACCACAGCCTGAACATGCAAACCAAGGCATGCACAAATACTTTTTGCTTGTATTGCCACATTAAATCCAGACCTATTGGCTTTCCCAGTGTTAGATGTCCAGAGAGTGACAAGGATGGTTTAACTGGCCCAAACTAAATTGAATTTTACTGGTTAGTTGCCCCACTTCCGCTAGCACCAAGACCATTTTAGGCAATTTGTTGCAATTTGTCATTTGTGATGGCACTGGGAGGCAGCTGCCTACATTGCACTGAAAATAGCAACTGCCCCAGCTGGCTCTGTGCAGGTGGAGTTCAGGCAATCTTCGCCCTAAAGGAAAAACTACACAGGAATCCACAAACAATTGTCCACCATAGACGTTTCCTGGATTCACAGACCATGACACACATACCAGCTTGCTGGCTGTTTTATGCCCCTTCACTTTTATAATATTGTAGTATTGTGATCAAAACTTCCATTGCTTTGTGTGTGTGGGTGCGTGTCATGCCATATTGCTCAGCCCTTGGAAGTCCTCAACTATGTTTCGTTGTAACATACCTTGAGTCATTGGCGTGGCGAGCATCGTGTTTGAATGCTCTGCTTCCACTGCATGAGAAAAGCTTCTTTTCCACATTGCAGAGCACCCCCTACCCCACCCGCCGCCTTCCAGTGCCACCCTTTCCCCACACCAGACTCAGTGCAGCTGCCCAGCCTGCTGGCTCGGGCCACTACCTGACACCGGGCTTTTCGCTGGCTCAGCTGGTTTTCATTAGGTTTCGCCTGCACATCGCTTGCTCTGTGCTTGTGAAATCTGTTGTGTTTAATATAAATCTTAAAAGGGGATTACATCCAGCTCTTACTTTTTATTGGTTCATGTGCTTGCCACTTACTTTCCCTCTGTTTCTATTGGCTGTCACACACTATTTCCTATTGTTCGTGTGTGTTTGCTCTTATCAGTGTCCCAAGGCCCAAGTACTCTTTTTCATCTGCTGAACTTCTTTGTGAGGCCTCTCTCTTGATGCCGACAAAGGTCAGCGTTCTAGTGCTCTTTCTCTCCAGTGTGCACTACGACAGCATGGTACTTCCTGTTTGTTGGGCCCTCTGTTTTTTAATGCAGTTTTCCGTTTTCCCTCAGACTCCCCTTTCCATGTCTTAAGTCGGCTCCAGGCATATTTTTGATATATCATTTCGAAGCTTGCAGCAACGCTGTTAAGTACAAGCCATTACATAAATGGAAATTTGCTTCATTGTTCATCAGACGTGATGCGTGTCAGAGGGGGACGATTCACCTCGCTGCAAGCTTCCTGCTGTGCTGGCAATTCTTCCTTACTCAGTCATTATCATTTATAAAGAAAACAAATCTTCCTGGCTGCACACATTTCAAGCATGCTTGTCTTACATGGAAGTGCAGGTGTTCGTAGCCTTTCTAAACTGGCTGCTGTGTGAGTCTGCAGTTTTTTTTAAACCTTTCCTCTTGCTCTGTCACTTGTTGCCGGCACCCCTCCTATCCCTTTGCTTGTTGTTCATCCCTCCTACCCGTTTGTTGACCTGGTTCCTCTTGCTCCACTAATTGTTGCCCCTTCCGTCCCTCGGGCCCACCTCTTGCCCAAGGAGATCTGTATCAATCTGCACACAATCCCTTTTTTGTCCCTGAAGATTTTTATGTGGGTGGTAAAATGATTAAAAAAGCATGCTCTTCAAGCTGCATCAAACTTTGTCACGTGATAGGCTTGCTTTTACACTCCTTGTGGGAGACGGAGGAGGTGGAGAGAAGGGTCAGAGCTTTTGTTTCGCCTCAGTGAGTACATTGAAGAGCAGGACCGTCATTCCTTCCAATCGCCAGTGACAAGTCTTATTTCTGCTTCTAGCTGCTACCAGAAATAGGAGGGAATGATACGTTAGAAACCTGTGCCGAAAAAAAACATTTTGTGGCAAAAATTAAATTATAACTTTTTCTGAACTCCTAGCCTTTGGGCCTCTGCCAATATTGGAGTAGACCAGATGTTTACCAAATCATCATTTTCCTGTAACTTTCTTCTTTTGGTGATGGCTGGGACGTTCCATTCTGGACAAAATAGTAATTACAGGATCCAATGGATTAACATGGAACTTCTGATATGCATTCTTGCCTGTGGTTTAGGAGGGCTGCTATTGGCCCTAGCGCAAGCATAGAATCAGAGCTCCAATGCTCCCACATCAGGAAGTTAACAACACCATACCTGGGGTGCAATGGGCCCTCTCCTCTAATGGGCTCTGGTGCCAGTGCATCTGATGCATTACTGGTAGCATCTAGGCCATGCTTTTGCACATGCTTCCTCAGCCCTGAGAACCTCACTCTGAACCACAAGAAGTGCGAGCCTATGAGGAACTCTGGAAATTGATTAGGAGGCAATCAATCAATCAATCAATCAATCAATCATGTCACTTATAAAGCGCACTACATACCCACGAGGGTCTCAAGGCGCTGGGGGAAGAGGGGGGTGGTGCTGCTACTGATCGAAGAGCCAGGTCTTGAGGAGTCTTCTGAAGGCCAGTAGGTCTTGGGTCTGTCGGAGGTTGGTGGGGAGGGTGTTCCAGGTCTTGGCGGCGAGGTGGGAGAAGGATCTGCCGCCGGCGGTCGTTTTCCGGATGCGGGGGACTGTGGCGAGGGCGAGGCTGGTCGAGCGGAGCTAGCGGGTGGGGGTGTAGAAGCTGAGTCGTCTGTTGAGGTAGGCTGGTCCGGAGTTGTGGAGTGCTTTGTGTGCGTGGGTGAGGAGCTTGAAGGTTATCCTCTTGTTGACAGGGAGCCAGTGCAGGTCTCTCAGGTGGGGTGTGATGTGGCTGCGTCGGGGGATGTCGAGGATAAGACGTGCAGAGGCGTTCTGGATGCGTTGCAGCCGTCTCAGGAGCTTAGCCGTCGTTCCTGCGTAGAGGGCGTTTCCGTAGTCCAGCCTGCTGGTGACGAGGGCCTGGGTGACTGTTTTTCTTGTTTCGGTGGGGATCCACTTGAAGATCCTGCGGAGCATTCGGGGATGTTGAAGCAGGATGAGGAAACGGCGTTGACCTGCTTAGTCATGGAGAGGGTGGGGTCGAGGATGACCCCTAGGTTGCGTACGTGGTCGGTGGGTGGCGGGGCTGTTCCCAGTGATGTTGGCCACCAGGAGTCGTCCCAGGCTGAAGGGTTGGAACCAAGGATGAGGACCTCCGTCTTGTCCGAGTTCAGCTTCAGGCGGCTGGTCCTCATCCATTCGGCGACGGCCTTCATTCCTTCGTGGAGGTGGGCTTTGGCGGTGTGAGGGTCTTTGGTGAGGGAGAGGATCAGCTGGGTGTCGTCGGCGTAGGAGATGATGTTGAGGTTGTGCTGTCGGGCGACGTGGGCGAGGGGTGCCATGTAGATGTTGAACAGCGTTGGGCTGAGGGAGGAGCCTTGGGGTACGCCGCAGATGATCTTGGTGGCCTTGGCAGCGAGGCAGGGTCACTTATTTGTCAGGCACTTATTGACTTCTGATAGGCTCCATCTTTTCCCATTACACCGACCTTTAAGAGACACCTCTGGATTTGAAAATCACTTTGCCCAGCCTTTGACTGAGACTACCCCCAACTCTGCTCTGCAATGCCTTTACAAAATCTTTCTAGGTTTCCCCTGACCTGTGGATATCACGCCATAGACATTATAGAGACCCACACCTTTCGGGAAGTAGTCCAGGATCAGTCTGGAAAGTTACTTATTCCAATTCTGAGTGGCCTCTCACTTGTCGGGAAACTGCCCAGACTCCACTTGACTTTTTGGCTGGCCCTCGACTCTCTTGGCTTTTGTGAGGCGTTAGCCCTGGGATAATTTGCCTGATTTGTATATCTGCTGACATATTACTAACTCTGATTTATCCATCCAGAGGTCCAAATCACTCCACAGGCTCTGCCTGAGTGACAGGAGTCCCACTCCGCCCCTTTCCCAGGTTTATTAGAGGTATTGTCATGTCACACAGTCTACCACCAGATGATAAAATCTGTAACTTTCAGATTATAATTTTTCTTCCTGTACTTTGGAACTCATATTACACACAGCCCGGTTTTCTATGCTGCTGCCATATATTTCATGCTTAACTTCGAATATCTTGTTCGTACCCATTCATAGAAGACGCTGTCCACAGCAAGAATGCTGGATTTAATACTCAGGTCTTCCTTCTTCTGAAAAGTATTGCTTTACTGAGTCCCTTGATGCCCCAGAAGATCCGAGATAAAAAGTGTTTTCACTGTGTGTGCTCCTGACAAAATCACTTTTTAGTTCTAGCCTGATAAATTGCATGCTCTGTCACTTGGGAGACATTGTGTTAGCTTACAGGGGGCCTGCCATTGGTTGACTTCATCTGCACTCTCGTTTTCTTGCTTCTCTTCGGACAGTGCGTGCCAGCATCACTTCCACTTTGTGTGTTTTTGCCACACCTGAAGCTTGGCCCAAGAACTGCTATCTTGTTCGACTGTGTGTGCTTCAACTGCTCAAGCTTTGGGAGATACTTTCTAATCTTTTTGTTGCTTGGCATTGTCATTGCTTGGTCCCTTGTTCTTAGTTACCCCGTCACTGTTGCTTGTCCCTCCCCCTCTCATGTTCTTGCTGTAGCCCAGACCCTCCCATCTCCCTCCTGCGTTGTGTTGCTTCTCCCGTCCCTGCTTTGTGTTATTTGTCCCATTCCTCTCACCCCTTCCCGCTTGTCTGTTGCTTGTCCCCCTCCTGCCCTTCTCTCGCTGTCTGTGATGTTCCTAGGTCCTTTCCGCCCTCCTCTCTCTGTCCCTCATAGTGCTTTCCTCCTCCTGCCATCTCCTCTGCTGGCCATGTTGTGCCAACCCCACCCACCATAACAAAAAAAGCACTATGATGCCCCCAGAGCAGGACGCGTCATAATTCCTCTTTTCTAGTTTTTCTTCTGTATGCTAGGTGTTCTTCATAAAAGCACTTAAAAATGGCTTCTGTGCATGTTTTACCTGCAATATAGTCACATTTTTAACATTACACGTACATTGCCCCTATAATAGTGGAATATCTAATTCAATTTCAGCACCCTTGGGGAATAGAATCTAAGAACAACCTCAGCTATTAAGCAATCTCAGCCTCATTGTATTCATTGCATTTATACACTAAAATCTGTCATTTATATTGCAACTTGTTTTGAGGGGTGCAAACACTCTGTGCTTGTATATATTGGTGGTGGTGTAGTTAAACAGTATTCAGACCCATAGCTGCAAACATATGCCTCCATGTTCTAGTGGTGATCCATGTGATGAAGGTTGGGAGTGGTGTTAGTTGTCAATAAATAGGTGTGCCTTGAATAGCCAATGAAGGTTTGCTCAAACAACACACCAAAGTCATTCTGCATATTGATGTTTGCAAATGTTTTAAATTGCAGAGCACTGATGTCCAGATATTCTCTGGGCCCTATTTTGTGTGAAACATTTGACACACTGGAAGATACTGGAACGGACATGTATGCCACTCCATTCGGAAAGGTAGAAGGTTGTGTTTAGGACTGTGATTGGTGGAATGACATTCTGTGGAGCCCTGCAGTGATATGAGCTTCTTTGGTAGTGTGTTAAATAGTAAATAAGTTGTCCTGGATAAACGTGGGCAGCAGCGAGCTCAGCTTGGCAAGTAGAGTTTGTTTTGCTGTGTAACTATTAAAGGTCTTTTCCTTTGAAGTTTTTAAAGGTCAGTACCAGTAGCGGCTCGTGGAGGGAGTGCCGCGGGGCGGTGGGGCGGGGCGGGGGAGGAGCAGGGTGGGGGTTAGTAAACTACGGCATACGGCCAAACAGAGGTAAGTAAACAAATAAATAAATAAAACAAATTTCGTTGCGCGCGCTGCATTGCCAAATGCGATGCAGCGCGTGCAACGAAATTCGTTTTATTTATTTATTTGTTTACTTACCTCTGTTCGGCCATATGCCGTAGTTTACTACCCCCCACCGTGCTCCTCCCCCGCCCCGCCCCACCGCCCTGCGGCACTCCCTCCACAAGCCGCTACTGGTCAGTACCATCATTGGCTGAGAGCCATTGATCGTTTCCCATGGTTAATTAAATCAAAAACATGTTACAGCGGTGCTATGTAACACGTTTTATATTTAATTAATTTGTGAGGCGCTTCTATATAGCACCAACATCACCCGAAGGTACAGGAGAGCTTTATATTACCACCAGTTACTGCACAATATATTGCCTTTCTCAATAAACAAGTCATAACACGTTTACGGAGTTTCTTTAACTTATATTGCACAACTGCTCACCAAGCTAAAATGTACAAAAAAACCAACTTATTATTAATCACATAGGTGAAACATTTGCCTATGCTTGTTGTAACATACCTTGAGTCACTGGCGTGGCGAGCATCATGTTACAACCACTTCACCCTCTCCAGATATGTTCCTATCCTTGTGGCAAGAAAGGGCCTACCTTGGGTGCCTTTCTTCGGGGCTGTTAGTATCGTGTAACAAAAATGTGAAGATTTTTATTTTTTTATTTTTTACAAAGAGCAATGTTCCACCCAGTGCTATAGAAATATGAATGTTTTCCAAACAATTGATTTTAGTCAGCATGTTTTGAAAACGCCAATTCAGATGTTTGTGCCTGCAGCTAGTAAGTAAATGTCTCTTGCCTAATTGGAAAAAAAATCACAGGATAAATTGCCCACATGCGTGCAGCTGAATGATTGTTAAATATAACCTGGGCAAATGGCGTTAATTTCGTGCAAGAAAACATAATATTACTGCACAAATGTTACTGTTTACAAGTTACATTTAAACCTGCATTTATTGGATACCAAGGGGCATATTAACAAGGGCATTATCTCCGCATTTTTGGCTTTAAAAGCCAAAAAAGCGGAGATAATCTTTTCGCCCTATTTACAAGTGGGTGCTAACATGCATTAGCGCATGTTAGCACCCTTTTACCCGACGCCTCCCTTTGCATCTCTAATGAGATGCAAAGTGGGCGTCACTGGGCAGTACAACCTTGCAAATATCGCTGATGTGCACATCGTGATATTTACAAGGCTGCCCCAGCATTTAAGCAGACGTTAGTTTTTGGAGAAAACCGCTGTTTTCGCCAAAGACTAACGTCTGCTAAAATGCAGACTTACCTATCCCTAACATTGGGGTGGATTATGCTGATACGACCACAGGGTCGTATCAGCAAGGTTATCCAGCGATGTTCCCTGCAAAACGGCGATTTCTCCGCTATCGCTGGAATTTTTGTCGCCCTGGAGAAACGCATTGTTAATAACGCGCTACCAGGGCGATAAATTCCAGAGATAGACGGCGATAAATAAAAAAGCGCTAAGCGCGCTTTGCGTTATTTATCGCCGTCCCTTGTTAATATGCCCCCAACTTCCTACATAAGTGTGACATTCAACTAGTCCTGGATTTTTATGCTCCAACGCTAAGTATTCTGAGGCCTGTAGTTTCACGTTTACGCACCCGCAGCCATCTTGCTGCTGTGGCAGCGCCCCCATGAAGAAAAAATGTTTACGGTAATTTATAATGCCCCAGATGGTGCAGCCACAGTCGCAACATGATTACTGCAGTATCTGGGGGTTGACTGTCAATGTTTCACCTGGCACTACCAATATCTGGGTGTGATCTGTAATTCTGTGTGTGATATTACCTGGATACTATAATGCATGCATTAAAGGCAGGGCCACTTTTCATGCAGCAGTAGTGGCCCAAACTATACGGCAGGGTTAATTAAATTATGCGGCAAGAAAACATACTCTCCCAGGTATGACCTGGACGGCTTGTCCCCGGAAACCAAAGTGGTTTCTGCTTATATTGACATAACTCAATATACTAAGATGAAAGGAATGTTCTGTTGATTTATTTTCAAATGCTTACTTTGTTGCTGTGCTTGAGTAGAAATATAGCATTCTACAGTCAGTGCTACTGGATTTATGCAGTTCTGTGGCTGTGACCGTTCCCGTATGATGTAAGTTCTTCTTCACGCATAATTTAGTCGAGCCTGTTGCTCAACTTCGTCTTTAGTTGCATAATTCTAGTTTCCTTAACAGAATCTACATCACCCGTACTACTTCGCCGGTCACATTCTGCAGCACTCTATGTTTCACAGCTGAAGAAATCACAATCACTTGTGGTAGCGCTTCGCAGCCTTCTCAATGAAATGAAGCGCTATAAAATTACGCAATACAATACGTATACAATACATAGCTTCTTGCGGCTCAGCAAATTCCGTCATAGAATCGCGAAAGCCTAACATGAACGTGTGTGTATCGAGAAAAAAATCTTTGGAACAACTTTTTTATGGCATGTCCTAATTAACCCCTCATTGTCACGATCTGCTAGTTGATGAGGGCCCTCCAGATCCTATTAACAAGAATGTTTCTCCTAAATGTAGGTGTCGCTTTAGTGTCCAGTGATACGTTTTTACGTTGTCTCGCCTCAACTCACGAGTAGTGAGTGATTTTGGTCCTCAAATAAGCATTTTTTTTATTGTACCTCTACCCTTGTACCCCAGGTGCTCCCGCAGTCTTGTGAGAACCAACAGCTGCAGGGCGGAAGAGAGGTGGTTGCGGGGCTGGTGCTTGCTCGAGTAACACGGTCGTGTGTGTGCACCTGTCAGAAATGGCGTCAGTGCACACAGAACATTATAATGAAGTAGGCACCAGTGCATTAAACACATTCTACCGAAGCGTTCGACTGTTGTTGGAATTGTAGCTCTGAAGAGGAACTAATGTCAGTAAATTGGTCCATTTTTACTCTAGTCCATTGCTTTATAGAGCCAGCCAATTATCCCAAAATGCCTCCCTGTAATGTACGGGAAAGACGTGGCAGTTCTGGTAAGAGGAAAACCCAATTTATATATTGTTATTGTCTCTGTTATTCACCTTCCGGCCCTCTGCCCGGACTAGGATTCGATCGGCATGCTGGTCTAATTTAACTTCTCCAGTGGGAAGTTGAGCCCTTTGGGTGGGACCTTGGAAACCAGTAAGGCCCTCGTCTTTCCATGTCTTTCCATGCTTTGCCTGCAATTTTATACAAAGTTTTGCATAGCTGGAAAGCGTTTAATGTAATTTGATTACCAGCCCGGAGAAAGTCTTCGCCAGATCTTTCTGGACTGGCGGTGAGATATATATCAGTTCCCCGCCACAAATTGGTGTGGATCTCTTGTTAACTTGAAGAAGCAAAACAGCTATTTGGTTAGCTGTTGGGAGGCAGTCCCTCGTGATTCGTTGAGGTTGAGACACTTAGATCTAGTCTTTGGATATGCCACATACCGTGCTGGATAAGGGCGCTACATTAATTGTACAGTGACGTTTCCGGACTTCATATGAATGAAATTTACGTCAATTTTTCTGTTGGACCTACCTTTGGAATAGATGTTTTATTTAATTTTTTTGGATGCTCCTATATTCATTGTTTTGTCCTGATGATGACCATCTAACTTCACTATGATCGAAACGCCGTCGACGCTTATATGTAGCCTTAATTGAAGAGGACAGATTTTTGCTATGTGTTGTTTCTGTTTTGTCTTGAACTTCCTATTTGTATAATTTCTTCCTCAGCCACCTTTTTGATTACATATTGTATTGTTTGTATTGTTGTTTGTGTAACTTGTTGAGCGCCATTATTATATATTTTTGGCTTGATTATTTACCCTTTGTTAATAAATTTTCTATATAATGAGTTAATTTATGCATGGGTATCCTTTATCTAAACAGTATTTGGGCACTTTTTTCTCACTATGATTCTTATTTCTTTCTTCTTTTTTTGTATAACGTAAACATTCTTTTGGTATGTTAGGATGTATGTTTTGTTACTTCAAGTATCACACTTGAACGATTGTGAGGATTCTAGTATTCTGTTATACACTGAGCACCGAAATGCTTAGAATTTTCAGAATTATAATTTCTTTATTCATGGGTCAGTTACCGAGGTGCCACAAGCAACTCCCATTTGCACTCCTTCCTTTTTTTCGAGTCACTTTGAAAAGACTGATTTATTGCTTGGCCTGTCTGCTAAAGCCAAGTTAGGTTCTTTTAAGCAAATGGCGCTCCTAGTCACACACACACACACACACACACACACACATACACAGAACTTAAAAAAACAAGCATTTGCAGAGCTAATAAGTCTTGGCAATCTGAGAGCTATAGGCGTTGGCAATGCATTTGTGTATATCAATAAAAGCAGTCCCAGAGCCATACACAAACGCATTTACGTTGCCAACGCCTATAGCTCTCGGATTGCCGAGACCTCTTGGTTTTACCATTGGTTGTTTTGTACAGGAAGGTGTTCCTTCCTGCACAAAAACATTCCTGCCTGCGTTGGCACCTGGAAACCACTAGTGCGCAAGTGCAGGGAGCAGCAGTTCACCATATCTTAGTAGATATGGCGCATTCCTGCCTTCTCCATTTGATGAAGCACAGCGCAGAAAGTTGCGCTATGTCTAGTGTTTGTAAATCTGCCCCTGAGTCTGTCAATAAATGACCCTCGTTTGTATTTGAGAGACAAAACAGTACCATGCAGGCTCAATTGTAAAGTATTGATGAAAATCTAGAGAAGCTGACAGGCATTGTTTTGGTGGTAGAACAGAAACAGGAGGCAACAGGGCCTCAATTAACACTCCAGGAACGGGCGATTGGAAATCCTGAAGAGATGAATGGAGACAGTATCCTTCCACAGAATTGCAACTAAAACCCTAGTTAAACTTGAGAAAAGATATGAGGCACTGAGGTACCCATGTTTGGGTTCTTTGTTTACCTTCTAAGGTATCTTTGGATGCTCTTCCTGGCTATATTGAGCATTTTTTGGCTTGCCTGTTGAACTGGCAACAAGCCATGGGCCTTGCTATGATCTCCAAGGCCTGTAGAGTCACCTTTAGAGCTGTGAAGAACACTGAGGCTGCTGGCAGTGATGTGTATGGCAGATTCTCCATCCTACTGTTCAGAAGAAAACAACTTTGCTGGGTGAGAATTGTGTACTGTTTTTCCTCATGTGAGCCTCCGCACATTCGTCAAAAGAAGAGCGATGATAGGCATACGTTGAGAACTTGATGCTAAGGGGCTCACACCTTCATTGGGTCATCCAGTGCAGCTGAGAGTAGAACCTTAAGGAATACACTTCTTTTTTCTCCTGTGAACAACATTTTTGACAACCTGAGAAATGTCTCTCTGCCTGGAGTGTGGGGGGTTTTATATTGAGAGTAGATATCTGCTATATGGTAGTCAGCTATACTCGATTCTCTCTCCGCTGTCCTCATCTCCCTATCACATTTTTTAGCATTACTTTGGGTTTCACATTTTCGGAAGGGTATAATTATTATTTTAATGCATTATCGCTCCATTTTATGTTCTATTTCAGATCGATAAGCATTAGGTAGTTTTGAGGTACTTTACGGTCAAAGGAAGTAGATCTGATGGAAAAGACTGTCTATGTTTTACAAGGTGGATGATTTGTGAGAACTTTAATAAATGAGGGGGCATATTAGCAAGACCCACGTTAAAATTATCGCCGTTTTAGCGGCAGGAAACTGCCGCTAAACGGCGATAATGGGCTTGCTAATATGCGTTATGGAATTCAATAGAAGCCCAGGTTAGATGTGCAGAACATCTAACCTGGGCTTCTATTGGAATTCTATAACGCATATTAGCAAGCCCATTATCGCCCGTTTTAGCGGCAGTTTCCTGCCGCTAAAACGGCGATAATTTTAACGTGGGTCTTGCTAATATGCCCCGTAGTTATACAAAAAAGGGTGCTTGAGACTTTTAGATAGACTAGGGAGATGGCAATAAAAAGTTTGGGGCATATTAGCAAGAAGAGGCGATAATCATCGCTAACCCTGCTTAGCGTGATTTTTTTTATCGCCGGCTATCGCTGGAATATATCGCCACGCTAACGCTGTATTAGCAACGATTAGCGCAATGGCGATGAATATTCCAGCGATAGCGGGGGAAATGGGCCAACATCGCTGAAAAACCAGCGATGTTGCATGGAGAAGGGAGAACACCTTGCTGATACGACCCTGTGGTCGTATCAGCATAATCCACCCCCATGTTAGGTATGGCTAACACCTGCTAATTGCAGGTGTTAAATAAATGGCGATGACCCCGGTTAGCGCGACTTTTCACGTCGCTAACTGGGGCCATGGCCACCTTGCTAATAGGCGATAGGCCTGTTAGCGAGTGTTTCCCAGGTTTGTTCGTCGGGAACACCCACTTTGCATGTCATTAGCGATAAATATCGCTGACATGCAAAGCGATAAAAACGGGCGCTAATGCCCGCAAACTGTCGCTAACTGCTGTTAGAGACAGTTTGCTGATAGGGCGATATAAATATCGCCGCTTTAGCGGCAAAAAGTGCCGCTAAAGCGGCGATAGTGCCCTTGCTAATATGCCCCTGTGTTCTTGGGTCTGGAGACAGTAAGGGCTTAGTTGAAAAGGAAACATTTGGAAACTAAGGGGCATATTAGCAAGACCCACGTTAAAATTATCGCCGTTTTAGCAGCAGGAAACTGCCGCTAAAACGGCGATAATGGGCTTGCTAATATGCGTTATAGAATTCCAATAGAAGCCCAGGTTAGATGTGCAGGACATCTAACCTGGGCTTCTATTGGAATTCCATACGCATATTAGCAAGCTCATATCGCCGTTTTAGCGGCAGTTTCCTGCCGCTAAAATGGCGATAATTTTAACGCGGGTCTTGCTAATATGCCCCATAATTCATTATTATATGTGTGTAATATTATTGCCCTGCGAGGGCATATGACTCTGAATTAATCTAATTCACAGAACGTATGTGTTTAATTTTTGAAATGGAGAGATTTATGATAGGATAGACCTATGTTGCAGTTATAATATTGCGGGTCATAGATTTTCGGATGCAAACATTATGGCTAGATGTATCATTACACCTACTGATGCTCAGTTATCTTTTGAGAGCCAGATCAAGGCCACAACTGGCACTTGTTTCGGAGTGTTAAAGTTGTTGAGGAAGATTTTAGGGCTCTTACCGGACTCAGCAAGAAAGAAGGTAATTCAAGCACTTCTAGTGTCCCGGCTTGATTACTGTAATGCACTATATCTGGGGGTCTCGAAGGGCAGGCTGGGATTGCTTCATGGAGTTCAGAATGCAGCAGCTTGGATGCTGTTGAAAATGGTAAACACCCATTACCACGAATCTTTCACCCCGCATACCATCACCCCGCATACTATTAAAACGCATCTACCATGACTCCGCAATGCCATTACAACGCATGGCATTACATTTCATATGCTTTTACCACGCATACATTTACAACGAAATTCGTGATAAATGCATGAATGGAAAAAGCATATGTTTTTTTATATGTAAGTATGAGGTAAGTATGGGTATAGGGGTATATGTTTTGCGGTTCTGGGGAAATTATAGTGTAAAGTGTATTTTTGTGTTTTGGGGTGCTGGGGTATTTTTAGGGGTCAGGGTGGGTTAGGGTTTTGGGGTGCATGGAGTATTTTTAGGCTTCAGGGTGCGTTTAGGTTTAGGGGTGCTGGGGTATTTTTAGGGGTCAGGGTGAGTTAGGGTTTTGGGGTGCAGGGGGTATTTTAAGGGTTCAGTGTGAGTTTAGGTTTTGGGGTGCTGGGGTATTTTTAGGGTTCAGGGTGCGTTTAGGTTTAGGGGTGCTGGGGTATTTTTAGGGTTCAGGGTGCGCTTAGGTTTTGGGGTGCTGGGGTATTATTAGGGTTCTGGGTGCGTTTAGGTTTTGGGGTGCTGGGGTAATTTTAAGGGTCAGGGTGGGTTAGGGATTTGGGGTGGAGGGGTATTTTTAGGGTTCAGGGTGCGTTTAAGGTTTTGGGGTGCTGGGATATTTTGGGGGTTCAGGGTGCGTTTAGGTTTTGGGGTGCTGGGGTAATTTTAGGGGTCAGGGTGGGTTAGGGTTTTGGGGTGTAGGGGGTATTTTTAGGGTTCAGGGTGCGTTTAAGGTTTTGGGGTGCTGCGGTATTTTTGGGGTTCTGGGTGTGTTTAGGTTTTGGGGTTTAGGGGTAATTTAAAGGGTCACGGTGGGTTAGGGTTTTGGGGTGTAGGGGGTATTTTTAGGGTTCAGGGTGCGTTTAAGGTTTTGGGGTGATGGGGTATTTTTGAGGTTCAGGGTGCGTTTAGGTTTTGGGGTGCAGGGGTAATTTTAGGGATCAGGGTGGGTTTAGGTTTTGGGGTGCTGGGGTATTTTTGGGGTTCAGGGTGGGTTTAGGGTTATATATATATATACATAAATAAAATAAATATATAAAAAAATTAATAAAAAATTATAAATATATAAAATATATGTATATATATATATATATATATATATATATATATATATATAAAGGTAAAGCAATTTTACACAGTTTATGATTTCACCACGCATGCATTTGCATTGAAAAAGGCATGCGTGGTAAAGTCATATGCGGAGTGAAAGTTTGCGGGGTAATGGTATCGCGGGGTAATTGCATTTGCGTTGTGAAAAATGCGGAGTGATGGTATGCGGGGTGAAAGTATGCGGGATAACGTTGTATATTCGTTGAAAATTCCAAAATGGCTGGCCATTAGCCCGAGTCTTGCTGAACTTCACTGGCTCTCCGTTAAGCACAGAGGGGCATATTATCAAGGGCTTTATCGCCGATTTAGCGGCACTTTTTGCCGCTAAATCGGCGATATTTTTAACGCCCTATTAGCAAGCTGTCGCTAACAGGCGTTAGCGACAGCTTTCAGGCGTTAGAGGCCGGGAATTACATCGCCTTGCATGTCAGCGATATTTATCGCTAATGACATGCAAGGTAGGCGTTCCCCACTACAAGCGACTGTAAACAGTCGCTAACACCACTAACCCCTATTATCAAGGCAGGCGAAGCGATAAAATAAATCGCGCTAACCGCGTTTATCGCTAGATTTTAACACCTGCTATTGACTATGACTTACCTGTTTAAGGTATAGGAGGTGGATTCTAATGCTGAATCCACCTTAGCATTAATGCGAGAATATCGCTGGTTTTCCAGCGATATTCTCGCATTATGCCGCTATCGCTGGAATAATCATCGCCATAGCGCTAATTGTTGCTAATACAGCGTTAGCGTGGCGATATATTCCAGCGATAGCTGGCGATAAAATATTTCGCGCTAAGCGCGCTCTGCGATATTTATCGCATTTTGTTGCTAATATGGCCCTATGTTTTATGCATAGTATACTGAATCAGAGGGGTTCAAGTTATTTGTATCCTGTGATTCAGGCCTATACCCCTCCAGACATCTTAGGTCTTGTGAAGCGGCTCTGACCGTAATCCCTAGAGAGCGCAGAATGCACCAGGGGGGCAGTTCCTTTGGATTTTTGGCAGGCAAACTCTGGAACTCAATACTATTGGATCTGAGATTCGAACCTTCAGAAGTAAGTTTTTGCAAAAAGCTCAAGACCTGGCTGTTTAGGCAAAGTAAGTAGAACCGTTTGCTTCTTTAGGCGACACCGACTCTACCTGACTGCGGACTGGTGCTTTTTTTTCTCCAGCGCGGGGACTCTCCTTGGAGTAACCAGGCACTCTACAAATCCTTTAACATAACATAACATCATAACGCATGATATTCTCATGTTACTGTGTGATTCAAGCATATGTAACTCAAAATTACAAATGGAAGAAATAGGGACTCAGCTACACCGGACAACAATCACACTGACATGAAATCAGTGACATACTCCCTACACATAAATATCTGTGTCTGGCTAAGTCTCACCCTCTTTCACTTCCACTGCTCATCATGGCTGACTCACACTCAGAGGATGTTGCTAACAACCACAAGGAGAAAAACAAATGTCAGTGAGGATGGAGGCAGATATTTCGCAACAAGGACAGACAGTGTATTGTAGTCAAAAGAAGCTGGACGCTGAAATTTTAATAAATTTGGTTATAATCTCCGTTTCTATCTCAGGAAAATGCAAGGAGCAGACAACATTAATTACTCAGCCAGTAAACTGTGTTGAAGGGCTTGTGGCCACTAGACAGTAATATGGATGGCCAGATGGCACTCCTCTGAGGAGGGACCTAGTTAAGAAGAAGCTGTTAAACTATTCCACTAGCTTTTGTTGAATGGTCCACTGGTAGAGTAAGTCAGTCAGGAGAAACACAAGGTTGAATAACGTGAAGGAGATCTTTTGATTGACTGATTACCATCTTGACCTTTCCTTAAAAATACTTATTCTTTCTGGAAAAATGTATTTTTGCATGTCAGAAGACCTTCTTACAGAATTTTATGATCATCCGGAGAATAGTTCCTGTGCCGCTTTTCCAGCTTCTTGAATTGCTTATTTTTGATCAGCTGTGGATGCATTACACCAAAAAGGGGTGTGGCAGCTGGCGCTCCCTGATTTTGGTGGAACAATGTTATTCCTTACCTCTTCTTCTTAACTCAGGTAGCAATATGTGATTCTGTTCTGATTACAACGTATTAGGAGAGATATCCATCTGGGTAGGGAGACTGTTGCCCCACATTATAATTGGACAGGCAAAGAGGTGAGTTTGCCCCACCTCTGAAGTTACCGGTACCCAAATCGAGCCTATTACAAGTTGGTTCCTGAGAGTTCACTAAAAAATGTGGAATTACAGGGGAAATCAGTAATTCCATGTCTGATTACCTTGTAATTCCTCATTTTCTTCCATATTGTCACCCAAAGAAATCATCTGTTTTCAGCAGTCGAACAGTGGAGGTAAACATTAAGGGCCATATTACGAGTTTGGCAGTCTTCCATTGGGACTGCCATCGCGGCGGTCCCAGGTAGACCGCCAAGCCTGTGCTAAACCCGCCTGCCGGATTACCACTTGAATCCAGGGCGGGCGGTGCGGTGGCGGTCCAATGGTGGTGGAATGCTTTGACTGCGGAATAAAACCAGCAACTGAGGAATACAGCCAGCATGTTGTGCATGCCACACAGTGCACACAGGAGCATGCACTTGTGGGGGGGGCACATCATGTGCCCCCTGCATCCATCCCCATGGGCAGATTTGCCCGGTGCCCCCTTTCTTTACCTTTCTGCCAAGCATTTCATGGTGGGGTCACCACCATGAAATGCTTGGTGGAAAGGCAGGTCGTAATTAGCTTGGTGGTGCCGGCATCAGCACCACCTCGAAACCCTCCTGCTTTCCACACTGCCACCGCTGCGGGATCCTGGCAGTCGCGGCAGTCCTGTGACGGTCCTACCACTCCCATTGTAATACGGCGGTCGGACCACCGGAGTGGTGGTGGTTGGACCCCCACTGTGAGTACGGCGGTCCCAAAGATTGCCGTACTCGTAATAAGCCCCTAAGTTATTTTTGATATTTAATGTTGTCAGTAGTCATCATTTTTCTAAGGACATGACAAAACACGTTCTAGCTCAGAATAAATTATTAGAATGAACCAGAGGAGTCATCCTAACTGGGCCACCAGGATGCAAGCCATTAGTATGCGATGAGATGTGTAATAATCATACTTGTATCTGCATATCTACTTAAGCATTTTTGTTCATCAACCAATCAGTTGATAAATCATGCATTTCTGCTGTACAAAACACCTCTAATTCAAACAGGCTAAGGAAAGGAGCTATTCGCAAAAATTAGTTTTCAGCACTTTCCGGAACTGGAGGAGGTCATGACCCTGGTGAAGCTCATCTGGGAGAGAATTTCTTAGGAGGCTAGCAATCACTAGGAAAGATTCCAACACCTTATTTCCACTACTCTGTGGAGGGGCCAGGAGTTGCTTGCTTGCTGATCTCAAGGTTTCCTGTGACATTAGTGAGTAAAACATTGCTTCAAGTACCCAGGGGCTTAGCCAAATAACGAATTGTGAGTCAATAGCAACATCTGTAAACAAGTGTAGTAAAAAGATAGGGGGTAATTCTGTTCCTAATACTTTCCTAAAGGTTTAGGGCATTTGGGACTGGAATGGTTTGATCATTTGACAGGCTCAATGACACAGGACATAATCTCCATATCTTGGCAGTCGCACCAACATAGAGAAAAGGAGTATGAATACAAATTATGTAGCTTCTGGTATTCAGGTAGTATCCAAAACATAATTTTAAATATACCATGATAAACTTGCTATTTCCAGCTTCAGCTTCCTCATTCAGGGATAAATGGGTGTCTTATGATAAGTAGACCTCCTTTTTGGATTGTACATACATGGGCTCCGAGGAGTTTACAGCCATTATCTCATGAATCTCCAACACATTTTTATTCTCCTATAAGTGATCCTCATAACACTTGCACAATTAAATAATTACGACTTAAAAAGAGAGTGCAAAACCAAAGGGGATGATGGACGGAGTGTTGAACATTGCAAGCACTCACCCCCAGTCAACTGATCTGGGTTTAATCCATCATCATTCTTTAGCTCACTCCGCCACCCCAGTTCAGACATGGTCATATGCAAATCCGTCTGACCCTGTGCCTCATGGGAACGGTCCAGCCCGAACTGCCAAGCCATGTCTTCGATGGACCGGTAACAAGCATCCTGGGACCGGTTTCGGGCTCACAGCCCTCATCAGCCAGGCTATCTTGAATCCAGTGGCAAAGTGAGCAAGGGACCCACGTCTGGGCATACCCTGCCAACTTCGGGTGAACAATGCAAAACCAAAGGGGATGATGAACGGAGTGTTGAACATTGCAAGCACTCACCCCCAGTCAACTGATCTGGGTTTAATCCATCATCATTCTTTAGCTCACTCCGCCACCCCAGTTCAGACATGGCCATATGCAAATCAGTCTGACCCTGTGCCTCATGGGAACAGTCCAGCCCGAACTGCCAAGCCATGTCTTCCCTGGACCGGAAACAAGCAGAGTGTACCACACAAACATTGGATTAACCTAGGAAGTTATCAAAACGTCGCTGTATTTAGATAGGCAGTTACATTTGGGAGAAAATATATCTGTGGATACATACAAGAAAATGGCATAATTTAGAACATATCACTATAGAGGCTTGTGCCTCAACCATCACAAAGTGAAGGTCAAACCCAGAGGCGTCCACTGGAGTGAAACGGAATCCAGTCAACCAATACCCAGTCTCTACGAAGCTCAGGGCTTTCAATGGTTTTTTAACTTGACACTATTCACACACTAAACACAAAGCAAATACAGGATGTTAATCATTTTGTGATGTCATGTTGCTTTATAACAGTTCTCCTTCTGTATTCCAGATTCAAAACTAGGAACTCTGAATTTACATAAACCTTGATCTTCTACCAAAAAGATTGTTCTTAGTATCTTGCATTCCATTTCCTGCACATGTACCTTTCATTGCAGTTCTTAGATGCTTTTAATATCCTATTATGTATGTCAAGTCTTTATGCGTTGTTCATTTTATAAAAACTAAAATTGAAGAATGTGTGCTTATGCTCACATGGTATCACCATGTTCAGAGTTTCATAGACCCCTGACACCAGAAGTGGACCGAATGGTGCTCGCTAAAGGCTCCACAGTGATCAGGAATAAAAGAGGAGACAGTGGGCAGCCCTGTCTAGTGCCTTGTTGGACATGTATTGTGTCGGAAAGGAAGCCGTTTCAGTTCGCCTGTGCCAGAGGATTCAAGTAAAGCACACAAATCATCTTCATGAATTTGGTGTCGAAGCGCATGCGGGACATCGCTTCAAACCCGGCAGCCCATTCCACTTGATCAAAGGCTTTCTCGGAATCGAGGGAGACTGTCTCAAATATTATTGACTGTCTCAATGTTTATGTGGTAAATCACAGTTTCAATGGTCTTCAAATATTGATAATTATTGCACCTGATTAAATCTGACACTAATGCGCTCAGATTTTATTGGGTGCCATAATTGTCGCCTAATACAAGTTTTGCTACTCACGTGGCTCATAACATGCGGATTCCGGTGTTTTTACTACAACAAACCCCTCGTTCCGCATTATTTGCAGAGCATTTCCCCCCTTTAAATTCCAACAGGTTTGGCCTACTGAAATTTAATCGGATGTTAACTTTATTGCGCCTGACAATTATCAGTCACCATAAAAATCACAACACGCATCACTGAGTTTCCTGTGTAAATGTGCGTTTGCACATGATTCTCAATTCTTCGAGTCACTGTTGATTAAACCTTGGTGCAATGTCATTGGGTGGAAACAGCAGGGGAATGAGCAGGAAGCTCAAGTCTGGAACCTTAGGGGCATATTCACAAGCACCTACTGCCGATTTATCCCCACCTTAACCCATCAAAAGTGGAGATAGATTCAACACCCCATTCACAAGCGGGTGCAAACTGCAGACATCGCCAGTATTCCCGCGACAACTGCCCCAAAATGTATCTCCACGGTGGACACCACCAACTAACCCTAATGAGATGCAGAGTAGGCGTTCCCGTGCAAAAACACACGAAAAAACCACAACACCACTTTCACAACGAACTGCCAGATCTGCGATGCGAACCAAAAACTGGCGATAAGCCGCGGTAGCAGCAGGGATTTAACACCTGCCTTTTTCTGGTGTTAAGCAGGACGACTACCTGCAGCATGAAAGGGAGCCCAGCTAAGAGCCACATCTGAAGACCCACAGATGCCATGGAGACAATGATCAAGCAGCTCCGAGACCCATGAGGGACACAACACCCACCCCCACCCACCCCAGGCCCGCCACCACCCCAGGACCCGTCCCGCCCCCCCCCCCGGGAACACCACAGAGGCAGCGTACACAAAGACAGCAGACCCACCTGAAACGCACCTGCCACCCAGACCCAACGCCAGAGGAGGACATTGCCCACTACAGGCCCAAAAGGACAACCATCCCCCACATCCTGACCCACATCCCCCACCTGCATACGGTACCAACCCAGCGGACTACCAACATCCCTCCGCAGACAAAGCTGCCGGCTGCGCAGCACATGTTGGCCTCTGGTACCATCCTACCCACAACTGCCAGAGTCAGAGGAGTCACACAGCCAGCCCCAAACAAGGTCATCACATCTGTCCTGGATGCCAACAACAGCCTGGTACCCCAGCACCTCCACTTCACCCACACTGTGCAGGAGCTGCTGGAGACCAAGCAAGGCCCCTACGCCATAGCTGGATTCCCTCATGTGTCAGGGCAAATCAACTGCACACATGTACCCCTCGTGCCCCCTGCCGACACTGCACACAACTACCACAACAGAAAGCACACACATATCATGAATGTGCAGGCAACAGTGGACCGCCCAGGACTCCTCAACAATGTCGTGGCCAACTCCCCAGGCAGTGTGCATGATTCTCACATCTCCCGACAGTCCATCATCACCCAGCGCTCCCAGGATGGCACCCATGGAAATGCAGTGCCCGTTGGTAAGTCCAAAATGAACACACCACACACCTCCAGCCCACAGTCATGCAACTCACAACACTGGCAATGGGCACGCAGCACAACTACATTCAACATGACACACAACATGCCAACCGACCAGACACGACAACACGACTCCATTGGGAATCTGGCCTTGCCATGCCCACAACCCAGCCACGGCATGGCACCACAGACACACAATAGCAGGATGCGAGGAGAGGCATGGAGCAGGCATGTGCGAGAGCGGCAAGTGACCAAGGAATGTGAACCTACCCAATGCCAGGTGTGGCGTGGAGGTGCCGGACAGACCACAGAGTGCAAATCACGGAAATGTCCATGTGGAGATAAAATGCTGGTGCATGGAGTGTAGTGGCCAGTGGACGCTACCACGTCCCCACAGGCTGTGGGGCAGAACGCGGAAATGTCGCATGTTACGTCCCCCCTGCATGCGCGGGTGGAGTGGGTTGGACTGTAACCGACCTGGATTTCAACGTGTGTGTGCGCCCCCTGTTGGCCCACGACCAGGAGTGTCACCGTGATGCCCGTTTATGGCATGCATGGATGTTTGGCATGCATGCTGGCAACTGGACCTGGGAGATTGCACGAGTCGTCGTGTGCAGTGAGCACATTGAGCCGCTACTCGATTGGGCTTTGGTGCACATTGGGGCCAGGGGTTGGAGTCAGCACATCTGTCTGGGTCAGCTGATGGATTACGTCGAAGACATGTCAGATGTGGTGGACAACGATCTCTCATTGGAGATGTTGGCCTACGCTGCTGCACTCGCATTCATGGACGAGTGACAAGGTACCTGCAGCCACAACTGGATGTGACCCATTGCACTTGTCCCGACCCCTGGTTGCATGTTTGGAATCTGGTCACATGTCCCAAGACGACAGTGGACATGGCTGCATTGGCCTGGACTCCTGATCCATGCGCGGACAACCAACGCGGGTTGGCACTGACTTGTGTTGGTGATTGTTAGAAATGGGACTCTTGGTAGGCTAGGGCACGGGCCAAAGCCAGGCAAAAGCCACCACTCTAGTCAGGATAAGGGAGTTACACTTCTAAAATAACCCCTGCTCACCCCCTTGGTAGCTTGGCACGAGCAGCCAGGCCCATCTTAGAGGCAGTGTGTAAAGCATTTGCACATAACCAACAGTAATACAGTGTACGCACTACAAAAGGACACCACACCAGTTTAGAAAAATATCCAATATTTTTATATAATTAAAACGACCAAAAACGATAAAGAACCACAATACTATACTTAAAAGTTCACAATTCAAAAATACGCTGATTAAAAAGAGTTCCTTGTGTGGATAGCGCCGTCCGGGCTACCACGGCGTCGTGAACACACAAATCCAAAACAGTTCTGGCTGACCGCGGGGTCGCAGGCCAGCTACGGTATCGGGAAGACCCGCAAATAGTACCTTTCAGAGATGCAGGGCGATGGGGCCCTCGAAGTCACACGCGTTGCAGGTCGATCTCCTCTCTGATGGAGTCAGGAGCGCTGGCGTCGGCAAGCGTCGGGTGCTCCGGTGCGAAGCGGTGCGGCGTGCGGTGCCCTCAGGTCGCGGTGCGAGCAGCGGCTCGGTGTCGGCGTCAGATGGCATCGTCGGTGAGACCAGGGTCGCGGTGCGAGATGAAGGCGATGCTCATCACGGTGCTGGCAGATCACAGTGCAAGCAGCGGCGTCGTCGTTGCTGAAGCGCTGTCGTCGGCTGACGAACTGGAGTCGATGGCGCCGGCGTCGGTAGGCCAAGGCTGCGGTGTGGGATGAGGGCGGTGCGTCGTGTAACTTACGAGCGGTGCCCCCGAACCACGGTGCAAGCAGCGGCGTCGATCTCGGTGGGAAGTGGCGGTGTCAGGCAGGCCAAGGCGTCCTCGTGAAGCTAGGCGGTGCAGAGTGCGGTGCCCACAGGTCGTGGTGCGAGCAGCGGCTCGGTAGCGGCGTCAACAGGTGTCGTCGGTGAGACCAGGGTCACGGTGCAGCATTGCAGCGGTGCCCTCTCTGGTGCCAAAGCTTCGGCATGAAGCGAGGCGGTGCGGAGTATGGTGCCCACAGGTCGCGGTGCAAGCAGCGGCTCGGTGGCGGCATTAACAGGCATTGTCGGTGAGACCAGGGTTGCGGTGCGGCATTGCGGCGGTGCCCTCTGCATTGCCTTCTGGACACGGAGTCGGCAGTGGCGTCATAGACGTCGTCGGGTTGGTGTTCTTCGGGTTGCAGCACAAAACACACAGTCCCCAGTGCTGCGGGTCGAAGAACTTGAAGTCTTTGCTGTTCCTGAGACTTCGTGAACAGGGGGCAAGCTCTACCTCAAGCCCTTGGAGAGACTCACAAATTTAGGTTGCAGACAGTCCAGTCCAGGCCTTTCACTACCCAAGACAAAAGCAGCCACTGCAGGTCAGCCCAGCAAAGCACCCAGAAAAGCAGTCGTTCCTTTTTGCAGCTTCTCCGGCTCTTCTTCTTGGCAGTCTTCTTGTCCAGATGAGTTCTAAAGTTCAGGGGTCTGGGACCCAGCATTTATGTCCAAAAATCCTTTGATCTCTTAGGCAGAGAGGGCCTGTGCCCGGTCAGGACCAGTTTTGCCTTCTCTGGTGTGAATTCCTGGCAGGAGGTGGACACGGCATTTGTCAGAGGAAGAGCAGGCCCTTTGAGGTGCAAGGAAATTTCCTCCCCCTTCCCCCATCGTAACCCAGGTCTCTTCAGCCCTTTCCTGACCTACCTAGACCATCTGGCGCCCCTCCTGCTCCCCCAGCCTTCTGTCATCTAAAACCCAGACAGGCAATCCACATTCCAGCAGAGGCACACGGGATGACTGAGCAAGAAAATACCCACTTTCCAAAAGTGGTATTTTCAAACACAGAATGTAAAAATCACCTTCACTAAAAGAGGCATCTTTAGATTCTGAGTTCAGGCATACGAAACTTCATTTTCTTACCGAATTCCCTGGGCCAGTTATGTTCATAAGATGTTATGAACAAACCTCCCATTCTGTCCTATGGGGAACTGGTAGCCTTGCAATAGTGAAAAACGAAATTGGCTGTAATTCACTATTAGGACATGCCACACACACCGGGGCATGTCCTACCTTTCACATACATTGCACCCTGCCCACAGGGGTACCTTGGGCCTACCTGAGGGTGCCTGACATGTAAAAAAGGGAAGGTTAGGGACCGGCCAGTGTGTGCACTGGCCAAGTCGATATGGCAGTTACAAACTGCGCGCAGACTCTGCAATGGCAGGTCTGAGTTACCGTTTTCAGGGCTACTCACGGGGGTGGCACAACCAGTGCTGCAGGCCCCCGGGTAGCATTTGATTCACCGGCCCTGGCACACACAGTGCACTTTACTAGGGGCTAACAGGTAAAACAAATATCCAATCACGGGAACACCAATCCATAACACAATTTACCATAGGAGCACCTGCGCTTTACCACTGATCAGCAGTGCGAAAAGCGCGCAGAACCGTTACACCAGCAAAACAGAGTCAAAACCGGGAGGTCAGAAAGCAAAAACTCAGGGGAAACATGCCAAAAGATGCCAAGTCTAACAGTGATGGACTTCCCCGGGGTGGACTTGG
Organism: Calotriton arnoldi; assembly: GCA_963921515.1. Lineage (NCBI taxonomy): Eukaryota > Metazoa > Chordata > Amphibia > Caudata > Salamandridae > Calotriton > Calotriton arnoldi. The sequence continues at coordinate 388,066 of CAWUFW010012829.1, forward strand.
GCGCTTTCCTATGTTCCTCATTCAGACATGCTGCTGCATTGGTCTGCATTTCGTGGCACTTCTCTTGGCCGTACTGATACGCACTTGTTGATAAAGTTTCTGCACTTTCACTTCTCTCCAACTGTGTTGTGTCTTGATTTGAATGCCAATGTGTCTGTCACGGACTCTCTGGATCCCTGCCATACGTGCATTGCTACCCCATCAGGCTGTGGGTTGGTACTTGTGCATTATCATGTCCCTGTTTCGTGCTTTGCCAGATACGTATGGCCATTTCCCGGCCACAAGCGGGTGCACTTGTGTCCTGTGTTCGGTTGTGCAAATTTTGGTGTTTGTACCACATTGTGTTCGATGTTGGGGTGCTCTGCTTCCTATGTGTGTGTGCTGCATTGTGTGTGAGATGTCCCTTCAGCTCTGATTTGGCTCACCCTTCTCCCTTTCAGGCAGTGTGGTTTTCACTTCTGTGCTTGTTCAGTGGTGTGATATTGCCGGGTTGTGTGACTTGTGCTCTTGGTTGGTGTTGTTACTCTTGGGCATGGTTTGTCTGCAGTTGTGCTGTGCTTAATTGTGCATGTGTGCCATTGTGCTCATCTCCCCCCGTACCCCCAGTCCCTGGTCGTTCCTCTCCCTGTTGCTGTGGTGTCTGTTGTTTTGGGCAGTTTCCGGTCCCCGAGTCCTGCCACCATCTCCAGACTGATGTGGTGGACACCATTTCCTCCATGTCATCCAGCTCCTGGTGTGGCGCTGGACTCCCACCTCCGGTGTGCATTGCTGCCTTCTTGTTGTTGGCGTGTTTCTGCTTGTTTGTGCGTTTCGCATATTCCGGCTGTTCTGGTTTTCTTCCATTGTCTTCCTCCGCTCTCCGGCTGCATTCACCTTGTCCATGATGGCCTGCCATGTACAATGTTTTGTTGCCAATGGGGCTTGTGGGGTTGTATACTGGCTCCGGTTGCCTCCATTGTGCTTGGCTGTTGTTTTCTGTTTGGTTTGTCTTTCTTTTTCCTGCTTTTGTTGTGCTTATTCCCGCCTGCCGTGTGTGTGTCGCGGGCCTGGAGCTGCTTATCGCTACTTTCCTCATCGCGAATGGGCTCATCGCACGTTTTTTTGTGTTGTGGTTTGTGTTTTTATCTCCGTCGAGGTGGTTGTATCGCGGACATTGGGCGCGTTTTCGGCAGACTATCGCATGGTACCGCCGTGTTGTGAATTCCAGGTTAACACGGGGTTATGTTCCCGCGATAGGCTGCGATGTGTGAAGTTGCGTTAACATTTTTTGGAGATGTTTAGCACACGTTCTTGTGAATATACCCCTTAGTCTCTACTGTGAAGGCTATCTCCGCATTGCAAAGCTACCGTGCAAAGGTTCAGCTGCAGTTCCTTAATTTATAGACCTGGGAATAAGATGGATCCTGCACTTACATGGCAGGTAATATTTATTGACGCAGTGATGCTTACTTAACAGGAACCTAGTTGGGCAACAATGAAGCACTGTACAACAATTGTAGATTTACAAACATATTACTGAATAGCATTATATTGTAAACATATTTATAATTTTAGACATAGGGAGATTAAGTGAATGAAACAAGTACATCAAATAAGGATTTACAAAGATATCTAGGCACAAGAAAGTTAAGTGATTTGCCTAGAATAACCCAATTCTCAGTCAATTATCACAGATAGGAATAGAACCCTGGTCCCCAGCTTCTAAAGTCAGCATTTTAGCCACTTGATCACGTCTCTATACATTTTCCGATTAAACCAATGACAATGATTTCCTGTTCATAGGAGGATCTGGGACTTGTCCAATGTTTGACCAGCTATGATGCTAACAGGGTCATTTAGACCCTGGTGGGTGGGCTCCTGATTTGCTAAGACAGTGGAGCTCACGGCCTCTGCTCTCTGTGAGAAGGACCGGCCACCAAATTTAGAGAGCCCCTACAAGCAGGCAATGATCTCTGTAGATTCAGTGGATCCCTTGGTGTGGCAACTCCACTGAAGGCAATGTACTTTGTTGTGTGAGTGCCTTATTTATTGCAACTCCTGGCAAAGTTTTTGTTTTCCAGATGCAAATTATCAAAGCATCAGCCTGAGCCTTGAAAACAAAAAAGACCACTGGCCCTGATGAGCAGGGTGCTCCCTGAGATTGCGGGTCATCGTTTTTTTTTCTTCCACTTAGGATTACCATGTCTTGAATGGCATTCCTGCAAAACTGAAAGACGGTGACCACTTCTTAAATAGGGCAGGGCAGGCCCCACAATGACCTGGTGACTCTGCTCTGGGTCAGCCTGTCAAGTCAAAGATTTACTCATGTACTCTGGCAGACCCAGTTAGAGTTCTAACTGCATAAACTGAGTGCTTCACCGACTCTAAAAAAAGTGAGAAAACTTTCAGTTTTTGCGGGCAGGATCATCACTGGTTTACAGCGTGTTCCTGCTCTTCCAAACTCTAAGTGATCCCTTTAGTGAGCACAACTCCATTAGGAGAATGGACATTTATGCCCTTATTACAACTGTTGCAGGCAGCCCACATAGGGAATGGCAAATCTAAATTTACTAATACTGTTCTGTATGGTAATTCTGAGGTGTGGCAATATGCAATGTTCTGAGTTTTACACAGAGGAATAGGGAATAACCACAGAAATGTGTGTTGGTGCACGAATTCCTGTATGCATTGCTTGCATTACATGAACCATTTCCCATACACAGTTCACAGTTTTTTTTAGGACAATGTGCATGAGGGAAAGATCTAGTAAGTGCAGTTTTCTTGACAAAGTCTGATCCCAATAATATCTATAGGTACTGGAATCAGCCAAATCATGATCTACTGAAAAAATGTAATGCTTGCCTTAGTTTCTAAAAAAAGCTCTGCTCCTCAGATTTATAACCAGATTATATGAACTTGGCACTGATGTGATGTAATTTTGCTCTGACAGTTGCACAGATCCATTAAGGCAAAAACAAAATTTCGCTCAACACTTGTCCTAAAAAATTACAATAAGAAATAGGAGCATAATCAGCATTTTTTCAACTGGTTGGGAATTATAATTGCTGTCTTTATCATCTTTGTGCTGAGTGCAAATGATCACAGTGATCACAGTGCCTTCCCTACCTCCATGATTACATACAAACTAACTCAGACAGCTACATTTAAAAAGTATGCTTCCTATAAAAATAGAGACACTGAAGAAATATATCATATTGTAATCTAAAGGCAAAGAGTCCACATCCACAGTGCAGTATCCTGTGTGTCACCATTCCCTGTAATTCTGAACTGGTATCTGCAATGCTGAGAGTTAATGATGTAATAGAATGCTGGAGTGGCAGCTATGCAATAGGGACAGATGGATGGAGAAGGAAGCCCTCAAAAGACCAATGCCTGTTCCTGTTACATAAAGGCCTAACATGAAATAAAGACTGTAGCACCTACCTGAGTGGCTCCAGACACTAGTATGAAAACCCTGCCCTCTAACTTCAACATTTTGGTGACAGCGGAGGAGACCTGTTGTGTGAAGCAGGATTGCACTATGATTATGGAAGACTAGTTTGGACCATCCCCCCACAAATCCACCAGTAAGGGGTGTCAGTTCAGCACTTGGAGCTCAGTGGGGAGGATGTACAAGGTCTGGCAAGAACAAAAAGCCAGCTGGGGAGAGCTATAAAAGGAAGTGATGAGTCCCAGTGAATAGATGTAAGCTTAAGGGCAATGCTATGGAGACTATAGAGACAGTGCTGTTCAGACAGTGGGAATACGCAGGAAACTTCAGTTACTGTAACCATAACTTCAAGATGATCCCTGAAGCTTCAGGCAGTATTTCATTAAACAATGACAGTGACAGAAGGAGAAGCATTGGTGAGTGTGCAGTATGATTTCTCAATTAGTGTCACTGCAGCACAGGCTAGTCCATGTCATTGGATGGTCCTATGTGCCCTGTTGGTGTTAGTGTACTGCAGCGGCTTCACATTGCTCTGTTTAAGCCCAAATATCACATTTACTGAGCTCATACGTTAATCAAGAGCCGATCACTGCTCTGCAGAGAAGCACAAGCCCTGCCTGCATCGCTAGAGGGGAGGGCACTGCGTAACAAGAAAGAACCCCGGTGAGCTCATCAAGCCTCTCTGAGTTTGAGGAGGACAGCCTGCAGCCTCTAAGAGCAGTAGTTTAAAGTATTCTGATTATTCTATAGTGCCAAACACAGAGTGACCAGAGGTGATTGCACGGTTCCTGCAAGTGCTGAGGTCAAGGCGCTGGACAAATGTCTTGTGATGATAGGTAGCACCAGATAACTGGGAACGTTCCTCTCCAGCAGAAGTCTGTTGGTGCTAAAAGAAGAGTAAAAATGTTGAAGTTAGAGGGAAGGGTCTTCTTACAAGAGTCTGGAGTCACTCAGGTAGGAGATATGTTCTTTATTTCAGGTTAGACCCTTAAGTAACAGCAACAGCAGTTGGGACCTGTTAGGGATCCATTCTCCATCTAACTGTACCTATCTCATAGCTCCACTCCAACATTCTACTACATCATCAACTCTCAGCATTCCAGACCCCAGCTCAGACATACAGGGAATGGAGACACACAGGATCTATACTCAAACAATCTGCAAGTACTGCTTATGAATCTTTACAGAAAGAATTGCAGGTGCCTAAACCCATTGATGACCAGGTGAAATGCCATCAAGTGAGGCAAAACTCATTAAAAAGTAAAAACAAACAGTGGGAGGCTGGGGGTCGCTACAAGGAAGGGAAAGTTATGGTTAAAGTATGAAATTAGAGTTATCTTAAGAGTTAGATTTAGAGTTAGAGTTAAGGTTGTCAACTTTCTCTGAGAAAAATACCAGCCATTTGTCCATGCTTTGACATGATGAAGGGGACTAGCGCTGGTACTTGAATTGGAATTGTGGTAAAGTCAACTGTATTATTTTTTTTTTTTTGTAAATCTGTTTTATTGAAAGAATCAACAGAAAGCAATAAAAAAAATACAAATGCAGTGAGGAGCAGTTGTCAAGATGTTCAAAGTCGCTCAGCATAAAGCTACAGTTAGATACAATCAGCACAATAGGTCAATGACACAATCAAATGAATCATGGTCGCATACATCTAGTAAAATCTTACAGCGCCTCATTGTCAACATCAAATGGGAGAGTGTCACTAAAGGGGTTACAAAGGAAACCTATGCTCTTGTTCCAGGGGACCCATATTTTTGTCCATTTGCCCGGGCATCCCCTGCTTTCATAAACCACCCTCTCCGACTGCATACACCAGTCCATGTCTGCCTCCCAGTCGGTATATCTAGGCGCAACTCCTCCCTTCCATGTTCTGGCGATGTTACGTTTTGCCACCATGCAGCCCAACGAGACCCATACTTGTTCAGTTCGTGACAAATCAGTGGCTTCCCAAATGTTCAATAGGCAAAGACGAGGGGAAGCCTCAATAGATTTGTGACATATTCGGGACATGGTGGACACAATCCTACCCCAGTACCGCTGAAGGGCGGGGCATTCCCACCACTGGTGCAAGAAGGTACCAGTGGAACTACAGCCACGGTGGCATATAGGGGAGTCAAGGAGCCCCATCTTAATAAGTACCGAACTAGTATAATAGGCCCTGTGAAGTATTTTAAGCTGTATAAGCTTGAAACGGGAACGGATAGCCACCTCCCGGGGCGAGGCCAGGGCCTCCCTCCAATCCTCATCAGTTATGTCTCCTACGTCGTCACCCCACTTTGCACGTATTTTGTCGTGAGTTTCAGGAAATTATTAAGTATTTTACGATATGTCAGCGAGATGGCTTTGTCTGGGAGGTAATCATCCAGGAGTCTGTCCTCCAAAGGCGAGGAGACAGGCGGATCAGAACCCTTGGGAATTGCATTATATAACGCACTTCTTGCCTGAAGATATCTAAAAGTTTCCCCCTCATGCAGTCGGTACTATGTTTGCAGCTCACCGAACGGAACCACCCCGCCCTTCGCCCACAGGTCCCCAACCGTGGAGAGACCAATCAGATCCCACTTGTCAAACCCTGGTTGCCTTGATAGCATACCTAATTGGTAAGACTCTAGCAGTGGAGTAACCCGCGTGATTTTGCCCTTCCAGCCCAAAGCAGCAGTTGCTGTATGCCAGATCGAAACTGTGGTAGAAGTCGGGATATATTTAGGTATATATCTTGTCCCTCCATATAGTGCCCTCAAGTAGTTGCCCGCTACCATATTATGTCTATCCATTCTATATGCTGGGTCTGTGATAGGTCGATGCGTCCAGTGATTGAGGACCACTAACTGTGAGACCCAGTAGTATGATCTAATGGCCGGCAAAGTGATACCTCCATCATACCAGCTTTTTGTGAGTTTGGCGAGAGCGATTCGGGGTGTGCCGCTGTTCCAAAGCAGAGTGCGTACCTCGGAGTCAACTGCCTGAAAGTATTGAGGCGGGACTGAATATGGCGTATTCTGTAAGGCGTAGAGAAAACGGGGAAGTGCCATCATTTTGTAAAGTGCACCTCTACCCAAGAGCGTAAGGGGCAATGTTTTCCAATATAAACGTCAGCTCGGAGACGATGTAAAGGAGGTAAGAGATTTCTTTGGTGAAAAACTCCCTCATCTCTCGTGACATAGATACCGAGATATCGGAAACCGTCCGTGACTATATTGGCATCACAACCCGTGGGAAGGAGCGGGGGTTCCCCACTTAAGACATAAATCAATGATTTATCTCAGTTGATAGTGTAACCAGAGTATTTTTGGAAGAGGGCTAAAATATGGAATATCCTGTGAATCGAAAATCGGGGTCTGGCCAAATAAAGGAGAATGTCGTCGGCATAGAGGGAGATTCTATCCGACCACTCCGGTGACCAATTAAGTCCCCGAATAAGGGGATCACCCCTAATCCATAGAGCCAGGGGTTCCAGAGCCAAAGCAAACAACAGCGGTGACAAAGGACAGCCCTGCCTCGTACCCTTTCCTAATTCAAAGATCGCCGACCTGCCACCGTTAACCGTAATTCGGGCCAGGGGTTTTGAATAAAATAGACGCACCCATGATAAAAACTGACCACCAAATCCATATCTCTCGAGTGAGGCAAACAAGAAGGGCCATTCTATCATATCAAACGCCATCTTGGCGTCTAAGGACACAATCACTGAATCCTCTTGTATGGTAGAGGCCCTGCCCAGCACCCCGAAGAGGCGACGGAGATTGAGCGCGGTGTTCCTGGCAGTCATAAATCCGGACTGGTCCGGGTGTATCAGTTTGTGGAGATATGGCGGGAGGCGGAGGGCCAAAATCTTGGCTAATATCTTGACCTCCGGATCAAGAAGAGAGATTGGTCTGTATGAACAGCATTGCTCCGGGGGTTTCCCCTTTTTGTGTATGACGGCAATATTTGCTAACCTCTGCGTTTCAGGCAGGATCCCTCAATCAACACTCTCGTCATACATTCGCACGAGAGACGGAGCAATCACTGAGGAGACAGCTTTGTAAAGTTCAATTGGGAGGCCACTAGGGCCCATGGCTTTCCCAGATTGTAATGAGCTGATCGCCTTAGATACCTCATCAGGACTCAAAGCGGCATCAAGCAACTGTATTATTTTTAACAAGCCAGCTCTCCCTCTGTTCTTTTTTTTGTAATAATTCAAGACAGATTTAACATACTTTAGAAGTGATTTCTACTTGTACTGGCTGAGTTAAGTTGCCGTTGAAGTGGTGGTGAGCGACCAATGCCAGTGTCTGTTGATTTTGCCACTTCTTTACAGGTTTTGAAGTGAAAATGCTGGGCATATCAGTTATATATTGGATATGTGTCAACCCTAGTTCGGGTTAATGCATGAATAAGGTTAAGAATTATGGTCAATGCTAGAGGTATGTTTCGATTTAGGATTAGGCAATGGGGTTAATATGAATGAGGGTGGTTGAAAGGCCTTTTTTCATAAAGGAAATTTGCCCTGAACATTTTTATTATTGTAGCACATTTAATATATTATTTAATATCTTTCTTTCATATGTTCTCATTCAAAATACAGCTGACAATAAACAGTGTAAAGATTTCCAAAAAATTGAATAAACATCTCAACACATTAGAAAATTAAAGGCACAGTCACCACTGTAACTAGATGGACAACTCTTTTGTTGGCTTTTCTCAAATCATTACGCACATAATCTTTAACAGCTGCAGTAGAGAGTGTAGAAGTATTTGTGAAGTTAATATTATTTGTGCATTATTTACAATGCACAGAATAGTAATCTACACTCAAATATACATTTATACACTTCTATGATGCTATTGCATTGGAAACGATTTTGGTATGACCTGTTAAAGTGCCTTTCCATTGCTTATGCTAACTAGTTCTCAGTTAGGCCTCAGCGTCCTCTTGTTCAAAATGAATGTCTCACCCTGCACATTTATTGTTTATTATTTCTGTTACACATATTCATGAAAGCCATGTTTGTGTATTTCTGAAATACATTGTTCTAAAAAAAAGACTCTCTAGCATGAGCTCAGTCATGTTTCAACCTTCAACGTTGCTCGCTGTATTGCAGTCATTCATAATAGTTCACTGTTGTTTTGTAACAAGTTTGTTCTGCCATCTCCAGATGACATTAGCATATGCGGGGCTGAAGCAATATTCATGTACTGGGATACTGCTTGGCTTGTAAGGCTGTATGACTCTGTGTGATACTCGTCAGCTTAATGATCTGATGTGCAGAAATTGTATTCTTTTGCCCACACCATGATTAATCTGCAGTTTTCATTCTGTTCTATGAGAGGATTTCCTTTATGAATCCTCAAATTTGGGGGTGAGCCAGATGACTTTCCAATGCTACTAGGGATGTTGCCAAATTTCTAACTGATTCTGCTGCTCATTTGGGACTTAAAGCATTCTTGATTTTACTTATTATTCTGTATTGCCCTATTTCTGAGTGCCTTCATGGCAATGACTTTATGCATCTGGCTTTTGCAATTTCTGTGTTGTATTTTTACATGTTTGTAATAAATCTTTCAAAATCTTCTAATTCCACTCGAAAACTAATTAATTGAGTCTGTCCTTCCTTATTTGGCTGTATTTTTGAAATGCTGCCTTGTACCTTCCCTCAGGGCACATTGCCTCATGAAATTGAGGTTGAGGTTGAACACCATCTCGATCCACCCACCTGTAGGAGTGCTATTAAGGTGTCTTTTGGGGCATACAAACTTAGGGGTCCCCACGCCCACAACATTTTGGTATCAGATGATGGTTACAGGAAAGGGGATGGTTAGAGACCCCTTCAGTACCTGCATTTAGAGATTTCTTTTTGCCCTGTTCCTAATTTGGTTTCCTGCCTGCATTTCTGAGTGCACTTTGGATTTTCTTGTGGATTATTTGCTGAGTTCCTAATAGCAGTGTGGCTGTTCCTGAGCAAAAGGATTGTAAGTATTAATAGGGTGGAATGATTCTTGAGATTGAGAGTGTTCAGTGTGCTAGTGTTGCATTGGGGGTTGTGTAGTTGAGAGTGGGATTTGTGTTGAGTAATGAATTGTTATGCTGCAGGTGAGGTCTTTGATTATGCGATGTTGATTCAATTAGTGGTTTAATTACTGTGATTGTGATGTACGTGTCAAATTTGTGATTTGCCTTGAAAAGATTTTTGGTTTATGGTTTATTCTTGGTTGATTAGGTAACTGTATTTGTTTTAGTTCAAGATCTCGAGATATTGCTGAAATTTGTGAATTTGGCTGCATGGTAGTGTGATTTCAAAGGCGCCACATTCACACAAATAGGAATTCTTTCTAATAAACAGTTTTTGCAGGGTTTTACATGCTTAATTAGGTTGGTATTATTTGCTCCTCGAGGCACAGGAGTTGAATACACCAATGAGAGGTGGACTGCTGCTGGACCGGTCTCTACTTTAGTGAAAATTGTGTTTCACAAGTGCCACGAAGGTACTGGTCTTTTTTCTATTGCTTGCTAAATTCTATGGGCCTCATTTACAAGGAACTGGCGCATCTGCAGAGATGCGTCAGTTTCCTTGTGCCACCATGGATGCGCTGTATTTACCATATAGTGCTCCATGGGGAAAGGATTAACAGATGCGTCAGAAATTCTGACACATCTTTTGGCACAAAAGTGACGCATTGCTGGAGTTGCTCATGAAAGTGACGCAACTTCAGCACTGCGCCACAACAGATAGGTGAGTCCCATTCAAGAAGCCCTGCATCATTCCTTACGCCTGGTCTTAGCAGGAGTAGGGATTTTGATGCAGTGAAGGCGTAGAGTAACGCAGTGAAATGTTGTAAATCTCACTGCGTCAGTTCTACATGGCTTTTTGCGCTGGGAACACCCACCCTGCATACATTATACCTGATGCAGGTAAAATGTGGCACAGGGCTTTACAACGTGACGCATCTCCTTAGATGCGTCACGTTGTAAATGGGCCACAATGTGGGGCATTGTTTACGCCACCTCTGCCTCACAAAAAGTGATGCAACAGCGGCACAAAAGTGTTGCAAGGGGCTTGTAAATCTGCCCCTTTTTGTATACCCTGCTGATTTTTCTCCCATCTAGACTGAGCAGATAAGATTTATATTATTTAGGTGTGTGAGCTAATTGATAGAAGGACTGTGCATTGTTTTCCATTCATAGGAAAAAGCCATGCTGTGATTTGTTAGCCAGCTGAGGAGTCATGTTGGGATTGGTGAGACGGAACCACATAGTCTTGCTGTCATTGGGTGGTTGCTGTTAAAGTTGTGCTGTAATTGGTTAAACTTTGGCATAGCTGCATTGGTATTGCTTGTTGTTCACTTGCCTGTTTTGTGCTGTTTTTCAATTATTTGAATAATGGGTGCTCCGCTGAAAAGCCTAAACCTCCTAGCATACCTGCTACAGAGGAACACAGAGGGCTCACCTGCATATGAAATGTTGATGGATGTTAGTGTCTGCACATGTACCTGGATTTCAGATTGGCATGAGTATACCTCTGATGACAAGGATTTGCAATTTTCTTTAGAAGGTACCTCTAACATTAGAAAGCTAGATTTCCTGAGACAGGCAATGAATGATAGCAAGTCACAATCTAGACCTAAACAATTTGAACACTTTGAATAAATGGGATCAGATGGCCACAGAGAAAGAGAGAAAGAAAATTAAGAAACAGTTTAAAGGTTCATTAAAGTGGTAGCAGGAAAACAAGTGGGATAATCAGGAGAGATTTTTGAAGGAGGATATGGTAAAAGAAGTGAGAGTTTTTCCTGCAATTGCTAATGAAAAAACAGACAAAAATAAAGCAAATGAGGGTGACAGAGAGAAACAAGACAAAGAACAAGATTCAAATGAGATGGAAAACTTTTTTTAAAAATCTTCTGAATTTTAGACCTCTTCCGTACACACAAGCACAAGTGGTCTCAATTGTAGTACCTGATATGGGTGCATGAGCTGAACCGAGTATGAGTGGACAGGGACTAACAGTGCTTGCAGTGACAAGTCCGAATACAACATCATGTGCAAATGCTCCACCTGAGAATACATTGATGGTTTTACCTTGTACAAGATAAAAATGTAACACTGTACCTACTACTGTCCCTCCTACTGTGCCTATTACTCAGCCTGCCTCTCCTGAATCTATTGTACTTCCTAAAGAAAGGGAAATTAATATTAGACTTTTAAAGACAATATTTGGAGAAATTTTACAGGAAATGCTTGATTTAGACAGCAAAATGTCATACAATGTGAGTTAATTGAGATACTTGATCAGAGAAGAAGCAAGGTGTGCGAATAAAACATATTACAAACTTGAGGAATAGGCTGATGAATATGAAGTTGATCTAAGCAGGACGAGAAATTTACAGAGAAATTTTAAAATGTATTTGAGTGAAGCAGAGATAAAAGGAATGGTTTTAGTGACTTTTTGAGCTCACATTAAAGACTTAGTTTAGAAAACTAAGGATTGGAGAGACTTAAAGACATACAAGAAAAGTGTGAAAGGAAACGTACCATTGAAAAGAAAAATACAGAGACAGGAAAAAAAAGCAGAGGTGGTCATTAGTAATTTGGAACTAGAAACAGTGTCAGAACTCCTTGAAGAGAAATGCATGGAGGGAACTATGTGCATGTGTCTTGGACTGGGGGAGATTTTTATGTCTTTACAACAAATTTTCCAAAACTGGGAGAGGAACCTGACAAGTGGTATAAAGAAGTTCATAGACTGGTGACAATTTTGAAAATACTTTGGATTGATTTATATACATTAGTTGAGATTGTTGTTCTTTGAGATTTATGGTCAGAATGCATGGCTGCTGTTGCTTGGCTGACTGAGGAACCAGTTAGAGTTGCACCTAGCAATCCTCTAGCTGAGATGGCTGCTGATTAGTACATTGTGGGGATAAATCATTTGGGAAAAAAAGTGCCAGAAAAGGACATGAACTGGGCAACGATAATGTGAGCTACAAAAGAGACAAAAACGTCAGTGCATTCTTATTATGAAAGACTTATGAGTATTTGTAGCAAGTACACTGAAGTTGAAGACCCTAACAATGAAGGCGCAAGCAGATTCGTATACGCTTTCATTTTGGGTTTGAGTCAGAAGGTTAGTTCTCATATTCAGCAGAGTGTGATGGTGTGACAAACTAAGAGTATTGACGAGATTTTGAAGTATACTAAATATTGCAGTGACTGTTCTGATGTGAGGCAGAAAAAGAAGTTGATGATCGCACAGACAAAACAGATTTAATAAAACAACATAAATCAGAAGATGGGTTCTGATTCTGATTTTGTGTAGCCTAGAAATTCAGGAATGAATAGAGTGCATCCCATGCAAGGATTTGGAATGAGGCATTAAATGGTGTAAGCACAGGGTTGTGGGAGAGTGAATGTGAATAATTCAGAAGTGAATGCAAATATTAATTTGTTACAGAAGAGCACTGCTTGTCACTTCTGCAATAAAATTGGGCACTGGCAGTGCAAGTGTAGTCAGAATCCAGATCAAATCCAAAATTATTTTGTTCCCTTGATACATCGAAACACAAATCAAATGTAAATGCAGTTTGTTGTCTCAGAGCAACAGGCTCCCATGCAGAATGTGCAAAATTAAGTTCAGTTCCATATGAACATGACTTTAGCTCCAGTAATTCAGCAAACCAATTCTGTCTTAACACAATGCTCATAATGACTCTATTGTGCATTTCCTGCACATTGACAGATTAGGGCTAGACGCTTATTCTTCCGCTTATTTCCCATCCTTCATTTCATGCCAGACTGTTCATATTGCACACTCTGCTGTGAGTGTACCCTGCCCCTATCATTATATCCTTGTAAAATTCTTCCTATATTGTGTTTCTGCCAGTATGTCTTTGTTTTCACCTGCATTGGTTCATGGCAGTCTTGTGTCTGCAGAGGTTTGTTAATTGTTGTGTCATCATAGACCATTTTCCCAACTCATCAGTGAGGTTATCTTTTCTAGAAAGCTCCATGAAGGCCCATTTCTTCATATCTTTTACCCATACACAGAACCTCAGCCCTGCCAGTATACGTCTGTTAGCCTGGATGGATTGATCCTAGAGTTTCAATCTTAAACCATATTTTCAATTTTTAGTTTTGGTATAATCACTAATAAAGAGTGTTTTGGCTTTTTGAGTGGATAATTGAACTGAACCAACTTAAATCTAGCATTATTTGACATTTTTTTTACCTACGTGCTTACTCTCTTCCATTATTTATCGGATATAGCTTCGGGGAAGTCAGTCTCCTACTGCTCCCTAGCACAACGAGGCTTCCCAATACCTTTTCATAAGTTCATTTAATATTAGTGGAAATTTACACGTTTAGCGAATCACCATCATGTGATTTTCATAGTTGTATTTGTGCACAGCATTTGTGAACTCAAAGTATACAGTGTAAAGATGAAAGAATTTGTTAAAAATCACTTGGGAGACATTTATAGTGAGGAGTGGTTGAAACGATTTGTTGTGTGCATGGTTGTTTTTGTGAATTCAATATGGTTTGCAATATTTTCCTGAAAGAATATCATAAAGAAACCGTAATAAAGATGATTTTTATTCTAACTTTCCCGTTAGGTTGACAAGCTACTTTGTTGCCGGACATCTCTTCATTGTACTTCTTAAAGGAGGCCAGAAGATGTGAACAGATAGTATCTCTTCAGTCTCTTTGATTCTCAAGTGTCCAGCCAAGGAGACCGTTATGGTGTCCACTTGATTAAAATCTCGAAGATACCATTTATGGGTAGCCCATGCTGGTACCCTTGACAATAGGGATCACGCATGACATCAAGGCCTCTTTGAAGCACTAAAAATTGAGGGTCCACAGAGGACTCATATGTTACGATTTTAATACAGTCCAATCATTGCCAATTGTTTCTGAATTATTGAGATATTTGTAGATTGAAAGGCCATTGAAGAACCATTTTGAAAAACATATCATTATTTGACCAAATTAAGGTCGTATTTACTGTTTGGCAGACAGGATACTACAAAACAAATATGCCCAGTGTCCCGCCCGCTGTTTTACAAGTGCGTTATAGTGAATGGCACTTGTAATAGGGAGGGAGGATGGAGAATCCACCACGTTTTGACACAGTAACCTGTTCACCAATCTGTAAATAATGTTCTAGATCAGAAAAGCCAGGTGAAGGAAATTAACTAGGGACTTATTTATGAGAGCCCTGCGTCACTTTTGCACCACGTAAAGTGGTACATGCGTGACGCAGGTCTCTCAATCTGATTTATGAAACCATGCATGGCCTCATAATCATGAGTAATGTAATGCAGTGTAAATCGCTGCGTCATCCTTACTCTGCACCCAGGAGGCTTTCCATGGATGTTAAGGTGGGTTTTTCCACGCAACACCCATGGAATTTGATGCTGCCCGAGATTTACAAAGTCATATAAACCTGGGGAAGCCCCAAATTCGTACGCCTCCCAAGATGAGGCGTAACGGGGAGAAATATGTTTATTTCTTCTTGTTTTTTTCTCTTTCTATGTGTGCTGCATTCTACAGCATAAATAGAAAAAGAAAAAGTCCTCCTAGGACTGTTTTTGTGCAAGACGGTGTCCCTTCCTGCACAAAAACAATCTTGCATGCAACAGAGGCACCGTTGCACCCTGGTGCAAGGGTGCCTACGTTGGCGCTAGGCTGCTGAAACAGTGCCAGCGCAGGGAGAAAGGACAGGAATGCACCGTACTGCATAAATACGGTGCATTCCTGTCCTTTCACTTTGGCATAGGGCAGTGCAGCAAGGTGCCTTGCTGCGCTGCCCTACGTCAAAATCCCATAAACGAGCCCCTAGATTTTTATATCAAATGGAGCCTTTTTTCCATTTGCCAGGCCTCGGCGTTAGGATTTCTTCCTTTAGATGCAAACTGACAGCTGAAGAGGGGGAGAGCTGGCAGATTTAACACAGAGGGTCATGATACATCCTACACAGCACGCATGGAGAGCCCTGATGCAGCACATTCTCATCTGCACTGCGTCAGACCTCTGACCGCGTCCAATGCTAAACGAAGCACTACCATCGCACAAAGAGATACTACAGAGATCGCTGTCTCCTTCTTTCATACCCAGTCACTTGCCTAATGGCATCTTTCAGTGTATAAGCAATCATCTGCTCTCTCAAATCGAAAGATGTTGACTCGGGCAAAATTATTGACCGGTCAGTCAATTACCAATTTCGCTCAAGTGATCTAATCTGTAGTCAATCATCGCATGCAAAGTAATCACTGCAACGTACCACCTAATCACTGCATTCCCTGCTCTTGTGCATTGCGATGCAAGTGCCATTGACCTACAAAGAAAAAATATAGATTTTTTTTTTAACAATTAACTTGCTGGATTTTACAGAAATGAAGCCCCTTTTCTTTAAAGACATTCCAAACCCATCCAATGTTGGGAGGAACTCGAATGCACCATTAGTAAATATCTAAAGTATCTTACGTTTGCTTAACCTTGTTACACTGTCTTGACCTCGCAAGTTAGTTTTCTACTTCGTAAAGAGTCGTTTTTTAAATTGTAAATCAGATATTACTATAGCCAACATCACTGTAAACTGTATTAGCCTAATGTGACAAGGTAACGTTCTCTGCGCCTTAGTGGCATATTTTTTAGACAACATGAATTACACATAAGGAAGTGACAGTAAATACAATCCAAGCACTGATTATTCTAATTATTTCAGTCTTGGAATTTTTCGCTGGTAAATATCAGTCCATCCCTGAAGAAAGTATAAGCAACATGCACAATAACCATAGTCAGTATGCGTCATGCTAAGGTAGTGATAGTTCCCCAAGGCTAGTTGGGAACTAAAAATTACGGGGCAGATTTACAAGGCCCTTGCGCCACTTTTGCGTCATTTTTAACATGGGAAAAGTGACGCAAAAGTGGCGCAAGGGTCTTGTAAATAAGCCCCTACGAGCGCAAATTGTGCACCTGCTAATTACCATGCTGTAATTCACAGGTGTACAATTTGCTTCGTGTTCTGAGTTGCAGACCTCGGAATGAGGAATAACACTGAAATTGAGCCTTTACCTTTGTTCTAGAGTATGCAAAAAGAGAAGATGCGTTGTTTTCCCTCCTGTAGTAAATCAAGAGAGAAAAGTATACACATCAGACATACTTGCGGCCAACATGTAATTTTTGTGATCAGGGACCAAAATGTTCAATACTAAATGCCTATTGGTCTCTGCACCTCAGCCTGTGAAGTTTATTCTCTCTACTGCTCATGGCTTTTACAGCCCTTATATCAGATCAACCGTTGATTTTGGTTATCTGGGAACTTGACTTGATTTCTGCATGCAGGTGGAAATCTGTATTTTTCAATGGGACACGGGCTCTTGATGCGACCCTCAGATCCATCCTGGATATGTTGGAAACTTCTAACATGGCGTCTACCAGATATGAGGCAGCGACCCATCTGTGAGTGCAGGTCCCATTGTTTGCCCCTTTTGGCGTCCTATCAAATAACTACTAGTTACCATTGTTTTTGGTTTGGACGAATTCAGCAGATAAGGGATTTTTGTCTGCTGCTGGATGAGACAGAATTAACTTTGAATTTTATTTATTGGCTAAGTACTGGTGCATTCTTTGCAGTACTTGTTGACTTTCAATATTATTCAGAGGCAAACTTTCTATTTACCACCTCTTTTATGCTGAATTTTAGCATGCCCACTTTCATTGTGGCAGTGGACTTCTGTATTGACCATTGTTGGGTACGTCCCTGACAAATGCTTATTCACACGTGTGAGAAATTGGTTTGTTGGTTGAGGGCGGTGTAAGCCCTTCTCAAACAACAACCAAAATTCTTATCAGGGTTAACCACAAAAAGTCACTAAATTAACCTGTGCTTAACCCTCTGGAAGCTTGCCACATAAGCAGGCAAGCTTAACTTAGAGGGAACGTGTAAAGTATTTATGCCGCACTTAACCAGTAATAAAATAAAAACACAACATAAGAAAAATCCCACATTAATTCAGAAAAATAGAGCGCATTTTAATAAATGTTAATAAATTATTTGACACCAAAATGACAAACGTTTAATCAGTAGAACCAGAGTTATGAATTTTAAAGTTTAAAGTGAAAAACAGCACCTTAAAGATTAAAGCACCAATCACAGACATCTAGTTGCGTGAGACTGGAGCAAAGTCAAAAGTTACAGTCGACCGCGATGGAGCGTGACTCAGATACACAAAGTGGATTAGGCCCAGTCTTCAATTACCTTCGGACTTAGAAGACTTTTTGAGAAAAAAAGTCTGCAAAGCTAAAGTTCAGTGAGGTCAAGGCAGCCGGTGATGTCCGAGGAGGAGGTGTCATCATCGGGGAGCTGCTGGACGAAGTTGCAGTGAAGATGTCTATGTTCGGACTTATGTCCAGATAAATTAAGGTATTATGTTGCCCTTGTGCCATGACAGGGGACACAAGGTGACAGAAAAACCTTGCGTGGCTTGGTAAATCCGGAGTAATGCAAGGCAGCGTAAGTCACTGCCTTGCATTACTTTGCGTGCTGGGGGGAGTGTGGGTGGAGTGTGGGTGTTCCCACGCATCTAACCATGTATTCTGAAGCATTCCCAGATTTACCAGCACTGGTAGACCTGCAGCACTCTACCTTCTGCAACACACTTTGAAAGATGAAAATGCCTCTAAGGCAGTGGCGGCTCGCAGTGGGAGTGCTGCGGGGTGATGGGGCGGGGGAGGGGAAGGGTGGGGGGTAGTGGAGCCAGACATACGACGTCCACGAGTAAAGTAGGTAAATAAATTAATAAAACTATTTACCTTGCGCGCGCTGCATCGCCGACTCGGCGATGCAGCGGTCGCAAGGTAAATAGTTTTATTTATTTATTTACCTACTTTACTCGTGGACGTCGTATGTCCGACTCCACTATCCCCCACCCTGCCCCTCCCCCACCCCGCAGCACTCCCACTGCGAGCCGCCACTGCTCTAAGGATTGGCTTTTGCAGGAAAGCTCCCTCCTGCACAAAAGCAATCCTGCATGTAACACAGGTACCCTTACTCCTTAGTGCAAGGGAGCCTGCTTTGGTGCTAGGCTTCAGATTGTGCACCAGGACAGGCAGAGGACAGGACTGATAGATATGGTGCATTCCTCTACTTTTCATGCAGAGCAGCAAGTTGTCTTGCTACATTGTGTTGGCTGGAAAATATTAAATCTGGCCCACAGTCTCTTTTTTGGAAGTCGAACATTTCCATTGGGACGAAGTTGCAGCCTATAGCCTATGAGGGCTCCATGAAGCTAGATACCCCTTCTGAGAGGAGCACTGAACAGGATTTGTTGCTTCAGAGAAGACAGGAGAGGGAACTAGCGCAAAATCAGACCAGCTGGCAATGCATGTTGGGTGGATCAGCAAGCAAGTAGGTCCCAGTCTTCTCTCGGTTCTCAAGGCACTTTTTGGCTGAAAATGTTTTACGTTCAAAGTTTTGGATTTGAGCTATTTTGGCACCTTTGGTACCACTTCCAAGGGTCCAGTATGGGTGGGACACCCCTTGGAGGATCAGGACACACTCAGACTGGGTCCAGGTGTGGGTTTGTGATGGTTGGAGATTTTTCTCTCCCTGAGGCTCTAATCAGGAGACCAGCCAACTAGCCCTTGGAGTTACTCTGGAAGTCCTGGGTTCAAGCAGAAAAGCAGGTCTCAAGCAGCAGGGAAAACCTCTGGGAGTACAGTGCAGCCTTCAAGCAGTAGAGAAGTCCTCTTAGAGCAGCAGGGCAGTCCTTGGAGAGTCCTCCACAGGTCCAGAAGTGAACTGAAGAGAGGGTCGGAGGCTCCTAATTTGATAGAAAACACAATAGAAGCCCCCTGGCTCTAATTCAATGATTAAATGTTGGGGTATCCCTTTCCTAGGACGATTTCCCTCACCCACCCAAGGGTGGCATGCTTCATCATAGGGGATCTCCTCGCACTATGAACCTAGTTGTAGTGCGGGCTACAACCCCCTATCCGAGAGGGAGGAGCTCAGGGACATTTTAGTAGAGGAAAATGAGGAATACTAAACCTCTAGATGAGCAGGGTGTGGGGAGGGGGTAAGTGAACAAGTGAAAGTGATTAAAACTAGCTCTACGATATGCTAAACAATTTTAAAAATGCATTCATAGACTAGGATTAATAGAAATGCAACTATGACAGAGGGGAATTCAATCTGTCAAAAATTATAGAGAAGTTGACAAGTTTCAGCCTAGTGCTCCCGGTAGGGATACAGCAGTGTTCATCAGGACCAGAAGTAAGTGCAGAGAGTGAAATGCCAATAACCACTTATACAGCCTTGAAACAGTGGTAAAGTATTTATACAAAACCAGTAGATGGTCTGTCACTCAAACATGGAATATACTAGTCAGCAAACTCCCTAGAAAGAGAAAGAATGAGTGCATTTTAACAAAGACAAAACACACAACCCCTACCATGCATGATTCTAATTACAGTGCATGTAACAATCTAATTTAGTGAAAGCGTAATGTACAGCACCTACCCGAATTGTCGGGTGAATGCGTGGATACCTATAACCTTGGTTTGACAGACTCAAGGTGCCATCCAGTACCTATAGAAACACATAAAGGTGGTTGTTAGAACTGGGGGTCTCTAGTTGGCAGAGGTAGGTACCTTTGTCCAAATAGGGACCCTTGCTTCTAGTCAGGGTAAGGGGGATACACTCCTAAAATAACCCCTGCTCACCCCCTTGGTAGCTTGGCACGAGCAGACAGGCTTATCTCAGAGGCAGTGTGTAAAGCATTTGTGAACACATACAGTAACACAGTGAAAACACTACAAATGGACACCACACCAGTTTAGAAAAATAAGTATCTTTTATCTAAACAAGACCAAATGGCAAAAATCCACAATACAGTATTAAAAATATCCTTAAAAATAGGTTATTCACTTAAATGCAGTCTCTAGCAACAAACAACTCCACCTGGAGTTATTACAACATCGTGATGGAAGAAATCCCAAAGTACGGTGCCGACCGCGAAGTGCGCAGCGTCGGGCCAGGAGTCAAACAGACCCACAAAGAACAGTACCTTGGAAAAGCGATGAAAACAAAGACGGCTCACGACGTCGGGGAGGTGCGGCTTCATTGGCGCTGCGCGGCGTCGGTTCCTTACGACCCCAGGGGAGGTGACGTCACGATGGCGCCGAAACCACTGTTCCTTACGATATCGCGATGTCGATGGATTCGGGGTCACCCACCTCGAGGATCGGCTCTGCGATGATGAAGTCGGCTTCGGAGTCGATGCGGCACAGCAGCAAGCGTTGGGCCCAAGTCGCAAGTCGGAGCAGCGCTCACGACTTCGGGCAGGTTACGGCGTTGCTCGCTGGCGTCGATGTGGCACGGCAGCTGGCGTTGGGCCTACATCTCAAGCCGGAGCAGCGCTCACGGCTTCAGTGCAGGTTACGGCGTCGCTCGCCGGCGTTGGTGTTGCAATTTCCTTCTATAGCAGCTAAAACAGCAGTTCTAGATGCAGGCAGACAGAAGGGGTGAAGTCTTGGTGTCCCTGAGACTTCAGAACAGGAGGCAAGCTCAGTTTCAAGCCCTTGGAGATCTTTTCTTCAAGCAGGTGACAAAGCAAACAGCAAAGTCCTTCTTCTCCTTTCCTTGGCAGCAAGCAGCCACTGCAGGCCAACCCCAGACAGCAAACAGCACAGGGGCAGTATTCCTCCTCAGTTTCTCCGGCTCTTCTCCTTGGCAAAGGTTCCTCTTGATTTCCCAGAAGTGATCTAAAGTTCTGGGGTCTGGGTCCCCCTTTTTATACACACAAAGTCTTTGTTCTCTAAAGGCAGAGAGTGTCTGTACCTAGTCAAAACCAGTCTGTCCTCCCTGGTGCAGCTTCCTGGCAGGAGGTGGAGACAGCATTGTTGAAAGCAGACTTGGTCCAGGTAGCTGAAAGGAAATCTCCTCCCCCTACTCTCTATTCTGTGTGGGCTCAGGCAAGTAAAAGGAAATCTCCGCCCCCTACTCTCTATTCAACCCAGGTCCTATTCAGCCCAGCCCTGACTCATCAGACTGCTGGAGCCAAGGCCCTCTCCAGCCCCCTGTCACTCACAAACCAGACATGCAATACACAAACCTAGCAGAGGCATGCAGGATGGTTAGGCAAGAAAATACCTACTTTCTAAAAGTGGTATTTTCAAACACAGAATGTAAAAATCACCCACACTAAAAGATGTATTTTAACATTCTGAGTTCAGGCATATAAAACTTTATTTTCCTATCTTGTTCCTAGGGTCAGTTAGGTTTATAAGATGTTATAAACTAACTGCCCATTCTGGCCTATGGGAACAGATAGCCTTGCAATAGTGAAAAACGAAATTGGCTGTAATTCGCTATCAGGACATGCCACACACACCAGGGCATGTCCTACCTTATACATACAATGGACCCTGCCCATAGGGGTACCTTGGGCCTACCTTAGGGGTGACTAATATGCAGAAAAGGGAAGGTTTAGGGACTGGCAGGTGGGTGCACTTGCCAAGTCGACATGGCAGTCCCAGACTGCACACAGGCTCTGCAATGGCAGGCCTGAGCCATAGTTTACAAGCTGCTTCTGGGGGTGGCACAATCAGTGCTGCAAGCCCACCAGCAGCATTTGATTTACAGGCCCTGGGCACACATGGTGCACTGTACTAGGGTCTGACAAGTAAATCAAATAAGCCAATCATGGAGTCACTAATCCATACAACAATTTACAATAGGGAGCACTTGCACTTTGGCACTGAACAGCAGTGGCAAAGTGCCCAAAACATCTAAACCAGCAAAAACAGATGAGGCAACAGCAAAAAATGGAAGGGAGACCCACGCCAATGGTGCCAAGTCTAACAGTGGTGATAAAGTATGACTATGAAGTATAGTCAAAAAACCCACATAGAGTATACAGTAGACTTAGCGTGTGACACACAGAAAGGAAAAACACTGAAAGAATCAAGATAAAAGCCCTGCTGTAATATACGAGTCAGGAGCAGAAAAGAAATGATGAGGGTTTCTCAGATTAATAAACAAGAGCGCCCGGCCATGTTTAAAACAGACCATTTGTGGCTCAAACCACAGCGAAAAGCCACTTCAACTAAATGCGCCTATGATTCCAATGAAGAGCGCAAACCATAAATAGCAATAATATGTATCCATAGCAACAACATGTATTACAAAAGGAACATACGTGGCATCATTCGGTTAGCACACTCAAAGACCATGCGATGTCCGCAGCACCAAAATGCAGAGTGTACTAAAACAATATGCAGACTAAGACAACTACAGCCAAAAAAGCTGAGGTGTGGTTTAAAGGCCCAAATCAGGTGAAGAAAAGAGGGAATATGCTCGTACCTTACTCATGGAAAGACGCGGTCCCAACGTGGCCCCGTCCCCGTTCGCTAGTCAACTTCAGGAAGCTTCAATTGAACTTCTGTGTATGCATAAGAAACGTCCTCCAATTAGTGATGTGGGATGCATTGCGTGGAATGTACCGTGTCACAGAGGGCGAACAGGAGGGTGATGGGAAATGTAGTGTAGCCGGCAAATAGCTGCCATAGTCGGCTCGTGTATCAGTTGTACAATGTTTTATATATCACTTCGCACATCCCTTAGGTTCTGAGCATAAAAAAAACCATAAAAATAAATGGGAAACCAAATTGAACAACCTGTCAGTCTGTGATGTAAAACATTTGCAGTTTGCAAACATGTAGCATACTGCCTGAGGCTACAACATTCTGACCATAGCTAAAACTTTGTGTATGTTGTATAAAAGAGTTGGGAAAGTGACTTAGTTTACCTCAAAGAGATAATTTTTAAGGGCAAGACATAGAAAACCAAGGAATCTCATCATTGAGACCTCGACTGTCACTCTTAAGTCTAAAGACCCAGCGTTGCTCTTTTTTAAACTAGAATTGTGTCATATTGACAATTGGTTGTGAAGTGTCTAGTTTGTCCAATACTGTCCAAGTGAGTTCAGTTGGTCCATGATTCATGTCACGAAAATGTGTGGTCAATTTGTTGGTAGTTTCATTACATCGAATTGTACTCTTGTGTTCTGAGATGCGAAGTTGGCATTCTAAATTCTGTGCATGATTCTTAAACTTCTCAACATCTGTGCAGTTACGTCTAAGACGTAAAAATTGTCCAAACGGTAAATTGTCCTACTCATAAACAATCCTCCCCTGCATGCAGACACCATTGCACTCTGGTGCAAGGGTGCCTGCATTGGCGCTAAGTTGTGTAACTTAGCGCCATCGCAGGGGGAAACGCAAGGCTGCACCACATTCTTGTAAATATGGTGCAGCCTAGGCGTTTCAGAAGTGGAGGAGAGAGGCGTTAAGCCAGGAAGGCTAACGCCTCTCTCCCCCACTTACTTGTACATATACCCCTTGGTGTCCTTAAAACATTTTGATTATGTCCTACCTAATGCTCACCAGTATCCCTGCTAATAAGGCCCTTCTCATATGCATATTCTTCATAGAAGATATACAGGTGGTCTTTATGTCAGATGAGACCCTATGGACATTTACACCTTTATATAGAAACAGGAACACCACAGTAGTGGGACTGCATTGTGCAACAACACACCTGAATTGTATGGGAGATTTGAAGTTTTGATCGGTTAGAAGTTCAGGTTGTTACCAATTGAATTTATGCCACTTTCATATTTTTTCACACAGCACTGCGCTTCTGCATTATCATAGTAATTATTTAGTCATGCCATGCTACTTGATGTAAATACAACCTTGTGAGGTTATGAATACAAAATGTGTCTCCCACTGCATGTTTTTATGACTTAGGGCCTGTTTATAAGTTTGGAGGAAAGCACTCTGTTCATCAGTGTGGTGGAGGACATTATCTCCGCCATCCTGACAGACTACTGTCTGGCAAATTCAGAGATAACCGCAAGACCAGCAGTCATCTCTGTATATTGATAGGAACCACCGTTTACCAACATATACTTAATTTTTTTTGTTTTTCAGACACAAATTCCCAAAGTGGGTGTTTGTTTCTGTATATCAAAAAAATAATGGCCCCCCACACCCTGGTAGATGTCTCTCAGATTGCGACTTCATTATTTTTTTTTCTGTCCATCACATTCAGGTTTTCCTGGCAGGGACGGACTGAAAAGAAGACATTACACAATCCACCCTAGATAGTTCCCTTCTCCGTTGGGCCATCAGAGGAAATATTCCATTGATGAAGAAACTGAGCTCTATTGATGGATTACTTAAGGTCTGCCCATCTCAATGTGAGACAGACAAATCGATTTTGGCAGGCAGGGTGCAGTGTTGTATTTGCGATGGATTACCTTGTCTGCTAAACTCTAAGGGCCTCATTTATGAGGCCTCTTGTGCCATCGGAACATCACTTTTTGTGACGTTCCGAGGCTCAGAAGGCTGCGCCATATTTACAAGGCAGCACTAAGCTACTTTTTTTGGCTTAATGCTGCCTCGTAAATATTGTCCCCATTAACACAGTTTTCTATGTTAAAGGAGTGTGCAATGGGTGTTGCTGGGGGCGTTCCCAGCAACATCCACGGCATTTTGACACTGCCCCAGATATACGAGAAATCGTAAATCTGAGGCAGCGCCAAAAACTTACGCCTCCCCAGGGGCGGCGTGAGGGAGGCACTACGAGGAGAAATATCTTTATTTCTCCTCTTTTTTCCTTTTTCTATGTGTGCTGCAGAATGCAGCACACATAGAAAAAGGAAAAAGCCTCTTGTGGTTGTTTTTGTGCGGGAAGGTTTCCCTTCCTGCACAAAAACAATCATCCCCTCAACGCAGGCACCCTTGCACCATGGTGCAAAGGTGCCTGCGTTGGGCCACGGCAGCCTATTGTGTGCCGGCGCAGGGGAAAAGGACAGGAATGCGCTGTATCTCATAGATACGGCGCATTTCTGCCCTTTTATTTTGCCGCAGAGCAGCAGGAAGGCCTGCTGCGCTGCCCTACAGCAAAAACACATAAATGAGGCCCTAAATCGGGCTTTAAGTTGCACTGATATGTTTGGTATAATTCCACCTTATTATAGTTTGAGAAGAGGTGCCTTCGGCTAAGATCCCAGAAACGGGGGACTAGCAGTGCATGTTCCGTGGATCAGCCACACCTGCAGTACCCAACAACACAAATAAAGGCACTCAGGCTGCTTTTTATGTCTTGGAAGTTTGCTAAACCAGCAAAGGTATGAAAGAGTGCCCAAAGAGACTAGAAACCTACTCTGTGTAAAGGTTTCTAAAGCTCCCCTTAGACTTCACTGTATGATAAAGTCTTTTCACAGGGTGACCTCGTGAAGTGCGCAGACACTTCCTGACATATGGCACCTATGCAATGGTTGGTCTGTTGGTGGTTGGGTAGCGGCACCAGGAGCAGCAAGAGTGGTGAAATGTACTATTGGTCCATAGTTTGCTCTCAGAGGAGAACTGGGAGGGGAGAATTTTCGTCTGAAGTTGGTACAACCTGGACAAAGCGTCTGGCGCAGTAACGCGTAGACGCCGTCGACTGATACAAGTGATTCATATTCCACCGCACAATTTTTTTTCTTCTGCTTTGTGAGGGAAAAAACGAATAGAAGTCAATGTAACCTTTAAATTGGAGCCTGCTTTTCATAAGCTATCCGCGAGGCATTTAGAATTAAAAAAAAAATGAATGATACCATTTGCCGCCAGCCCACTGCAAGGTTCACAAAGCTGACTTATCAACCATTAGCAAGCCAAGATGACAGTTTAACACAATGACCCTCATTCAAACAATGATTGACAAAGGTGATCCTTTTCTCCCCTTTTCTAAGGGCAGCTGCTAGCTATCTGAGCGAAAAAAACATCATTTCAGCTTAGCTCCCGGCAGATTCGCAGCGAAAAATGGATCTTTTGTATGGGTAAAGAGAGGGGAAGTGTCAGCCGCCCTATCTGGAAATGCAGTCGGTTCTTTTTTGCGCAGCAGTGCTTATGCAATGAAAGGCAACCAGCGGTTGCTCAGTACTGGTCCAATGTGAGGGAGCTCAGATTATTCCCGGAATCGCGTTTGAAGGACAAGAATAGTTTCTGAGGGTGTGAAAGAAAAGTCTTCTCATGACATCCCAGCAATTGACACCACTTCCGTCTGAAGAGGAAGTCTCTGGGACTCAAAAGCGAATGCATTATAAAAAAATGGTCGCAGTTTATTTTCAGTAAAAAGTATTGCGTGTTCCGTTTTCCGCTATAAAGTCTATACAAATAAAGGCAATGCACGTGTCTATCACGTGACGCATTCGATGCGTCACTTCCTTTATACGTGGATTCTAAAGCCTCGCTTTACAACTCCCAGAAAAAAAGCTACGGCTCAGATAATGCCAGATTTGATAACAGAAGGGGAGAGTGCTGAACCTTCAGTTCTGTTCAGTCTCAGTGGAACTAGGCATGGATTAGTGAACTTTATATCTCCAAAGTGGCATTTATCTTCCTGGTGTACTCTAGCTCCCATGGTTCTTGTTCTACACTGGCGTTCGGGGCTCATATGAGCCATGCTGTTAGTATTCGTATCCTGTCAGCTCCTCTCTGCTCATCTTGTCTGTCTCTATGGAAACAAGAAACATCTCTCCCATTCTCACTTCACTGACACCCACTTTGGACTGGCTGCAGTAAAAACAATGCTTGGAGACTGGGCTGCGGCTTTGTGTATTCTCTGTTCCACAGTCAACCATTTCAATAGAGCATATAAACGAGCTGCCCTTCATGCACTCAATACAGTTGGAAACAATCATTGCCAAAGGCAAATGGTTTGGCTGTAAAAGACCGCATAACAGAACTGCCTGGAGGTGTCACACTTCCCATATTATGTGTGGTATGTATGTATTTTCCACAATAGAACGTTGAATTCTGGAACTTGCATCTTTGATTTTACCAACAAGCAAAGGCTTAAAAATTCCAGCATTTGCTGGCCCAATGCTGCGCATGTCAGGGAACCAATGGCAGATAGATAGATGAGCATATTTGCCTTGATATCATTTGAGCATATCTGTATGTGTTAACTTGTGTTTTATCAATACAAAGCAGGCCACTATAAATATGATAACTGCCTGTGAAATAGCCTCCTGCCTTTCTCTGACAAGAGACATCATGAGAACTCTAGGATATCACCCTTTGCCCGTCCACTGCACTTAAATATGTGGTCACTATTGCACATCACCAATATGCCTCGTGAACTGTAGGCCACTTTAGGACCGATTAATTAAAGATTGGAGCCAATCCAAACTAGTGCAAAGCCAAGCAAAGCCTCCCAAGGGTATTAAACTTCCAGAATTCAAGTTATTTTGATTTGGAAATGTGCTCTTTTCTCAGTGCAAGTAGCAGTTTGTGCTGCTTTATATTACTTTGTGTCAAGGGAGTGTTACTGGGGTGTAACTTGGGTGGATCAAGGCAGATTGCCATACTTTTTGACACAAACCCCAGTCTTCTAAGATAGGCAAACCGTACTTTGCAATAAAAACAAAAATACCACCATAAAGCTGGTACTAAAAGAGGAAATGTTTTAATTTCTTCAACAATCAACACATTGCATAGGTGCTGTAGGACACAACACACATCAAATGTGTCAGATGCTCCTGTGATTCCTCACTCAGTGATCTACTGAGATGCATCACCAATGTTCCTGGGAAAGGCAAAGCTCGGAACTCGAGCGCGCCGCCATTATGGCGGTCGCGCCGGTCCCCGGGCACAGGGGAGGTGGGGGGGTCACCGTGCACTGATGACGCAGTGCCCCACCTCCCCTGTCTCCCCCCAATCACGTTGCCCGAGTGGGCAGTGAACCGGAAGCACTTAGGTGCTTCCGGTTCAAACGCCGACGTATCGTTGTGGATGGACTAGTTTAGACCGGTCCACCCCAAAAGGGGTTAATAAAAGGCTGGGGGTGAGCCAAGAGCAGTCTCTTGCCTCCTCTCACCCACCAGCCGGCGATTTGGGCATTCTCCGCAGCGCGGACCAGGGCCATTGGGGGCCCGTCACAAATGTATTTATTTATTTTTTCTCTTCTAGGTGGCGCGATCACGGCGGAATCGAGATTCAGGACGGCGAGTGGAGCGTGGAAGGAGCGAGCCCGGCAGGAGCAGCGAGTTTGCGGTTTTGGCGGGCTTATCTGGCGTCCAGGACGGGCGGCGAAGGTGGCAGCGCGGACGGTGAGAGAGGTCCGGGAGGAGTAACGAAGCACAAGCGGCAAGCTGGGCGGGGAGCGCGGGCCTGGTGAGCGTAGGGCAGTGGAGCCTATGCAATTTTAATAAAGGGCTCTGCATCGGCTGATTCAGGCGTCTTAGAGTGGTGCAGTGCAGACGGCTCCAGGGGACGTCCTGTAGCCGGTTTTCTATTCACTATTCACTTCACTATTTAAAAAACGAAACGAATTAGGTGCCCGCATTTGCAGCTGTGAGGCTGCCATTCGATAATTTACCTACTGGGGGCAGGCCAGGCACTCGTTCGGTAACACAGTCAGGGTAGGATACAGCCGGACAACCTTAGGGGAGTGTGTTTTTGGGTTGGCACTGCGAGTAAACAGTGCCGGTTGGTCCAGCCCAGAGGGCTAGTGGGGGGTCTGCCAGGCGAGCGACACTGAAGGGCACGGTGCTCGAGTGTTCTGGGGGGGGGACATCCAAGGCATAGGGGTGACATGTCCTGTAGCGCTGGTGGGCATTTTTTACTCAATAAGGGTCACCGCTTTCTGTACCTGGCGGGTACCCACGGGGCTGTCTTCGCCTGTGTACTTGTGTGTGTTTTGTATTGCAGAGATAGTAGGAGTACCATGTTGGGGCAAGGACTAACTACATCGCACGCTAGGTAACAGTCAGAGGCGGCGGCGCAGGACAAGAAGGAGATCGTGGACGGCAGCACCGGCAGGCCTGCATTTCACCGCTTCTGGGAGCCACGCGAGTTGGAGGTTATCACCTGACCCACTGGACTAGCCGGTGGGCGTGGCTCTGGTTGCGGGGGTGCTGGGCCGGCTGGTGGCTGCTACTACTGCAAGGTAAGGGTTTGGGCAGAGTCTCAGACCTACGGGGCCACGGTAGCGTGGGTGGTCATTAATACAGCCAGGGGAGCCGATAGGGCGCAATGGCCCCTAAAGCGAGGCGGAACGAGAAGCGTTCTCGGACAGATACTATGCTGGAAGCCCTGATGCAGCAGGTTCAGGTAATGGGTCAAGCGTTGACTAGATTACAAGAGAAGGTGGATGGCACCCAGGGGGAGGAAGGGAGGCCCAGGCGAGTGATAGTCCCCCCGAGGACATTCTCCCACCCATTTCCAAATAGAAGTAGGCCCAGGTCGGGCGGGAAGGGGACAGGGGGTGCCCCGGGTCCGGCTCCAAGAGAGGGGTTACCGGAGCCAAGGCCATGCCCACGGGATAATACTGAGCCAGTGGCACCGCCACCCGTGGCCCCGGTGGGGGATCAGCCGCAGGCCCCGGCGGCTCCATTAGGGGGTGACCTAAGCGGGAACACACCAGATATAGCGGCCAATCTGGCAGCAGTCCTGCCATGGCTTGAGACTTGCGGGAACTGGGCCCCCATGGTGGGGGCAACTAGTGAAGGAGGGCACGCAATGAAAAGGGCCCGGCAGTTGTTGGCACAGTTAGGGAAGCCTAAGCAAAACGTGGAGCCAGCAGTACCAGTGGGGGGTGCGCCGCCAGCAGGTCCAGCACCAACAGGTGGCGGTGGATTGCCGGCACCGACAAGCGTACCAGTGGATCCTGGAACCCCGAAGGCAGCGGACACAGCAGTCACAACAGGTATAGCTAACGCATTGCCACCGTTAGGTTTGGGGGAACTGCGCTCTAGGAGGGACCAGTTGGGGCGACACTTGTCGCAGGACACTAGGGAAAAGATATGGAAGGGGCAATATGTGAGCATGTTCTCCTTACTGATTGATGAAGCCGAGAGGGAGGAAGTCAAGAAAAACAAAGAGTGGACACATCCTAGAGAATGGGCAAACATAATTCTGAAATACAGGGTGGAGGAGAACCTGGCAAATTGGGTACAGGGTTTTACTATTTACATGGCAATCATGCTAGAATGTTTCCCAGCCATGGGGTCAGAGATGGCATGCTACCAAAACAGAATTACGACAGCCCATGCCAAGTATGGGGGTAATGGATGGAAGGAATATGATAAGGAGTTCAGGAGGGCGAAAGCACTGGACCCCACATTAGGCTGGAATCAAACAGACATGTCCATCCATTTGAACCACTTAGTTCAGGGGGCCTCAGACAATAGCAGGGGGGGCTCAGGGTCAGGTCAGGAGCATGGTAGGTACCAGCCGTTTCATGCCGGCCCCTTGGGTAGCACGGGGGGCACCTCTGGGAGCGGGGGAGGCACAGGAAAAAAGGGGGGGTGTTTTGACTATAATAGGCGGACCTGCACTAGGGCCGCAGGCACATGTAAGTTCAAACACAATTGTGCATTCTGTGGCAACGCATCACACCCCGAAGCCAAATGCTTCAAGAAGTCCAGAGAAAAAGGGGGCAAGAAACAAGAATGAGAGAGTGCCCCTTGCGAAGGCCAGATCCCCCGTGCAGATTAGTGCTATGATACCATGGTTGAACAGGTACAGTTGCCCAGGGGCCGCTAAGACAATACGGGAGGGTTTTATGGAAGGTTTCAGAATCCCGGCGCCGAGTTATGAAGGGGTAACATATTGCAGGAACCAGGTGTCTGTCAGGGACAATGAAAGCGTGGCAGCAGCCAAGATTGAGAAAGAAGTCCGGTTGGGCAGGGTGGCTGGCCCATTTGATGATGTTCCCATGTTAGACTTCGTATGCTCACCATTGGGTGTTGTGCCCAAAAAAGAGCCGGGGGAGTTTAGGCTGATTCATAATCTGTCAGCCCCCAGGGGGGCATCATTGAACGACGCAATAGCGGATACATTGTGCAGTGTCAAGTATGCATCTTTTGATCAGGCGGTGGGCATGCTTCAAAGTATGGGTCAAGGCGTATTAATGGCAAAATCCGACATTGAGTCAGCTTTTCGGTTACTACCGGTGCATCCAGATGATTTTCATCTGCTGGGTTTCCAATTCCGGGGAAAATACTATGTGGACAAATGTATGCCAATGGGATGCTCAGTTTCCTGCGCTTACTTTGAGAAGTTCAGCTCTTTCTTGGAGTGGGTTTTCAGACAGGACACGGGCTACCAGTGGGTTTTACATTACCTGGACGATTTCCTCTTTTTGGCCGCGCCAGGGACAGGGGACTGCGGGACAGCCTTGGGGCATTTCTGCGATCTCATGCAGGGGTTCGGTGTACCACTGGCGCCAGGTAAGACGGTGGGTCCTAGCACACAGATCGAATTTCTGGGGATTGAGCTGGATTCAGTACAGGGCGGGTCTAGGTTGCCTGCTGACAAGGTGAGGAAGTTTGGAACGGCACTACAGCAATGCCTAGCTAAGGAGAAGGTCACGCTGCACCAATTACAGCAAGTAGTGGGGCAGTTGAATTTTGCGCTGCATATAATTCCAATGGCACGCCCCTTTTCACGCACCATCGCGCAGGCTATGACAGGTCTCAAGGAAAAACACCACCACACCAGGCTATCCGGCGAGGCCAAGCAGGACATGCTCATATGGATGGCATTCCTGCGCGATTTCAATGGGAGAGTGGTGTGGCCCAGCCCACCGAGGTCCAGCCCCGAGATGGGATTAATGACAGATGCGGCAGGAAGTGAAGGTTTTGGTGCTATCCTAGGGGTAGAATGGGTGGCGCAGCATTGGCCGGATTGGTGGGTGGACTCGGGGGTCACCAAGAACATAAGCTTCCTCGAGTTGTTCCCTATCTTGGTGGCACTGTCAGTTTGGCCGGACCAGCTGCGAGATCAAGCAGTGGTATTCTGGTCTGATAACATGGCAGTAGTAGAGTGCATTAATCAACAGACGGCAAAGTGCAAAATGATGCTGCGAATATTGAAAGAAATTGTTTTACTGTGCTTGCGATTGAACCTGCTCTTTAGAGCCAAACACGTGCCCGGTGTCTTGAACCATGCCGCTGACGCCCTCTCTCATTTCAAGATGCAGGTATTCAGGTCCCACCTCCTGGGCGCGGCAGAGGGGCCGGCACATTTCCCAGAACACCTTTGGCAGTTTGGTGCCCCCAGTTACCGGACCTCGTGGCAGCTAGCCTAGCACCCAGGACAAGGAGAGCTTACGAAGGGGCATTCTGGTCATACTGTCAGTTTTTGGGGGGGAGCTGGGAGCTCAGGTGGCACAACTCGGGGGCGGTGGTCGAGTACCTGAGTTTCATGAGGGACAATGGGCGCTCAGCGGCAGTAGCTAGGCGACACGGCACGGCCATATCCTTTTTTGCAAAGTGTAAAGGGGTGGGGGACCCGACGGCCAAGTTTGTGGTGCATAAGGCGTTGAAGGGCTGGGTGCAATTACAGGGGGCTCAGCCAGATGAGAGAAGGCCCATAGGGTTACAAACATTGGCACAATACTTGAAGCGCTGCAGGTCGTGTGCACTTCTCGCGAGGAGACCACTCTATTTCAGGCAGCATTTAGCCTAGCATTCTATGGCGCATTCAGGATAGGGGAACTGGTGGCTAGGAATAAGAGGGACCGGCAGGGGGGGCTCCAGGTAGGGCATGTCCAGGTCCTCAGGCATTCCATACTGATTTCTCTACTGAGATCCAAAATGGACCAAAGAGGAAGGGGTGAGGGCATAGTGCTACACAGGGTGGTGGGCAGTACCTGCTGCCCTGTGACCAGACTAGAGGCTTTCATGGCACAACGGACAGGGGCACCAGAGGGCCCCCTGTTGGTTCATAGGGATGGTTCGCCCCCCACCGTCTTTCAGTTTAAAAGGGTCATGGGTTTGGCCATGCAAACAGCGGGGTTAGATCCAGCCAAATTTGGGACTCACTCTTTTAGAATCGGGGCGGCGACAGAAGCAGTAGCCAGGGGTTTGAAGGAGGAACAGGTAAAAAGGATCGGTAGGTGGTCCTCTGACTGTTACAAGCGCTATGTGCGGGTGCATATGCTGTAAGCAATGAGTAGAGCGTTACACTGACGCTTGGTTCCTTTTTTCCGTTATTCGCAGTTTCTTCATCCTGTAACTCAGGGGAGAGGCTTGCGCCGACCTACCTTGTGGAGAAACGGACGTCACCATGTCACGCAGGGGGACGGCAGTCAACGGTTCAAGGACGTACAGCAGAAGTTATGGCCCAAGTTCACTCTTCTGCCCAAGAAGAACAAGAGGTCTGGATCATAGGTCATTCATATGTACGACGATTGCAGGCTTTCTTTTCAGGGGCCCACGAGGCCAGGGTGCCTCAGTGTGGGTCAAAGATAGTGTTCTACGGGCAGGGGGGACTGCGCATTAAGCATTTCAGGCAATTGGTGGACCGCGCACTAAAGAAAAGCGAGCGGCCCTCGGCGATCTGGATCCTACACTTAGGTGGGAATGACCTGGTGCACCTGGGGCGGAGGGTGGTCATTGAGGACTTACTCACGGAAATGGGTTGGTTGGCAAAGCGTTGCCCCAACGCCATTATAGTCTGGTCACACATGATCCCAAGGTTGCAGTGGAGGGGAGGGGAGTCGATACGAGCATTGAATCACGCAGTAAAGCGGATCAATAACAAATTCGACAAGTTGTTCAAGACGCCCAGACTGAAGGCAATAGGGCATGGTCTCATCCGGGGCGAGCAGTTCTTTGTGCAGGATGGGGTTCACCTCTCGACCAAGGGGAATCATTTCTTTATGGAGGATATCCTGGCATGGGTGGAAGGCGTACGGCGCAGGCCATGACCTTTCTACAAGACACAGGAGGGGAGGCCAGATAGTCGGGCAACTATGCTGGCCTGTGGCGGTAAGGTCATGATTGGTAAGCTTAGTTTTTGGTCCTTAGCGGGCAGCACCATAGAACTACTGGGGCAGTTACAGCCGGTCGATAGGCTGTAAGGGTGCGGGGGCCGGGGGAGTCACGCTTTCCAGTAGGCTGGTTGGCCACCCCCGCACACGCATGCGCAGCAGGGCGCAAGGATAACAATTTGCAGCGCCCCGTTTATGGTTTTGTAAGGCTCAGGGCGTAGGGGGGGCCCGGGGGAAAATATCCGTTCGATAAGCTGGACCCCCTACGCAAGCTTACTCCGGCAGAATTTCTGTAGTTTACCAGGATCTGGGCCGCCAGTCACTGACCTTGCCGTAGGCTCTCACAGGGTACGCAGGGAGAAAAGTATATATGCAGGTTTAGATCGCGATAGGAATGGCTATGTCTAGAAACATGTTAAGGTTAGCCAAACAACACCTTGTACCTATCAATGTATCAGGACTCTCTGCATAATTGTAATGTAAATATTAAATTAATGTGTTTTTTACATTTTGTAATAAATACAGCCGGGGGGTTACGCCCCCTAAATCCAAAAATTGTGTGGTTTGAAATGTTTGCCTTGGAGGAGGGATGGAACACACTACGAAGGCGGGGTCATAGGGCCACGTGCTAAGAGAAGGGGACTTAGGCAGTACCAGGCCATATGGGAAAGGCAAAGCTCGGAACTTGAGCGCGCCGCATTATGGCTGTCGCGCCGGTCCCCGGGCACAGGGGAGGTGGGGGGGTCACCGTGCACTGATGACGCGGTGCCCCACCTCCCCTGTCTCCCCCCAATCACATTGCCCGAGTGGGCAGTGAACCGGAAGCACTTAGGTGCTTCCGGTTCAAACGCCGACGTATCGTTGAGGGTGGACTAGTTTAGACCGGTCCACCCCAAAAGGGGTTAATAAAAGGCTGAGGGTGAGCCAAGAGCAGTCTCTTGCCTCCTCTCACCCACCAGCCGGCGATTTGGGCATTCTCCGCGGCGCGGACCAGGGCCATTGGGGGCCCGTCACAAAATTTTGTACCCACACACCATCCCCTAAGGCAGGCATTTTTCTTATGAGGAGACAGTCGAGCATGTGTTGTGTTAATTTTGCTTTCAGGTGATGCGAAATGTACAGTGTTTATATGTAATTTCTCTGACAGTCAATAATACCGTTATGTGATAAGTATTGTAAGATGTGATAATGTTAGTGTAGTATTGTGTTTTATAATATTGTCGTATTTAATATCTGTGTTTCCCTGGTCAGGCGGTAAGGTCATGATTGGTAAGCATAGTTTTCGGTCCTTAGCGGGCAGCACCATAGAACTACTGGGGCAGTTACAGCCGGTCGATAGGCTGTAAGGGTGCGGGGGCCAGGGGGAGTCACGCTTTCCAGTAGGCTGGTCGGCCACCCCCGCACACGCATGCGCAGCAGGGTGCAAGGATAACAATTTGCAGCGCCCCGTTTATGGTTTTGTAAGGCTCAGGGCATGGGGGGGCCCGGGGGAAAATATCTGTTCGATAAGCTGGACCCCCTACGCAAGCTTACTCCGGCAGAATTTCTGTAGTTTACCAGGATCTGGGCTGCCAGTCACTGACCTTGCCGTAGACTCTCACAGGGTACGCAGGGAGAAAAGTATATATGCAGGTTTAGATCGTGATAGGAATGGCTATGTCTAGAAACATGTTAAGGTTAGCCAAACAACACCTTGTACCTATCAATGTATCAGGACTCTCGGCGTAATTGTAATGTAAATATTAAATTAATGTGTTTTTTAAATTTTGTAATAAATACGGCCGGGGGGTTACGCCCCCTAAATCCAAAAATTGTGTGGTTTGAAATGTTTGCCTTGGAGGAGGGATGGAACACACTACGAAGGGGGGGTCATACGGCCACGTGCTAAGAGAAGGGGACTTAGGCAGTACCAGGCCATATATGAATTGAATCACCCAGTGCTCTCCTGAGCAGCATCACTAGTGCTTTCATGTGGCCTGATTCACAAAGGTAAACTTTTATGTAAGTTCACATTTTTTTGTGTATTCTCAAACTATGATTTAATAGTAAGTTGACGACTGCGGAGACTCCAAAGTTGGGGCAAAGAACTCTGCACATAAAAAGATAGACCTGTCCTATCTTTTTATGTGCGGAGTTCTCGTTGAGACTGTGGAAATTCGGCAGTCATAAACTTACTAATAACTCGTAGTTTATGTTTCCCAAAAAAAATCATAAACTTACACAAAAATGTATGTTTACCTTTGTGAATTCAGCCAATGGTGCATACCATTGTGGTCCCCTACAACGCACATCTTTTGGTCCTCTCCATCTTTATATTTAAACTTTGACAGTCTGTGCATGTCACCTTTTAACTCTGGATGCCTATCATCCTTTGCTACTCGTATTCATATCCTCCTGTAAAGGGTTACGTATGACTGTCTATGCACATTAATGGCTTTGGGTTTGTTATTCTGTGCACATGGGATAGATGGGTGGATGGATGAATGGATAGATGGTTTGTTGAACAGAAATGAAAAACACATTTCTTTATGAGGATGAAAATTTGACTTGTTTTTTGGTTTGCTGCTTTAAAGTATTCCCTTCTTTTTCCTTATCTTGCTTACTTAAAGTATCTGTGTCTTTCATGCACCTTATTAATACAATCGAAAACAAGACTTAACAAAGCTATGCAGGTTTGGCTTTTGCACAGTTCATACATACAAATGAATGCAACCTAGTTGCATATGTTCAGAAACCAAAAATGCTTCTCATGTACCAACTGCATCTATTTCAATTTATACTGTTCCTCTGCAAAATTTTCATAGATGATGTTTACATCACGATGCACGAAGTAAAACAAAAACCGATGAGCAGAATGATTTCAGTCACAAGTAGTACAGGGAAGCATTCCAGTCCATCATTTTTTCGTCCACTACACCTTTCATATGAAAAGTTTATTTGGTCCTGCTTTATAAGGAACAGTACAGACTAAACTGCCAGACCAGTTCTACTCCTGACGAGAACCCAAGCAACCACAGACTGGTTTCAGCCTAATCGGGCCTCATCAGTGGTGTTCAGATTAAATTCAATGGCAAAGTGAGCCCGAAGCTGTATGATGGGATACACATTAATAAGAGCCAAAATGGTAACATGCTTCCCCTAACATCTAAAAAGGGCTTATAGCCGAGGGGGGGGCATCCTTGAAGTCAAGAGGTTAAGGATGATCACCCACTGGTCATATTTTGCATTTTGTAGAACTCTTAGAGAGACTTGCTCAAAGTTTCCTCAGGAGTCAGCAAACCAGAGAGTCAGCAAAAGGTCAGAGGATGGTACAATGGAGTACAATACTGTACATTGCTTAATTTGAGCCGGTGGTTGCTGGTGGGGCCAGCAGCACTCATTTTCGGGGACTGACGCTTATTTTTCCTCATCAGACATTGATCAAGAGTAAGAGATGGAAAACACATAAAGGGGAAAGAAGAAGGAAAAGAAAGATGGAAAAAACATCACAAACAGAGAAAGCAGGAACCTGCTTGAGTGAGATAAAGGGGCGCAGTGTTTCTGGTAGTGGATAAAGGAGGCATGAGGTGGATTCAAGGCTACACAACCTTGGTATTTCGAGCGCCGACATTCAATACCTCTGGCCGCGGGTTTCTGGGCAGAGCTTTGGACACCAGCATTGATTATTTTACAAATTAAGCACTGGCCCAAGAAAGTATTAACTGTAGCAAGCTTAAAGGTGAGTGCGGGAGGCACTCTGTTTCACATGTAACATCGGACTACAAAGCTTTAGCAGCTATAAAAAAAAAAAAGGCTAGTATGCCTGAAATTGGCGAATTCTAATGGATGTCCATTGGAAAAAGGGGCATAATTCTGCCATTTGATTTCTCAGTGTATCAGAGGTCATCAAAGTTCCCCAGAGCTCCAAATACTTATGCAATGTTGACTCACCCAGTTTTCTAGATGGTGAAGGAAGCAAGTGATATATGTGTTAATTATATTTAAAGACTACTGTTTCAGATCAGGACACTTTAATTGCCCACAGCAAGTTCACTTTGAAAGACTATCACCTGTTTTTCAAAAATAGGAAAGACGCTGGGCCATATTTGTTTTACCCATAATTACGAACTGCGGGGGACCCTTCTGAACTATTTATTTGATTATAGGTTACCTGTGGGCACAGTACACCTTCAAAAATTTGTCATGATTCCTATGTTCAAAACGGAGACAAAATGTTTCAATAAAACTATTGTCACATTTTCATTTTGGAAATCATACGAAAATTCTTGGTTAAACTTTGACTTAACACATTAATAGACATTTTGGCTATGAAGTGGGCAATTGTGAATTATCAAGGCAGCATGGGAATTTTGAACCCGCTTTTAGATTAATGTGCATACTAAGAGAAGAAATATGTATATACCGAGAGAGGGAAATGAAAACTGGCTTTTTTAGTGTTTAATGCCACATTTGACAATGTTGATCGGACTTTACTAAGGGTGGTCCTCTGTGCACAAGATGTTCTCCCTGATCCAAAAAATGTCATATTTTAACTATACATTATTCTGCCTGAATAAGATTCGGTGTCTGCGGAGAATGTACCCCATTCTCTTAAGTAAACAAGGGATTGAAAAAAGGGTGCATGTCTGCTCCATCCCTGTTTATTGTTTTTAACCTCGATCTAATGTCAGCATTGTGTTTGGCTGTTCCTGATATTCCTGGGCTAAATGGATTTCATCGATTTTTAGCCATTAGTGAGTCACATTGCCTCTATAAAACTGTGGAATTAATTACAGGCAAGTGCAAGGTTATTTTCCTTTAGAGGAATGTCCATTGCTTTCACTTCTTAAATTACGATGTTCCAGCGCAGGCAGTCTCACTGTACTGGCCACTAAGCATTGGAACTTGTGCCCTTAAGAACCCATCATCAGCTTCACTCTTTTTGGATAGCCTTGAAAACTTGTGGTCTAATTTAGAGTATGGCAAATGGACTGTACTCCGTCAGGGTGACAAAGTAAAATACTCCGTTGTCCTGATGGAGTACCCGCCCGCCTTATTTAGAGATGTCTTCTGGGGTACCGGACAACTCTTATATTGGCACGAATCGCCATCACCTTGTTTCCCGTCAATGCATTGAAAGTCTGACATACAGCACTGTCAACATGATGTAGTCGTACGACACACTTTCAATTTCTTTTTGTATTTTCAAAAGAAAATCTCAAAGCAGGATTGTCCTTATGAAAAAAAGCAATGACCCCCCTCTTCCTGGAAGATTTTTCCCATGGCATGGGGGTTATTTACAAGATTTTACTATACTTACTGCAGGTTTTACCTAGCAGTGATGGACAGTGAAAACTGGCAATTTGACGGCCCCAGCCTTACTCTGTCGGACCATTGGAGCTGTATGTCAGGGGATGAGATGGAGCAGTCGCTTGACTCTAAATGAGGTGAGTGGGCCTTTAGTTTAGGGGAGAGGGTAATTCATCACAGTTGTGTCGGAGTGCCCTCTCCCCCAAACTATAAATCAGATCTTTTGCTTTTTCCCTTCTAATTCTAACTTTTATATTGTCCTCTGCAGTTTGTTCCTTTTGTAGTGCCAGGAACTGTTGCAGGTAATAGCGTGCTTTACAGAACCTTAAATATAAATAAATAAGAAAAAGATTTTGAGGCAGACTGTAGTGATGGTAAAGAATCAAATAAGAGTCCATGTGGTAGATAATCAGGTTTATTCCAGGTAAGTAAGTATCCAATGAAACCCCACCAGGAGCAGGTTCCTACCCGCTCAGCCTCAGCTCTCAACTGACATCAGGGAGTCAGGGAACATTCTAATGCATCATAACAATATGAACATTCTACAGGAACAAGTCAGAGGCTGTGAAGGAAGCAGTGCAGATACTACACATCTCCCTTTTTACAACAGTATTAAAAAGAAGTTTAAGGTGGAAACATATAAATAACAATAAAATAACAATGAACAATTAAGGAAAAGTAGCAACCAGGTAAGTAAGAAGAAGAAGAGTTAAATACAAAAGGTAATAAAAGAAGTGAGAAAAGAGTAGTGGTGAAAAAGTGAAAAGGTGGTAAGTTATGAAGTACGGTTTTAAACATATAAAGGATAAAAGAAGGAATGGAAGGAATGCAAACAAAAGGAAGGAGAAATAAGAAAGACAAAAGAATTTCTCTTTAAATGACAAGAGGGAACACATCTTCTCCTTAAAAGAGAAAAGAGAAGGAGATGACAAGGATGTGAACACCAAACACATAGTTCACGGTATCGCCAAGCACACCAATTGGCCAGACCGGTGCAATTGTGAACCAACGAACGAAATTTTGAAAGGTATAATCACAAAAATGATATACATGAATAAGAAAGTGCTCCCAAAGGAGAAACAATAAAAATCTCCAATAACAATGAGAAGAAAAGTGAGAATTCACACCTAACGGAGCACAAACAGAGGAAAACCTCAAAACAAGAAAGTGCTCCCAAAGGAGAAACAATAAGAATCTCCAATAACAATAAGAAGAAAAGTGAGAATTAACACCTAACGGAGCACGAACAGAGGAAAACCTCAATTGCCAGAAAGAAGAATTCATTAAGAATGAAACCTTTTTTTTTTTTTTTAAAAAGGTGAAAATCTGGCATATTAATCAAATCATGAATTAAACGCGTTCCGTGCACAGAACATCAAAACTCATGAGTAATAACTGTAATAATAATATTTCATGTAGCGTACGTCTACGCACAAGAAAATGTGTAGAAGAAGTAAATATATGTAAATTTCATGAAGCATCATGAAATTGTAAGTAGCATAGTAGAAATACAATGCGCAAAGTAAGGAAAGTAGTAGGTACCTTGAAAATTGACGTCAGCAAATGAAATATGAAACCGGTAAATGTAAATGTACTAACATCTAATACATGTAAATATAGAGCATTATGAAACAACATTGCATAGAATTAAGACTTGAACAACTGAAATGTAGAATCAAAGCAATGCGTAAAGTTATTAGGATAGGAATATAATAGTTATATCAGTAACTTTATGAAAATTATACCCACCTATGTAGCATGTTGGATAAAAAAGTAATCAATTTGAGCATAAAAGTAAAACACCAGAAAACATATTTAACACTATGTTGCACTAAAGAAATTGAACATCATGCATGAACAAGAATAAATGATTAGTAACAATTAGTAAATAATTCTAGTCGTAAATAAAATGTTCCTCTGGTGAACGAACTCTAACCGGATAAATTGAATGGTGGCAAAAATAAATGCATGTGTACAATAAAGGTGCAGTGGTGTCACAAATTAAATGTCCCTTAAAGAAAATAATAAATGTAGTCACCGTTGTCCGGAAAAGGGCACTAGAATGGAAACGGTCCAACGATGATCAATATGCTTGAAGGACAAAGATCAAGTATGGTGAATCCATGAATATTAGCCAAAATGTATATTCAACTAGAAACCAGTAGATGGCGCTGTTAAATAAATTTAGCTCATGTAGTAAGTCAATGCGGTAGAAGAAAATACTTGAGTGAATCACGAAAAAAGAAAAAAGAAAATCATCCATAAAACTACACAAGAGCAATGATGGGCACACCAAAGTCGTAGAAACTGGTATTCCGATAGATTTAAAATATATTTTTTTTTTTAAGAATAACTGTATTGGATGGCATCAGACTCACGTGACTTCACCATGTTGAAAACTTACACGTCCAGTTGTACGTCCTGTGCAATGTATTGTCTATTATAGTGGAATATTCCTGCCGCAAAATGGTGGGACGCAAATCACGTAGTGCCGGAAGGCTTTCGGTGCGCCAAAGCTGGAAAGCGTGGAAAATCAGCAAAAGGAGTGGAAGCGTCATGAATGGAGTCACGAGCTCAAGAAGATTTGCTCGAGGCGAAGGACGGCTCGCGCTGGTTCCAACCGACTTTTCAGTAAGATGACAGTTTAAATATTTTTAAATGAAAGTGACTCCACCGATGAATGAAAATACATAGAAAACACCATATGATGAAGCACACGATAAATTAAATATTGACTTAACTTGAAATTAAGGACGAATTTGTAATGTCCTCCAAATGTTAATCATACATGCACTTCAGTGGACGCTGGTCACAAAACAAGCACATCGTAATTAGAATTGCAGAAACACTGCCGTAGGTCGCTAAAACTGGCACGTTGAAGCGTAAAGCGACAGTTTCAAAAGATTGCAAGAAAAGCTGGCAGTAGATAATTAATTAATCACCAATAATAAACTTCAGAACCTCCTTGAATAGGTCAGAAGGAGAGGGACGCTTGTTTACTCAGGGAATCCCTATGTGAGAGAATAGGCGGAAAGGCAGGGAAATCCTCATCAGTTGTAGGAGAAGCACGATGGCATGAAGTAAATTTCATCAGGGACTGGCACTGAAGGATGAAGGCGACCGGTTGAATGGTCACTGGTGGGGTTCACATGATGGGGTGCCAGTATGCTTGTGAATAATAAATGAATGAAAACGAAATTCTTTACCTTGTAGTTTCGTGGTCTTGACAGTCAAAACGAAATTCTTTACCTTGTAGTTTCGTGGTCTTGACAGTC
Organism: Calotriton arnoldi; assembly: GCA_963921515.1. NCBI lineage: Eukaryota > Metazoa > Chordata > Amphibia > Caudata > Salamandridae > Calotriton > Calotriton arnoldi. Next base: position 430,881 of record CAWUFW010012829.1, read on the forward strand.
AAAACGAAATTCTTTACCTTGTAGTTTCGTGGTCTTGACAGTCCTTATAAGTAGTAGGCAGAAGTACATCCCATATCGTCGCCAAATTGTAGTGATGGTAAAGAATCAAATAAGAGTCCATGTGGTAGATAATCAGGTTTATTCCAGGTAAGTAAGTATCCAATGAAACCCCACCAGGAGCAGGTTCCTACCCGCTCAGCCTCAGCTCTCAACTGACATCAGGGAGTCAGGGAACATTCTAATGCATCATAACAATATGAACATTCTACAGGAACAAGTCAGAGGCTGTGAAGGAAGCAGTGCAGATACTACACATCTCCCTTTTTTACAACAGTATTAAAAAGAAGTTTAAGGTGGAAACATATAAATAACAATAAAATAACAATGAACAATTAAGGAAAAGTAGCAACCAGGTAAGTAAGAAGAAGAAGAGTTAAATACAAAAGGTAATAAAAGAAGTGAGAAAAGAGTAGTGGTGAAAAAGTGAAAAGGTGGTAAGTTATGAAGTACGGTTTTAAACATATAAAGGATAAAAGAAGGAATGGAAGGAATGCAAACAAAAGGAAGGAGAAATAAGAAAGACAAAAGAATTTCTCTTTAAATGACAAGAGGGAACACATCTTCTCCTTAAAAGAGAAAAGAGAAGGAGATGACAAGGATGTGAACACCAAACACATAGTTCACGGTATCGCCAAGCACACCAATTGGCCAGACCGGTGCAATTGTGAACCAACGAACGAAATTTTGAAAGGTATAATCACAAAAATGATATACATGAATAAGAAAGTGCTCCCAAAGGAGAAACAATAAAAATCTCCAATAACAATGAGAAGAAAAGTGAGAATTCACACCTAACGGAGCACAAACAGAGGAAAACCTCAAAACAAGAAAGTGCTCCCAAAGGAGAAACAATAAGAATCTCCAATAACAATAAGAAGAAAAGTGAGAATTAACACCCTAACGGAGCACGAACAGAGGAAAACCTCAATTGCCAGAAAGAAGAATTCATTAAGAATGAAACCTTTTTTTTTTTTTTTTAAAAAGGTGAAAATCTGGCATATTAATCAAATCATGAATTAAACGCGTTCCGTGCACAGAACATCAAAACTCATGAGTAATAACTGTAATAATAATATTTCATGTAGCGTACGTCTACGCACAAGAAAATGTGTAGAAGAAGTAAATATATGTAAATTTCATGAAGCATCATGAAATTGTAAGTAGCATAGTAGAAATACAATGCGCAAAGTAAGGAAAGTAGTAGGTACCTTGAAAATTGACGTCAGCAAATGAAATATGAAACCGGTAAATGTAAATGTACTAACATCTAATACATGTAAATATAGAGCATTATGAAACAACATTGCATAGAATTAAGACTTGAACAACTGAAATGTAGAATCAAAGCAATGCGTAAAGTTATTAGGATAGGAATATAATAGTTATATCAGTAACTTTATGAAAATTATACCCACCTATGTAGCATGTTGGATAAAAAAGTAATCAATTTGAGCATAAAAGTAAAACACCAGAAAACATATTTAACACTATGTTGCACTAAAGAAATTGAACATCATGCATGAACAAGAATAAATGATTAGTAACAATTAGTAAATAATTCTAGTCGTAAATAAAATGTTCCTCTGGTGAACGAACTCTAACCGGATAAATTGAATGGTGGCAAAAATAAATGCATGTGTACAATAAAGGTGCAGTGGTGTCACAAATTAAATGTCCCTTAAAGAAAATAATAAATGTAGTCACCGTTGTCCGGAAAAGGGCACTAGAATGGAAACGGTCCAACGATGATCAATATGCTTGAAGGACAAAGATCAAGTATGGTGAATCCATGAATATTAGCCAAAATGTATATTCAACTAGAAACCAGTAGATGGCGCTGTTAAATAAATTTAGCTCATGTAGTAAGTCAATGCGGTAGAAGAAAATACTTGAGTGAATCACGAAAAAAGAAAAAAGAAAATCATCCATAAAACTACACAAGAGCAATGATGGGCACACCAAAGTCGTAGAAACTGGTATTCCGATAGATTTAAAATATATATTTTTTTTAAGAATAACTGTATTGGATGGCATCAGACTCACGTGACTTCACCATGTTGAAAACTTACACGTCCAGTTGTACGTCCTGTGCAATGTATTGTCTATTATAGTGGAATATTCCTGCCGCAAAATGGTGGGACGCAAATCACGTAGTGCCGGAAGGCTTTCGGTGCGCCAAAGCTGGAAAGCGTGGAAAATCAGCAAAAGGAGTGGAAGCGTCATGAATGGAGTCACGAGCTCAAGAAGATTTGCTCGAGGCGAAGGACGGCTCGCGCTGGTTCCAACCGACTTTTCAGTAAGATGACAGTTTAAATATTTTTAAATGAAAGTGACTCCACCGATGAATGAAAATACATAGAAAACACCATATGATGAAGCACACGATAAATTAAATATTGACTTAACTTGAAATTAAGGACGAATTTGTAATGTCCTCCAAATGTTAATCATACATGCACTTCAGTGGACGCTGGTCACAAAACAAGCACATCGTAATTAGAATTGCAGAAACACTGCCGTAGGTCGCTAAAACTGGCACGTTGAAGCGTAAAGCGACAGTTTCAAAAGATTGCAAGAAAAGCTGGCAGTAGATAATTAATTAATCACCAATAATAAACTTCAGAACCTCCTTGAATAGGTCAGAAGGAGAGGGACGCTTGTTTACTCAGGGAATCCCTATGTGAGAGAATAGGCGGAAAGGCAGGGAAATCCTCATCAGTTGTAGGAGAAGCACGATGGCATGAAGTAAATTTCATCAGGGACTGGCACTGAAGGATGAAGGCGACCGGTTGAATGGTCACTGGTGGGGTTCACATGATGGGGTGCCAGTATGCTTGTGAATAATAAATGAATGAAAACGAAATTCTTTACCTTGTAGTTTCGTGGTCTTGACAGTCAAAACGAAATTCTTTACCTTGTAGTTTCGTGGTCTTGACAGTCAAAACGAAATTCTTTACCTTGTAGTTTCGTGGTCTTGACAGTCCTTATAAGTAGTAGGCAGAAGTACATCCCATATCGTCGCCAAATTGTAGTGATGGTAAAGAATCAAATAAGAGTCCATGTGGTAGATAATCAGGTTTATTCCAGGTAAGTAAGTATCCAATGAAACCCCACCAGGAGCAGGTTCCTACCCGCTCAGCCTCAGCTCTCAACTGACATCAGGGAGTCAGGGAACATTCTAATGCATCATAACAATATGAACATTCTACAGGAACAAGTCAGAGGCTGTGAAGGAAGCAGTGCAGATACTACACAGACCTTCCAAATTATTAAAAGATAGCTCTAAGTTATAGATTTGTTTCACAAAACTGGTTTATGGTTCACTCACAAAGGGGATTGGTAATTCCAAATAAAGAAAGTTAAATTTATTCTTGCCAATACAGACCATATTCTTTCCAGTTACAGCTTCAAAGCTGTGATAGGGACATTTGTCAGCATTGCTTCCTACACTCCAGGCAAAAGTTAGAGTCAAATACCCAGTACAGGGGAGAGTTGTGGGTTTAGCAAACTTTAATCCCTTAACCATATCAGTCAATGTCTTTGTACGGGGACTCTGTATCGCTCTAAATCTGCCCTGAGGTCTATCCTCAGGAAAGAACATTGAACTATGTATATCACAGGAAGTGTAGCCATAAAATCTGCTCTTTTCTGGATGTGAACCTGTACAAACTGCCTTGGTTAATGTATACAAAGAAAGCACTGGTAAGACTTGCATTATCAAGTATTTGTTGCAAATACGAAAGCCTGATCTGGCAACTAAAGATGATCTGTAACCATTATTTTGAGAAAACCTCAATCAAGGATTTTAACCAAAAGGATGGGCATGTCTTTAAGCCCATTGTGAGTCCACTTCAAATCTCTGCCAGTGTAGGAACAATTTGTTGACGGATCTACACCCCTACCTAAAATCGAGAATGGGGATCCTCCCACTGAAGCATTTTACATCAGAAGAGTACCAAAACCAAACCCAAAACTGCCACTTCAATTGTACAAGGGGACCATTAAAATTAAAAACTTTAAAAAAAAATTATATACACATTTTAAAGTTATATGATGATCCCTTTGACCACCTTGTTAACATCATTTAGGGTTTAGTTAAGGCACCAAGCCATCCAGTTATGTAAAACGTAATTATATACCACTACCCAATTGAGAACTGCCCACTACATCTGGAGAACCTGGATGCTGAGATCTAATCTGCCACTGATAGCACCTTAGCTGCCAAGAGACATTGAATAGCATCCAGTGCTGGTAGTTTAGGTCATCGAGGTGTATCAATATTTTGCAACTTATCAATTTGTATGCACTGAACTCTAAATATTTACCATTTATAGTAGTTACAGTCTTTCCTATTTTGACGGGGGGTGTTATTTGTAAATCTATTGTGATTTTATGGATTTTTGTATATACGAAATAAATCATTTGGTGATGAAAAACAGTCTGCACTCCGTTCCAAATGGCATTATTTGCACTCAAGATACTACTCAGTCAAAGCATCAAAGTGATTTCTCTAAAACAACCCTGTATGCATAGCAGAGAAGCAACATCCTCACTTACAAACACCTTATAGCAAAGTGAAACAGTCAAGAAATCTTTTAAATTCAACTTGCCTTCACAAACCAAGAAGCAAAATGATTCCTCAAAGCACTACCTGCCCTAGAATCTAACAAGAATTTTTCAATCTTTCCCTTCATTCTCTCCATAGTCTTACCACTCAACACAACCAGCGGAGGGAGCACAATTGAGGCATCTCAGCAAAGGTTCCCCATTGCATTCTAGTAAATGCAGCTCATGATCATTTCAGTAGCTCAAAAGTAGAGGTGTCACCATTATTTGGTGCAGCCCGAGCTGCTTTCCTGGACATTTGTTTCGGAGTGATTGCCCTTCTTCAGCAGGAAGTACCAACACTGCCTGCATCCAGTGATGGTGAACACTTCCTTACTTTCTTACCACAAACAACCAAGGATATTTTATGTTCCAATACAGTCGAGCAGGAAACTATACTCACTTTGAAATACTCTTTACCCAATGCTGTCTCTTGTAACAATATACCAGTAACTATTCTCTTGACACTTTACCAAAGCCTCTAATATCCCTTTTAACCTTTGTGCTAGGGGTGAAGAAAAACATTGCTATTGGGGTAGAAATAGGGAGAGTCATGGTTGGAGGTAAAGCCAACTCATTGAAACTTACTGATGGATATCACTGGTACTGCTGATTCTTTACTTACTGGCGGTCTGTCCTACAGGGCATCTGCTTGTTAAATATACACAGTTACAGTGACACAGTTTCTTTTAAAACTAACGGCCAGATCTAGAGTTTGGTGGACAGTAGTCCATCTGTCAGGGTGGCAGAGACATTATGTCACCCACACTAACAGACTACTTGCTGCCAAATGTAGAAATCATTACTGGCTCAGTGGTGATCCCTGTAACAACTCAGGAATTGCCATCATGGCAGTTCTATGCTAGCATCCAAAGAAACAAACCAATTGACCCAGCTGGTCTCTAGGGACAAAACAAGTTAGTGGGCCATTGCCGCTGTGGCAATTATGTGCTACGCAAATTTTTTGAATAGCAAAGAATTCAGACATGGCACCATTAGACAAATACTCAGGGCCAGATGTACGAAGCTTTTTTCAGCTCGCAAATGGCCCAATTCACAGAATCAGGACGTTTGTGACCTGAAAAAAGAATTTTTAAATGTACAAAGCCCTATTTGCAATTCAGTAGGCTATTACCGAATCTCAAATTGGGTTTGTGAATCGCGATAAGGAAGGGGCGTGCCAAGGGTGTCCCTTCCTAATACTGAGTCGCAGGGTCATGCACGAATGTTTTGCAACCAGAATGCGGTCGCAAAACAATCATACTTTACCGACTCCGTGAAGGAGGTGGTAACCCATTCACAAATGGGAAGGGGTACCCAAAGAACCCCTTACCCTTTGTGAATGTGGGCGCCAACATTTTCTAAGAGCAGGCAGTGATCCCACGGACCACTGCCTGCTCTTAAAAATTGAAAAGGAAACTTTTCATTTTTCTTTTTTAAATGCATCCCATTTTCCATTAAGGAAAACGGGCTGCATTTCAAAATAAAAAACTGCTCTATTTAAAAATATTTAAAAAGTATATTTGGTGTGATCAAATAACACTTGGTTAAGTGTGAGGGTTTTTCAATGTGATAAAAGTGTATTACTAACGGTGACCTTCAATTGATTACAGTTGTTGTCCCTTTCAGCTTATTCCATTTGTTGTATGTTGATTTGACGCACGTTGGTTTGTCTTGTTTGTTGCTTTACCTATGTTGATATGACTGAACCACACCTAGTGAGCTACACTAAAGAGGAGATAAACAAATTATTGCAGATACCTTTCTTGCTGGGAGGAGAACAGGTAGGGGAAGGCGGCTTAAGTACGGATAAGGGTGAACGACTAAAACAATTGAAGAAAAAGAACATTAGATCCTAATTACACGCTCAAGTTCTATTGGAACATCTAAGGAGTAACACTATTCCAGTGGGCTTACAAGTTAAGAACATTCCTGTTATATTTGTTACGGATAAAACATATCTATTGGACTTCAGTGGTGTGGGCACTAAATGCTCTAGGGACTGGATCATCCTATCGATCCAAACAGCATTTAGGATTAGTGAGGAAGAACTTAAGGAGATTAAGGCACTCGAAGAGGAGATCGGAGGTGTCTCCACAATTACCGATGCTAAATCTCTTCTAGAATCTATCGAGAAAACGATAGCAGATTTTAAAGTGCATACTACGAATCAAAAAACATCTAAGGTGACCAGAGACATTACAAACTTTAAAATTGAACCTGTGTATCCCTTTTTAAAAGAGGATTTTTACCAGAATAATAGCCCAAGCACTTTAAACCTACAATATAGGGGTAGGTCCAGAAGGAAATGTATCACTTTTTCAGACACTTCGTCCGATTCTGAGGGATCTTCCAACTACTACCAACCATACTATCAATACCTCCGGGCCCAACCTTTTTTAGACAGAGGGGGACAGAGAGGCAGAGGGTTTGTGGGAGAATGGAGAGGACCAAAACCCAAACTCCAATCGAGAACAAGGGTTTTTCAGAACGAGACGGAGGGTATACAGGCGTTAGATCCCGAGACGAACCCCATAATGCAACTTAGTGATGAATCTATCCCCATTTATAATCTCTCTCGATACATCCTAAGTATTGCTGAATTGAATATACTACAAAAGGGACTATCATTTGTCCCAAAAGCCCCACCTAATCCATTTGAGACTAAGACTGAAGTATTGCAATTTTTACGTAAAGTAAGACTTCAAGTATACTTCTCAACAGCCAATGAAAATCTGGAGAACAGTGTGACTGGCTTTAAAAATAAATCTTTGTTTTGTCCGGAAAGTGCGGTCATGCCCATGGCAATCCTAGCATTTGAGAATCAGACACTAAGAGAACTCGATGACCTCAATGATAGAAATTTCCATTATAGACCAAATTGTTCGAAAGAAGAAATGGAAGCAGTGAGAAATTTAGCTGAGAACCCGCAGTTGGTAATTAAACCAACCAATAAAGGCAGAGGAATAGTGCTCTGGGAAAGTGAGTCATATGATAAGGAAGTTGCAAGACAACTTAGTAATGTGTCCCATTACCGCCCGATTCAGGATAACCCAACTCCTAGATTAAGAGCACATATTTTACATCTTAAAACAGAGGCATTAGAAGGAGGGTGGATTACCCGGAAACAGTATGAGTTTTTGAACACCAGCTCCCAAAAAACACCAAATATGTATATTTTACCTAAAATACACAAGACTAAAGAACAACAGCCAGGGAGACCAATTTTTTCGGCATGCGGTTCCCTTCTGGACCCTGCTGCGAAATATATAGATTTTTTCCTCAAACCATTTGTGACTCAGACCAAAGCTTACATTCGTGACACCATGGATCTAATAGCGGAGATAGAGAATCTTCCATTTGATGAAGACAATCAGTTGTTGGTATCTTTCGATATCGAAAGTCTTTATACCAACATTCCCCAAGATGAAGCTTTGCCCGCACTTGAAATGGTTTTAAATAAGAGAGAACAACCACACCAGGTACCTACGGAATTTATCACAGCATTAGCCACCTTATGCCTGAAAAATAATTTCTTTATGTTTAAGGACGACTTGTTCTTACAGGTCAACGTGGTAGCTATGGGGTGTTGCTTCGCCCCAGAGATAGCGAATCTGGTGATGGACTGCTTTGAAAATCAATATATCTTCAATGAATCAAGTGGTTTTAAATCGAATATCTTGCATTGGATGCGATTCATTGACGATATTGTGATGGTATGGGAAGGAGATCAGAATACCCTGAACCAATTCCATGGTTGGCTAAACTCCAGGACACAGGACCTTAATGTGGTAGTAGGGTAAGACAGGAACACACAGGAACGTCGTATGTAGTCCAGTAGAGCTTTATTAAAATAAAGCTAAAAAGATAAAAGCATAAGAGAGCCCACAGCAGAAACTCTAGCACGAACAAGTGACAAGCAGCAACTGCCGTGGGAAGGGTGGAACATAACACGACACAATGCAATGAGAGTTCTAGATACAGAATACTGAATATTAAAGGAACAGAGATAAACATAGTAAGTAACTTACCACATACCCCCCCATGAACAAAAAACGAATACAAAACATAGTCTTGAAATTTGATAGGTAACTTACAAACCCGCTGATTATGTGAAGCTCCACTCTCAGGTGAAGAATGAGAATGGGAAGGTGAGACAGCACTTGAACGGCATGAAGATGGAGCAGGTGTGATTGGGACAAAATTGTCAGTATGAGCAGTTTGGAAATTGGTGATGTCAAAACCAGGACCAAAAGTGAAATCAGAATCATCTTCATCAAACCTGTTGGCATAAACTTTGTTAAAGATCTGAACCTGAGTGTCTGCAATTTTGACGACATTGTTCTTGTTCCACCAACCTCTGTTTTCTAAAAGAACAGAAGGCTTGGTGACTCTGATAACACGAACAGGCAGTGTAAATCTAGACTGACCTTTGCATACCTTATAGGGTTTCTTGATGAGAACCCAGTCGTTAACTTTAAGATCAGGACCTTGGAATCTAAAAACACCATCATAGGATTTCTTTTGCAGTAACTGATTTGTGGTAACTGTGTTTTTTGTTAATTGGAGTTCTAGCAAAGCATTCCTTTTTTGAGACAAAGCAGAACCTACTGCTAAGTCATTGAACCATTTAGGCATGAGTTTAGATCTAGCTTCTCTACCCCTGAGAGCACTGAAAGGTGTAACATTAGTGGTGGAATGAGGTGTTGTCAGATAAGCCCACACTTTACTTTGCAAGAAATCACCCACATCGACATTGGATGCAATGGCAGTCTGAACTCCTTCTTTTATGAACCGGTTGGCTCTCTCGACAAGTTCATTTGAGGAGGGACTGTATAAGGCAACGTGATAATGTTTTACCTCAGAATTCTCCAGAAGACCATTATCCGTGACAACACAATTAGGAGTGCCCTCAATCCTAAAGAGGCTTTGAAGGAATGAAACAACAGTGGAGGAATTGGCAGATTGAACAAAAGAATAATAAATCCACTTGGAATGGTAATGGATAGCAACTATACAATATCTTTTGTCTGAGGGTAACAAAGTGAAAGGCACAGAAAAAGTCCAAGGCAATTTTATCCCAAGGGAGATCGGGAAATGGCACTGGGAACAAAGGTTTTTTGTTGGTTTTCCAGTGTTTGTCAGAGACAACACAGCTAGGACAATTATCCACAAAAAGAGCTACTTGTTTGTCTAAGCCTGGCCACCAGTAGATACCTTTTAATTTTTTGCAAGTGGCAGAAATGCCCAAATGACCTTTGTGAGCAATGTTGATAATTCTTTCTCTCAGTGAAGCAGGAGGAACAAAAAGACCATTCCTGACACAAACTCTGTTTTCAAACGACAATTCCTCACTGATTTGTGCAAAACATTTTAAATCATTACTTAAGCTTTTATTAGCAGGCCATTTACTCTTGATGAATACATCTACTTTTTTAAGAGTCTCATCCAGCGCCATGGCTGATGCCCATTCATCTTGTGAGATGCTGCCACAACACATGGAAACAGCATCTATTAAACCAACAACACAATCTTTGTGAAAATTGTCTTCACCTTCGCTACAATCAGGAAGGGGAATGCGAGAGAGACAATCTGCTCAGACATTTTTACCTCCTTGAATGTATTTGATAATGAGATTGTACTCCTGTAGTTTAGAAAGTAACCTTACTAGCCTTGCAGAAGATTTACCTAATCCATTACCTGACAATAATGATACCAAAGGCTTGTGATCAGTGAAAACCTCACAACGAACTCCCCAGATGTAAGTTTTAAACTTCTGGACAACCCAAACAATGGCAAGAGCCTCACATTCAATTGTGCTGTAATTACATTCAGTGGGTGTCAGGGCACGGGATGCAAAAGCAATAGTGTTCTCTTTACCATCCACCCACTGTCCAAATACTGCACCAAGACCTTTTTGACTTGCATCCACGGACATGAAAGAACTAGCATTAGGAACAAAAGGGTGCAATGCTGGTGCGTTTATAACTAAAAGCTTCACCTTCTCAAAAATGTCTCGAAGTGTGTCAGTCCATGCAAATTTACTACCCTTTTTAAGGAGACAACTTAGAGGTTGGACTAACTGAGAGTAACCAGGAACAAACCTAGCATAATATTCACAGAGTCTAAGGAATGATCGTAAGGCATCTTTATCAGTAGGAGGGGGAGCATTACATATAGCTTCAACATTGCAAAATTTAGGTTTGATACCTTCACTTGAAATCAAATGTCCAAGGTATTCAACCTCGTGAACAAGTAGTTTGCATTTGCTAGCTTTTACAGTCATGCCTTTATTTTGCAAGATCGATAGTACCTTGTCAAGAATAAGTAGATGTTCCTCCCTGGTTTCTGTATGGACTAAGATGTCACCTTGAAACGCTTGCACTTGTGGAAGGTCACCAAAAATGTTGTCCATAACCTTTGAAAAACGCTCGCAGCTGAAGCGAGACCAAAAGGTAGCCTCAGATACTTAAAGGCACCAAAAGGAGTCACAAAAGCAGTGAGCGGGTGACAACTTTGTGAAAGTTGGATTTGGTGGTAAGCGGAATGCAAATCGATTGTAGAGAAATATTTTGATTTACTGATGTTGGCTAACATTTCATGGATATGCGGTAAACGGTGACAATCGACGAGGATATTTTGGTTAAGAGACCTTAAGTCCACACACAACCTGAGATCCCCAGTCCTTTTCTTCCGTAAAACCACTGGAGAGACCCATTCAGAGGCATCGATAGGGGAAATGATACCCTCGGACTGGAGATTGGATAGTAAAGATTTTAGATCATCTCTGACACTGAGAGGCACAGGTCTGACTCTATGTACAATGGGAACAGCATATTTCTTGAGTAAAATGGTATGTTCATAGCCTTTGACAGTACCTACAGAATTTTTAAACACATCGGGAAAATATTGTACAAGTTTATCAACAGTAGAGTCCAGATGATTAACGGAGAGGATGTTGGAAGGAAGGTCACCCAAAATAATGGGAGGATCTTGCCCGGGACACAGAATGATGCCTAGGAGAGCAAGATCTTTCCATCCTATAATATCCCTTCCTTTGACTGCCACATAAATCTTAGTCTTAGCAGACCTGCCTAAGCATTCAACCTTGTTCCAAAAGTAACCCAATAGATCAATATCTTGTTCCCCAAAAGCTTTGGGACTGATATCAGGAGTAATAAGTGGCACACCATTGGGCCATAATTTGTAAAATGTGAGATCTGCAAGGATAGTGACAGGAGCACCTGAATCTGCCATAGCTAGAATAGTTTTACCATCAATAGAAATATCAACTAACGGCCCTTTAATAGGCTTATCAGAAAACTCAGGAACATCAACAGTGACTAAAATGTTAGAAAACTGGGAAGTACAGTCTTGGACCTCAGGAGCGTCTACTGAAATATTAGAAATTCTAACCCTACTGGGGTTACTGTTGGATGCTGTGTTCATACCTCCCCTACACACTCCTTGAAAATGTCCAAATTTCCGGCACTTAACGCATTTTGTCCCTATGGCTGGGCAGGTAGGGTTGTTTCCTATGTGGTTTCTGGAACCACTACGAAAACAAACTAATTGGGTTCTGAAAGGTTAATTTTTAGAAAACTTTTTGTCAGAATTTTGCTTCGAATTGATGGCACAAACAACATTCTCAACAGAAACAAAATTCATAGTAGGAGGAAGTGCAGGATGCATGGTGGACTGTGTGGGAGAAACAAAAACTTGATTACTAGATAAAACTTTAGATGTAACAATTGATCTCTCAATGCTTTTAGCAATGTCAATTGTCTCAGCTAAAGTGGGATTACGAGAGGTAAGAAGACGCTCTTGGATCTTCTTGGAGTAACAATAGAAAACAAATTGGTCTCTTATATAAATGTCAACATTTGTACCAAAATCACATTTCTCAGCCAAAACCCTTAAAGTTGCTATATAATCCTCTGCTGATTCTTCAGAGGATTGTTTACACATAGCGAAATTAAACCTCTCTAAGAGGACACTTGTGGAATCAGAATATTGCTTTCCCATACGTAGCTTGGCTTCAATACAAACGTTCCACACAGTATCTTCCGATGTAGGTGCAGGAAAACATGGAAGATTGTCAAAAACTCTGCGGCCAGCTACCCCCAAATGATTTATTAACAAAGCCAATTTCCTTGAGGGAGAGTAACCATCGGCGTCAATTGCAGTAAGATAATTTTCAAAATCCTTCAACCATTCTGCCCATTTCAAATCAGGTTTGCCTGGTTTCTGCAGGAACGGTGCAGGCTGAATGACACCTTGAGCAGTTGCCATAACAAGGTATGGCAAAAGGAACACGAAGAGGAATTAAATGTACTCTAGAAATTGTAAAATAAATGGTGTGTGAATCACCGAAGCGTAAGGTGTCACACAAAGAATTAAATGTATTGCAGAAATTGTAAAACAAATGGTGTGTGAATCACCGAAGAGTAAGGTGTCACACAAACAGCATGTGAACTCACTCACTTGTGTGGCAGGCGAAGATGCATAGGTGTGCAAGACATCGAGTACTGCGCAGCACACAGCAGCAGACGAAATCGCCACAGATGAGGATGGTGTGCGAATCACGGAAATCGTTGGGGTAAAGTCGAAAGAAAACGGAAGACAATCGACTTCACGACTTACCCAAAATGGCCGCTGTGCGTGTGACGTCAACACGCCTCCCACAATGCACAGCGGGACTTCCTCCGTATTGCAGTGACGTGGGAAGATCAGAAGAATGGAAGGGAAGCCAGAACTTCTAGGCTCGAGGGATCCAAGATGACGAAGGCAGGAGCGAGCAGCGCCGCAAGTGATGGTTTGAAAGAGGTCGCGCGTGGCAACCAACGGTAAGGTAGTAATAGGCAGCAGGAAAAATCTGAATTTGACCCACCTCTCAGAATGGCCTCAAGAATGTCCTGGCCAGGGTCGCAGAAGTAAACGCAGGAACACGAACCGGTGGGCTCTAGCAGAAAAAATTGGATGACGCAGGAAATTGATTAAATTCACCCCACTCCTGGTACCAAATTGTGGTAGTAGGGTAAGACAGGAACACACAGGAACGTTGTATGTAGTCCAGTAGAGCTTTATTAAAATAAATCTAAAAAGGTAAAAGCATAAGAGAGCCCACGGCAGAAACACCAGCATGAACAAGTGACAAGCAGCAACTGCCGTGGGAAGGGTGGAACATAACACGACACAATGCAATGAGAGTTCTAGATACAGAATACTGAATATTAAAGGAACAGAGATAAACATAGTAAGTAACTTACCACATTCAGGGGGTCATTACAATAGCGGGCGGATTGCCACCGCCCATATGGCGGTGGCGATCCGCCCGCTATTTCCCACCGCCCGCCTCACATTTCCCCACCACCATATTAGTATGGCGGTGGGGACCCAGGCGGACGGCAAGACCGTCCGCCAGTTTTCTGCCGGTCGACCATTCGACCGGGCGGAAAAGGGGCTGGATATGGTGGCGGTGTCTGCTAGACACCGCCATTCATATTATCACGGGCAGCGGTGCAGGGCTTTCCATGGCGGAGACCCCGCCATGGAAAACCAGGCAGAGTTTGCTTTCGGGGGCCCGTTGCAGGCCCCCAGGGTATTGGGGGGGGTGGGGGGTGCACGTACCCCCCTGCATTGGCATGGACATGGTGGCAGGCACAATGCTGGGAATGGAGGATGCCACCGCCGCGGTGGCATCCTAATCGCCGGTGTGGGACTGCCGCACCCCTGGCGGATGGTCCCGCATTCCATTACAGTGGCGGGCGGACCTTGTCCGCCTGCCATCGTAATGACCCCCTTAGATTCACCATCACATCCAGCATGAAAAGATTAATTTTTTAGATGTCTGGATCATGAATAAGGGAGGTAAGCTAGAGGTTCGCTTATTCACAAAACGTATAGATTGGAACACACTTCTCCACTTTTCTAGTGGGCATCCTAGGAGCCTTAAAGAAAATTTGCCCTACGGGCAATTTCTTAGAATCCGACGCAGCTGTAACAACAAAATTGATTATTTTCGTAATGAAGAAATTTTGCAGGGTAAGTTATTGGAGAGAGGCTACCCCAAGAAATTGGTTAAGGCAGCTTTAAAACGAGCTCGGTTTACCCCGAGGGAGGAGCTACTGATCGCTAAACCTAAACCTGAGACTAACCCTTTGACATGTGTGCTGACTTACAGCTCGAAGGCTAACAAAATCAAGAAAATAATCCTAAGAAACTGGAGGCTAGTGAGACATCTAGGGATTCCGAGGCCGTTATTTGCCTTTAAGAAAGGAAAAAACATACGACAACATTTGGTTAAAGCAGCACAACCCACATCCGCCAGCAAGGATCTTAGAGGGATGTTGGGCCTAGCACTGTTGGTGGGGCATTTCAGGTGCAACAATTGTGCAGCATGTACCATGACGAAGGATTCGAGATTTGTTATGTTAAACAACCAAAAACATGTGCAGTTTGACTTCTCTAACTGCAACACCAAAAATGTAGTTTACTGTGTGACATGCCCATGTGGGAAGATATATATAGGCCAGACAATGCAACCAGTTAAAATGCGCATTTTACAACATAAATCTAGGGTGAAATGTAAGACCCAGGGCGCTCCGTTGGTTGAGCACTACCAGGCATGTAACCATGATGAGAATTATATTTTTTGGTCAGTCTTACTGGTGGTTAAGCATAACAACAGAGCAGGTTTACAAGCTCAGCTTAACAGAAAAGAGGCTAGGATGATTGAGAAATATAAGACAGCTGTACACAGTCTGAATGACCGGGATGAAATCTGGGCATTGATTTAAATCTGAAACATTGGGGATTTGTTTGAATATGGATCCAGCCACTGTAATTTTTCTCCCGTGCATGATGAAGTACATTTGTAGGAAATCATCAGACTGATTTGGGAATAATGTACACCATGAAATGAGTAACAATTTGAGTTATAACATTGATGGGAGAATGTAATACCAATGTATGCCGATAGGATGGTAATGTTCTTTGACAAATTTACTGTGTATAAGTATAGTGGTTTATTAGACAAAGAGTTGGGACTATATTTTGTCCTTATTTTAACCTCATTTATGAGTACATAATATGGACTATGGTTTTTTCCTCTTCTTTATTGTTGTTCACTGGGCTAATTACAGGGCTTGCTGTAAAACGGGGTCAAGGTGTTTAATTATTTTATCTATACATGCACAACTTCTATATTTCTTCTTCTCATTTTCTTATTTATTTATAATATCCTAGAATTCACTGGGGAGGCACTGTCACTCTATGCCCTCTTGCCGTAGTAGTAATTAAGACCTTAGAACCACTATAGGGAGGTATCTCTTCATTTAGAGAATACAGGTTGAACGGAAGTAACTCTTCCGGTTCTACCCGTCCCATGCCCACGTGTCTTTCCTCTTCTTTATTGTTGTTCACTGGGCTAATTACAGGGCTTGCTGTAAAACGGGGTCAAGGTGTTTAACTATTTTATCTATACATGCACAACTTCTATATTTCTTCTTCTCATTTTCTTATTTATTCATAATATCCTAGAATTCACTGGGGAGGCACTGTCACTCTATGCCCTCTTGCCGTAGTAGTAATTAAGAACTTAGAACCACTATAGGGAGGTATCTCTTCATTTAGAGAATACAGGTTGAACGAAGTAACTCTTCCGGTTCTACCCGTCCCACGCCCACGTGTCTTTCCCGGATATGAGCAGGTTACTCGTTGCTGTAATCCTGGCGCCGATGGAGTCCGCGGTGAAGCGTTCCTTGCTCATGCGAAGATTGTTGTGATACGGAGACACGTTCGAGTGGGGGTGAGTTTCAATTTTCACTAAATGGCATTCCTGCCGGTTTCATGTGGATATATATTGACGGGAGCGTTCTCCACTCTATTACAGCGGCCATACCAAAAGAATCTACCGGGCATTTTAGGGTCCAACATTTGCCCATCACCGGAGGTACATCCCTTTTGAGGATTTTTTCAGGTACACTAATTTAGCACAACACCTTGGCTAGCTTACACAAGACTGTTATATTACTAAATGTTTTTTGACGCAGATCTGGTTTTGTTTTATTTTGGCCTTAGAAGTGGGGCAGTATTTGAGCAACTGTGACGACGTCTTTCGACGCAAGGAATTGCTTTGCATTTGAACTCCGGCAATTCTACGATAGTATCTAGCAGTAAGTGTTTTGCACCTCAGGCGGGACGACATTTAGAGTTGGCTTTTTGGAGTAGGAGATTTAGTAATAGGGTTCACAGCAGGTTGGGAATGATTAGGTATACCCCCTTTCTATCGCTGACTAGTTCTGAGCACTTTGTGGTTTGATGCACTTAGATTCTTGACGGTCTTTGAATCTTTTCTTTTCTAGATATGAGGGAATTGGTATAGACACGTGTGGTGTCTTCCTTTTCTTTCTTTCTTTCTTTCTTCTTTTTTTTGATGCCTCTTGGATTTATTTCCTGTCACCAGACTCACTTATGTTTTTTAGCGCATGTTGAGGCTTGTTCAGCACAGCCTTGCACTTTATCCGTAGGTATTTTGAAATATATTAATATTATTTACATATTGTAATGTATACTGCATATATTTGTTTCGTTGGATTTTGTTGATCAAAGTTGACACATAAAATGATTTTTGGTCCTAACCAGATATAAAATTAAAAGAAATAAATTGTGGTTATGACCTGGAATGAGCGAGGGATGTGACTTTATTGAAATATATGTGAATTTGATGGGACATTGAACCAGTGTATAGGAGTAATTGAATGTACCCTATTATGAACCCTTAGGATATTTGTTCCTCCGCTTCACTTTTGTTTGTGTGATTATATAAAAAGCAGTCACAGACATGGTGGTCTGCTGATTCCAGCAGGCCAGCATCCCTGTGAGTGCCGGCCATTCCCAATGGGTCGCAAATTGCGACCTGCCTCATGAATATCAATGAGGCAGGACCCTTGCGACCCATTGGGAATTGCAAACAGTGTAAAACACACTGTTGTACATGACTGTTTGTGATTTCCTAACAGCGAATCGCAAAAATGTGCTATTAGGAAACTGCAAACGGAAGTCTAAGTACATCTGACCCTTAGGCATTTTTCGAATTCAACTCAGGTAACATAAGAAGTCAGGATGTCCCCCTCACAAATTGACTTCTGACATGGAACACAGGAAAAATGTTTGTCCTAACTTACATTAATTGAAACGAGATTTATATATGGAATCTGGAGCTGATCCTCCATAAATCTAAACCAATTCACAAAGAGCTAAGGTAAGAAGTCTTTAATTTGCTTCAGTCAGAATATTCCAATGTTTCAAGCAAATTTCTGACATTTGTGGCATCCATAAAGAATCACGTCAGTACTCCCCGTAACATATGTCACTCCTAGATTTCCATAAGCCACACATGTTAAAAAAATGTATTCGCATATTTCCTCAGTGGGGAAAAAGTGACATGAGCAAATCGTGGCATAAAAGTGTGCCTGGATTTTTTTAGGTCTTTACTTGATAGCGCACCTGAAGCCAGTCCTGATGTAATCAATGCACAAGGAGCACTCAGAAGCGCCACTGACAGAGCGAATTTAACCCCACCTACATGTTGATGTTCTTGTATACAGCATTTCATTTGGCAGAAGTTTTGAGTTTCTTCTGAAAAATATTGTTTGTATTGTACTTTTTGCCTTGTGGAAATGTTTTTTTAACCTTTATTTATCATATTATATCAACAATAACATAGCCACTCTGTGAGAAATTGGGTTGTTGGTTGACTGGGGTGAACCCTGGTCAAACTCCAACCACAATCCTTGTCAGAGTAAGGCACAAGCAAACCCCAAAATAACCTGTGCTCAACCCCCTGGTAGCTTGGCACAGAGCAGTCAGGCTCAACTTAGAGGCTATGTGTAAAGTACTTGTGCAACACTTCATACAGTAATAAAGTGAAAAACACCACACAAATATGATCCCACACAGAATTAGAAAAAATAGAGAAAAATGTAATAAATAAAACAAGTCCAAAACACTAAAAATCCAATCAGTAGAACCGGGGTTATGAATGTTTAAAGATTTTAGTTTTAATAGTGCCAAAAAGCATGACATTCTAACTAGGATAATCTGGTTGAGCTGGACCTGGTCAAAGTCACACTTACAGTCCGACTGTGATGGAGCGCAGGTCCGCTACAGTCACCAGGTTAGGCCTGCTGAAGTTTAACTTCTCAAATTCATGCCAAGAGTCCTATTCACGTTGGAGAGGGCAGAGAGTATTGGGAGGCTGTTGGTGTAGCACAAAGAGCCGTCCAGCTTCACGGGTGGGCTTTGTTAGAGCTTCAAGTTGGCCGTCCCCGATAGCGATCGATGCTGTAGCACGATGAGGTGGCTGCCAGAACTTAGTGGTGCGAGCGGCGAGGTCTTGGCTTGAACTGGGTCGGTTGCAGTTGCAAAGAGCCCAAAAGCTTGAGTTCTGCTCCCTTGAACCACACCATGGATCCAGGACTTGAGAGTTACCAATTGGGGGTCAGGAACTCGCTGCAGCTGGGCCCAGGGGCTGGTGCAGGATGTTAGAGAGCCTTTTATGTCCCTGAGGCACAGATCAGGAATCCAGCAGACTAGTCCTTGTAGTCACTCTGGTGTCCTGGGTTCAAGGGTGAAGTTGCAGGTCCAGTTCACTTGTCACCCAGGCAAGAGGGCAGCAGGCAGCAGGTCAACACATCAGCGATACCAAAGGGGATGATGGACGGAGCGTTAGAGCAAATCAAACACTCACCCCCAGTCAACTGATCTGGGTTTAATCCATCATCATTCTTTAGCTCACTCCACCACCCCAGTTCAGACATGGCCATATGCAAATCAGTCTGACCCTGTGCCTCATGGGAACAGTCCAGCCCGAACTGCCAAGCCATGTCTTCCCTGGACCGGAAACAAGCATCCTGGGACCGGTTTCGGGTTCAAAACCCTCATCAGCCAGGCTATCTTGAATCCAGTGGCAAAGTGAGCAAGGGACCCACGTCTGGGCATACCCTGCCAACTTAGGGCGAACAAAGCGATACCAAAGGGGATGATGGACGGAGCGTTAGAGCAAATCAAACACTCACCCCCAGTCAACTGATCTGGGTTTAAGCCATCATCATTCTTTAGCTCACTCCACCACCCCAGTTCAGACATGGCCATATGCAAATCAGTCTGACCCTGTGCCTCATGGGAACAGTCCAGCCCGAACTGCCAAGCCATGTCTTCCCTGGACCGGAAACAAGCATCCTGGGACCGGTTTGGGTTCAAAACCCTCATCAGCCAGGCTATCTTGAATCCAGTGGCAAAGTGAGCAAGGGACCCACGTCTGGGCATACCCTGCCAACTTAGGGCGAACAAAGCGATACCAAGGGGATGATGGACGGAGCGTTAGAGCAAATCAAACACTCACCCCCAGTCAACTGATCTGGGTTTAATCCATCATCATTCTTTAGCTCACTCCACCACCCCAGTTCAGACATGGCCATATGCAAATCAGTCTGACCCTGTGCCTCATGGGAACAGTCCAGCCCGAACTGCCAAGCCATGTCTTCCCTGGACCGGAAACAAGCATCCTGGGACCGGTTTCGGGTTCAAAACCCTCATCAGCCAGGCTATCTTGAATCCAGTGGCAAAGTGAGCAAGGGACCCACGTCTGGGCATACCCTGCCAACTTAGGGCGAACAAAGCGATACCAAAGGGGATGATGGAAGGAGCGTTAGAGCAAATCAAACACTCACCCCCAGTCAACTGATCTGGGTTTAATCCATCATCATTCTTTAGCTCACTCCACCACCCCAGTTCAGACATGGCCATATGCAAATCAGTCTGACCCTGTGCCTCATGGGAACAGTCCAGCCCGAACTGCCAAGCCATGTCTTCCCTGGACCGGAAACAAGCATCCTGGGACCGGTTTCGGGTTCAAAACCCTCATCAGCCAGGCTATCTTGAATCCAATGGCAAAGTGAGCAAGGGACCCACGTCTGGGCATACCCTGCCAACTTAGGGCGAACAAGCGATACCAAAGGGGATGATGGACGGAGCGTTAGAGCAAATCAAACACTCACCCCCAGTCAACTGATCTGGGTTTAATCCATCATCATTCTTTAGCTCACTCCACCACCCCAGTTCAGACATGGCCATATGCAAATCAGTCTGACCCTGTGCCTCATGGGAACAGTTCAGCCTGAACTGCCAAGCCATGTCTTCCTGGACCGGAAACAAGCATCCTGGGGACCGGTTTCGGGTTCAAAACCCTCATCAGCCAGGCTATCTTGAATCCAGTGGCAAAGTGAGCAAGGGACCCACGTCTGGGCATACCCTGCCAACTTAGGGCGAACAAGCGATACCAAAGGGGATGATGGACGGAGCGTTAGAGCAAATCAAACACTCACCCCCAGTCAACTGAGTCTGGGTTTAATCCATCATCATTCTTTAGCTCACTCCACCACCCGGTTCAGACATGGCCATATGCAAATCAGTCTGACCCTGTGCCTCATGGGAACAGTCCAGCCCGAACTGCCAAGCCATGTCTTCCCTGGACCGGAAACAAGCATCCTGGGACCGGTTTCGGGTTCAAAACCCTCATCAGCCAGGCTATCTTGAATCCAGTGGCAAAGTGAGCAAGGGACCCACGTCTGGGCATACCCTGCCAACTTAGGGCGAACAAAGCGATACCAAAGGGGATGATGGACGGAGCGTTAGAGCAAATCAAACACTCACCCCCAGTCAACTGATCTGGGTTTAATCCATCATCATTCTTTAGCTCACTCCACCACCCCAGTTCAGACATGGCCATATGCAAATCAGTCTGACCCTGTGCCTCATGGGAACAGTCCAGCCCGAACTGCCAAGCCATGTCTTCCCTGGACCGGAAACAAGCATCCTGGGACCGGTTTCGGGTTCAAAACCCTCATCAGCCAGGCTATCTTGAATCCAGTGGCAAAGTGAGCAAGGGACCCACGTCTGGGCATACCCTGCCAACTTAGGGCGAACAAGCGATACCAAAGGGGATGATGGACGGAGCGTTAGAGCAAATCAAACACTCACCCCCAGTCAACTGATCTGGGTTTAAGCCATCATCATTCTTTAGCTCACTCCACCACCCCAGTTCAGACATGGCCATATGCAAATCAGTCTGACCCTGTGCCTCATGGGAACAGTCCAGCCCGAACTGCCAAGCCATGTCTTCCCTGGACCGGAAACAAGCATCCTGGGACCGGTTTCGGGTTCAAAACCCTCATCAGCCAGGCTATCTTGAATCCAGTGGCAAAGTGAGCAAGGGACCCACGTCTGGGCATACCCTGCCAACTTAGGGCGAACAAAGCGATACCAAAGGGGATGATGGACGGAGCGTTAGAGCAAATCAAACACTCACCCCCAGTCAACTGATCTGGGTTTAATCCATCATCATTCTTTAGCTCACTCCACCACCCCAGTTCAGACATGGCCATATGCAAATCAGTCTGACCCTGTTCCTCATGGGAACAGTCCAGCCCGAACTGCCAAGCCATGTCTTCCCTGGACCGGAAACAAGCATCCTGGGACCGGTTTCGGGTTCAAAACCCTCATCAGCCAGGCTATCTTGAATCCAGTGGCAAAGTGAGGAAGGGACCCACGTCTGGGCATACCCTGCCAACTTAGGGCGAACAAAGCGATACCAAAGGGGATGATGGACTGAGCGTTAGAGCAAATCAAACACTCACCCCCAGTCAACTGATCTGGGTTTAATCCATCATCATTCTTTAGCTCACTCCACCACCCCAGTTCAGACATGGCCATATGCAAATCAGTCTGACCCTGTGCCTCATGGGAACAGTCCAGCCCGAACTGCCAAGCCATGTCTTCCCTGGACCGGAAACAAGCATCCTGGGACCGGTTTCGGGTTCAAAACCCTCATCAGCCAGGCTATCTTGAATCCAGTGGCAAAGTGAGCAAGGGACCCACGTCTGGGCATACCCTGCCAACTTAGGGCGAACAAAGCGATACCAAAGGGGATGATGGATGGAGTGTTAGAGCAAATCAAACACTCACCCCCAGTCAACTGATCTGGGTTTAATCCATCATCATTCTTTAGCTCACTCCACCACCCCAGTTCAGACATGCTTGCTCACTTTGCCACTGGATTCAAGATAGCCTGGCTGATGAGGGTTGTGAACCCGAAACCGGTCCCAGGATGCTTGTTTCCGGTCCAGGAAAGACATGGCTTGGCAGTTCGGGCTGGACTGTTCCCATGAGGCACAGGGTCAGACTGATTTGCATATGGCCATGTCTGAACTGGGGTGGTGGAGTGAGCAAAGAATGATGATGGATTAAACCCAGATCAGTTGACTGGGGTGAGTGTTTGATTTGCTCTAACGCTCCGTTCATCATCCCCTTGGTATCGCTTTGTTCGCCCTAAGTTGGCAGGGTATGCCCAGACGTGGGTCCCTTGCTCACTTTGCCACTGGATTCAAGATAGCCTGGCTGATGAGGGTTTTGAACCCGAAGCCGGTCCCAGGATGCTTGTTTCCGGTCCAGGGAAGACATGGCTTGGCAGTTCGGGCTGGACTGTTCCCATGAGGCACAGGGTCAGACTGATTTGCATATGGCCATGTCTGAACTGGGGTGGTGGAGTGAGCTAAAGAATGATGATGGATGAAACCCAGATCAGTTGACTGGGGGTGAGTGTTTGATTTGCTCTAACGCTCCGTCCATCATCCCCTTTGGTATCGCTTTGTTCGCCCTAAGTTGGCAGGGTATGCCCAGACGTGGGTCCCTTGCTCACTTTGCCACTGGATTCAAGATAGCCTGGCTGATGAGGGTTTTGAACCCGAAACCGGTCCCAGGATGCTTGTTTCCGGTCCAGGGAAGATATGGCTTTGCAGTTCGGGCTGGACTGTTCCCATGAGGCACAGGGTCAGACTGATTTGCATATGGCCATGTCTGAACTGGGGTGGTGGAGTGAGCTAAAGAATGATGATGGATTAAACCCAGATCAGTTGACTGGGGTGAGTGTTTGATTTGCTCTAACGCTCCGTCCATCATCCCCTTTGGTATCGCTTTGTTCGCCCTAAGTTGGCAGGGTATGCCCAGACGTGGGTCCCTTGCTCACTTTGCCACTGGATTCAAGATAGCCTGGCTGATGAGGGTTTGAACCCAAAACCGGTCCCAGGATGCTTGTTTCCGGTCCAGGGAAGACATGGCTTGGCAGTTCGGGCTGGACTGTTCCCATGAGGCACAGGGTCAGACTGATTTGCATATGGCCATGTCTGAACTGGAGTGGTGGAGTGAGCTAAAGAATGATGATGGATTAAACCCAGATCAGTTGACTGGGGTGAGTGTTTGATTTGCTCTAACGCTCCGTCCATCATCCCCTTTGGTATTGCTTTGTTCAGCCCTAAGTTGGCAGGGTATGCCCAGACGTGGGTCCCTTGCTCACTTTGCCACTGGATTCAAGATAGCCTGGCTGATGAGGGTTTTGAACCCGAAACCGGTCCCAGGATGCTTGTTTCCGGTCCAGGGAAGACATGGCTTGGCAGTTTGGGCTGGACTGTTCCCATGAGGCACAGGGTCAGACTGATTTGCATATGGCCATGTCTGAACTGGGGTGGTGGAGTGAGCTAAAGAATGATGATGGATTAAACCCAGATCAGTTGACTGGGGGTGAGTGTTTGATTTGCTCTAACGCTCCGTCCATCATCCCCTTTGGTATCGCTTGTTCGCCCTAAGTTGGCAGGGTATGCCCAGACGTGGGTCCCTTGCTCACTTTGCCACTGGATTCAAGATAGCCTGGCTGATGAGGTTTTGAACCCGAAACCGGTCCCAGGATGCTTGTTTCCGGTCCAGGGAAGACATGGCTTGGCAGTTCGGGCTGGACTGTTCCCATGAAGCACAGGGTAAGACTGATTTGCATATGGCCATGTCTGAACTGGGGTGGTGGAGTGAGCTAAAGAATGATGATGGATTAAACCCAGATCAGTTGACTGGGGGTGAGTGTTTGATTTGCTCTAACGCTCCGTCCATCATCCCCTTTGGTATCGCTTGTTCGCCCTAAGTTGGCAGGGTATGCCCAGACGTGGGTCCCTTGCTCACTTTGCCACTGGATTCAAGATAGCCTGGCTGATGAGGGTTTTGAACCCGAAACCGGTCCCAGGATGCTTGTTTCCGGTCTAGGGAAGACATGGCTTGGCAGTTCGGGCTGGACTGTTCCCATGAGGCACAGGGTCAGACTGATTTGCATATGGCCATGTCTGAACTGGGTTGGTGGAGTGAGCTAAAGAATGATGATGGATTAAACCCAGATCAGTTGACTGGGGGTGAGTGTTTGATTTGCTCTACCGCTCCGTCCATCATCCCCTTTGGTATCTCTTTGTTCGCCCTAAGTTGGCAGGGTATGCCCAGACGTGGGTCCCTTGCTCACTTTGCCACTGGATTCAAGATAGCCTGGCTGATGAGGGTTTTGAACCCGAAACCGGTCCCAGGATGCTTGTTTCCGGTCCAGGGAAGACATGGCTTGGCAGTTCTGGCTGGACTGTTCCCATGAGGCACAGGGTCAGACTGATTTGCATATGGCCATGTCTGAACTGGGGTGGTGGAGTGAGCTAAAGAATGATGATGGATGAAACCCAGATCAGTTGACTGGGGGTGAGTGTTTGATTTGCTCTAACGCTCCCTCCATCATCCCCTTTGGTATCGCTTTGTTCGCCCTAAGTTGGCAGGGTATGCCCAGACGTGGGTCCCTTGCTCACTTTGCCACTGGATTCAAGATAGCCTGGCTGATGAGGGTTTTGAACCCGAAACCGGTCCCAGGATGCTTGTTTCCGGTCCAGGGAAGATATGGCTTTGCAGTTCGGGCTGGACTGTTCCCATGAGGCACAGGGTCAGACTGATTTGCATATGGCCATGTCTGAACTGGGGTGGTGGAGTGAGCTAAAGAATGATGATGGATTAAACCCAGATCAGTTGACTGGGGTGAGTGTTTGATTTGCTCTAACGCTCCGTCCATCATCCCCTTTGGTATCGCTTTGTTCGCCCTAAGTTGGCAGGGTATGCCCAGACGTGGTCCCTTGCTCACTTTGCCACTGGATTCAAGATAGCCTGGCTGATGAGGGTTTTGAACCCAAAACCGGTCCCAGGATGCTTGTTTCCGGTCCAGGGAAGACATGGCTTGGCAGTTCGGGCTGGACTGTTCCCATGAGGCACAGGGTCAGACTGATTTGCATATGGCCATGTCTGAACTGGGGTGGTGGAGTGAGCTAAAGAATGATGATGGATTAAACCCAGATCAGTTGACTGGGGGTGAGTGTTTGATTTGCTCTAACGCTCCGTCCATCATCCCCTTTGGTATTGCTTTGTTCGCCCTAAGTTGGCAGGGTATGCCCAGACGTGGGTCCCTTGCTCACTTTGCCACTGGATTCAAGATAGCCTGGCTGATGAGGGTTTTGACCCCAAAACCGGTCCCAGGATGCTTGTTTCCGGTCCAGGGAAGACATGGCTTGGCAGTTTGGGCTGGACTGTTCCCATGAGGCACAGGGTCAGACTGATTTGCATATGGCCATGTCTGAACTGGGGTGGTGGAGTGAGCTAAAGAATGATGATGGATTAAACCCAGATCAGTTGACTGGGGGTGAGTGTTTGATTTGCTCTAACGCTCCGTCCATCATCCCCTTTGGTATCGCTTTGTTCGCCCTAAGTTGGCAGGGTATGCCCAGACGTGGGTCCCTTGCTCACTTTGCCACTGGATTCAAGATAGCCTGGCTGATGAGGGTTTTGAACCCGAAACCGGTCCCAGGATGCTTGTTTCCGGTCCAGGGAAGACATGGCTTGGCAGTTCGGGCTGGACTGTTCCCATGAAGCACAGGGTAAGACTGATTTGCATATGGCCATGTCTGAACTGGGGTGGTGGAGTGAGCTAAAGAATGATGATGGATTAAACCCAGATCAGTTGACTGGGGGTGAGTGTTTGATTTGCTCTAACGCTCCGTCCATCATCCCCTTTGGTATCGCTTTGTTCGCCCTAAGTTGGCAGGGTATGCCCAGACGTGGGTCCCTTGCTCACTTTGCCACTGGATTCAAGATAGCCTGGCTGATGAGGGTTTTGAACCCGAAACCGGTCCCAGGATGCTTGTTTCCGGTCTAGGGAAGACATGGCTTGGCAGTTCGGGCTGGACTGTTCCCATGAGGCACAGGGTCAGACTGATTTGCATATGGCCATGTCTGAACTGGGTTGGTGGAGTGAGCTAAAGAATGATGATGGATTAAACCCAGATCAGTTGACTGGGGGTGAGTGTTTGATTTGCTCTACCGCTCCGTCCATCATCCCCTTTGGTATCTCTTTGTTCGCCCTAAGTTGGCAGGGTATGCCCAGACGTGGGTCCCTTGCTCACTTTGCCACTGGATTCAAGATAGCCTGGCTGAGGAGGGTTTTGAACCCGAAACCGGTCCCACGAAGCTTGTTTCCGGTCCAGGGAAGACATGGCTTGGCAGTTCGGGCTGGACTGTTCCCATGAGGCACAGGGTCAGACTGATTTGCATATGGCCATGTCTGAACTGGGGTGGTAGAGTGAGCTAAAGAATGATGATGGATTAAACCCAGATCAGTTGACTGGGGGTGAGTGTTTGATTTGCTCTAACGCTCCATCCATCATCCCCTTTGTTATCGCTTTGTTCGCCCTAAGTTGGTAGGGTATGCCCAGACGTGGGTCCCTTGCTCACTTTGCCACTGGATTCAAGATAGCCTGGCTGATGAGGGTTTTGAACCCGAAACCGGTCCCAGGATGCTTGTTTCCAGTCCAGGGAAGACATGGCTTGGCAGTTCGGGCTGGACTGTTCCCATGAGGCACAGGGTCAGACTGATTTGCATATGGCCATGTCTTAACTGGGGTGGTGGAGTGAGCTAAAGAATGATGATGGATTAAACCCAGATCAGTTGACTGGGGGTGAGTGTTTGATTTGCTCTAACGCTCCGTCCATCATCCCCTTTGGGGTCAACACATCAGGGCAGCAGTTCTTTCAGATCAGCAGTCCAGCAGAGTGGTAGTCCTTTCAGCAGCACATCAGTCATTCTTCCTGGCAGAGTATCCATAGGTCCAGAAGTGTACTGAAGAGTTGGTGTCTGAGGTCCAGTATTTATACCCAGTTGTGCCACTGAAGTTGGGAGAAGCTTCTAGAGCATGCCTTTGAAGTGCACAGGCGCTCTGCCTTCCTGGCTCTGGCTCCAGACTAACTACAGGTGGTTTGCAGACCTTTGTATGGAGACAGGACACAGTATATTCAAGTGTAAGTGGGGTAGAGCCCAGCTCCTCCCTCCCATCCTGCCAGTGATCGCCATCCAGTCACACCTAAACTCCCCATTGTGTGTGGCTGTCTAGGAGGAATACACAAAGCCCAACTGTCAGAGACACCCAGTCATGTGACCCAGAGACAGGCTGCAGGCACCAAATGGCTAAGGCAAGACAATGGCAACTTTCTTAAAAATGAATTTTCTAAATTGTAATTTAAAATCCAACTTCACCATGAGTTAGGATTTTAAATTCCAATTCCAGAGACATCAAACATTAACTGTTTACCTGTTCCCATTGGGAAATCTCACTTATAAAATGTAATAAGGTAACTCCAATGTCATCCTATGGAAGAGGTCGGCCTTGCAGTAGTGAAAAACAAATTTAAGAGTTTTTCACTACCAGGACATGTAAAAGTTAAAAGTAAATGTCCTACTCTTTAAATGCATTGCACCCTGCCTTCTGGGCTGTCCAGGGCCTACCCTGGGGGTGACATATATGTATTAAACAGGAAAGTTTGGACCTGGCAAAAGGTTTACTTTGCGAGGTCGAAATGGCAGTTTAAAACTGCACACACATAGGCTGCAATGGCAGGTCTGAGACATGTTTAAAAGGCTATTTAAGTGGGTCGCTCAATCAGTGCTGCAGACCCACTAGTAGCATTTAATTTATAGGCCCTGGGCACATGTAGTGCCACTTTACTAGGTACTTACAAATAAATAAAATGTGCCAATTGGGTGTAAGTCAATGGTACCATATTTCAAAAGAGACAGCACAAGCACTGGAGCATTGGTAAGCAGTGGTGAAGTGCAAAGAGTCCTAAAAGCCCCCCAAAAAATATTTGCAGTGCTAGTACCCTAAGATTTGTTGCAGTGGTTCGATTGACAATATATAGTTATATAGCACCACCAGTAATAACATCTACTTGTATGTCGCTTGTTTGTGTCAGATAAATCCACTGCATCGTCTCTGTGGTTGCATCTAGTTAGTGCTGCTTCACTATCAAAGAACTACGTTTATACTGCGTTTATGGCAAATGTTTATAGTAAATGTTATTGTAGATTGCTGAAATGAATGATCTCTGGCCACTTAGGGGCCGATTCCGATCTCGGCCGGTAGGGCACCGAATCGGATTCGCCTTAACCGGATCCGATGCGGAGCCCTCTTCCCCGACCGATTCGTACGTGCGTCCGGCCGAGCGAGTACGATGCGAGCGCACGCGAAATCACCGACCGACTCGTACGCGGGTCCGAACCGCTCCGACCGACTCGCATGGAAACGACTCGCACCGCGCAATGGAGACGTCCCTAGGCCGGGCAAGTACGAAGCACGCCGCGAGCAGTCCGACCGACTCGCGCCGTCCGGCTCGAAAGAGCAGTCGGAGCCGGACTTTGGGGGTCCGTGTCGGACCCCCTGTATGCGTAGCCGCGCGAGTCGCACACAGGGGGACCCATGGGTCCCCCTACCTGTGCATGTATGCCGCGAGTCGCATCGAGGCGTACCCGCTGTAGGGGCGCCCTTAGCTCGCCTCACACCCATTGAGTCAATGGGAGCCCACGTACGCGTTGTACGTCCGGCTCCCATTGACTTCAATGGGAGTCCGACCGACTCAAGTCCGATTGCATGCATGCGCATCGTACTCGTTCGGTCGGACTGCCAGAGTCCGATTTGGTCGGAAATCTCTCCTGGTCCGGCTCGGTCAGAGTGATTTCCGGCCTGAATCGGAATCAGCCCCTAAGTGTCTACTCATAGTGACAATAGGCCCCCAATTTGTCACTAGTGTGCTAAACTGCATACACCTACATGCTGCACCCCTTCCCTGCCTCCCTACTCAATATGGTACTGTGAGAAATCCATATAGCCCATATCATGCCTTTGGGCATGATGCTTTCTGTCTCCGCTGCCATGCAGGTTTTCTCCCCTACAGCACCACCATGATTGTGTGCTAATCCTGCACAATAGCACCCAGTCTCTCTGTTTCACTTTAGTCTAGCTCTGTAAGGCCTCAGCCGCAGGCTGTTCTTCCTCCAGCCATTATTTAACTTTCACTGGTTTTTCAGGGCGGAAGCAGGAGGTTCTGTATGACCACTCAGGCTTTTCAGTGTGTTTATTTTGCTGATAAGTGAACATACTGAGGAGTTTTAATCTATTTTAGAAATCCTGTTTAAACTGCAAAACAGTTGTGTGGCCCATAGTATATCTCTTCAGAGTATGAGATCTACACCCTGGTAAATCGGTGTGATCAGCACATCTCTGGATTATTTTCCTAGTCAGGGCAAGACA
Organism: Calotriton arnoldi; assembly: GCA_963921515.1. NCBI lineage: Eukaryota > Metazoa > Chordata > Amphibia > Caudata > Salamandridae > Calotriton > Calotriton arnoldi. Next base: position 461,084 of record CAWUFW010012829.1, read on the forward strand.
CAAGCAAACCCCAAATTAACCTGTGCTCGTCATCTGGTAGCTTGCCACAGAGCAGTCAGGCTTAACTTGAGGCAATTTGTAAAGTATTTGTGCAACACTTCAAACAGTAAAATCACTGAAAACATCACACAAAAAGATCCCATACCAGGTTTAGAAAAATAGAGTAGATTTCAATAAATAAAAGAAGACTGAAATGACTAAACTCCAATCAGGGCAACCCGAGATATTGAATTTCAAATTTTTAAGTTGAAATAGCACAAAAAAGCACAAAGGGCCAACAAGGGATATCTGCTCGCGCCAGACCAGGACAAAGTAATACGTTCAGACTGACCGCGATGGAGCGCGGGCCGGCTCCTGGGACCAGGTTAGGCCCGCTGAAGAAAGTAGCTTGAATTCTGGTTGCGGAGCGTTGCATGGATTCGAGATGAAGAAGTGTCGCGCATTCGAAGCAATGCGTTGGTTCTCAGATGCGGCGAGCCCGCAGTGCGAAGTCCTGTTATATTGTCATTGAGGATCCCGTTGACTGGGGCTTGTAATGCAAAGTCTGGGGGTTAAGGATTCGGTGTGCAGCTGAGGCGATGCGTCGGTTCCGAAGAGCTGCTAGGCTGCGATGCGGAAGCCGGCATCATCGTTGAGCTGCTGTCGACGAGAGATGCAAGGCCCTGGGTCAGAGATGCAGTGCCCGTCGGCAATGCGTTGGTTCTGAAGATGTGAGGTTAAAGCAGACCTTCTGCACCAGGCCCAATCCACGCAGCAGTGGCGATGCATCAGTTCTGTTTGAGGATGCATCGCTCAGCTAAGTAGATGCGTCCGTTCGGCTCAAGGATGCCCTGTTAAGCAGAGGAGATGCGTTGGTTCTGCTGGTAATCACCTTAGGCACACTTCCAAGGTCCAGGACTGGGGTGGCACCACTTGACAGGGTAAGCTCACAGCTGGCAGATTCTAGGTGCAGATGTAAGGTGGTTGGAAGCCTGTTTTGTCCCAGAGGCTTCAGATCAGGAGGCCAGCCCACACGCCCTTGGAGTCGCTCTGGGTTCTGGGTTCAAGAGGAGGTCAAGTCTGCCTCATCCAGGCAAGGAGGGCAGCATGCAGCAGGTCAGCACTCCAAGGCAGCAGTTCTTCTAGAGCAGCAGTCCAGCAGAGTGGCAGTCATTCAGCAGCACATCAGTTCTTCTTCCTGACAGAGTATCCACAGGCCCAGAAGTGAACTAAAGTGATGGTGTCTGAGGTCCAGTACTTATACCCAGTGGTGCTTTTGAAGTGGTGAAGACTTCAAAGACAGGCCTTTGAAGTGCACACAGGCCCTCCCCTTCCTGCTCTGGCTCCAAACTCACTACAGGGGAATATGCAGCCCTTTGTGTGGGAACAGGACACAGCCTATTCAGTTGTAAGTGAGGTTAGAACCAGCTCCTCCCTCCCACCCTACCAGGATGGCCCATCAAGTTATACCTAAGCTCCCATTGTGTGTGGCTGTCTATGGGAAATACACAAAGCCCAGCTGTCACCCTCCCCATACATGAGATCAGAGACAGGCAGCAAGCACCGAATGGCTAAAGTAAGAAAATGTCAACTTTCTAAAAGTGGCCTGTTTAGAATTGCAATTTAAAATCCGACTTTATCATAAATTTGAATTTTAAATTGTGATTCCAGAGACACCAATCTTGAATCGGTTATATCTTCCCATTTGGAAATTACTCTTATGTAATGTATTTAATTAATCCCAATGTTATCCCATGGGAAAGATAGGCCTTGCAGTAGTGAAAAATGTATGTGAGAGTTTTTCACTACCGGAACATGTAAAACTTAAAAGAACATGGCCTGCCTTTTAAATACATTGCACCCTGCCCCCTGGGTTGTCCAGGGCCTACCTTAGGGGTGCCTTGTATGTATTAAAAAGGAAGGTTTGTGGCCTGGCAAGAGGTTTTCCTCACCAGGTCAATATGGCAACTTGAAACTGCACAATCTCTGCAATGGCAGGCCTGAGTTATGTTTAAAGGACTACATTAGTAGGTGGCACAATCAGTGCTGCAGGCCCACTTGCCACATTTAACTTACAGGCCATGGGCACATGTAATGCACTCTACTAGGGACTTACAGGTAAATTAATTATGCCAGTTAACAGTATGCCAATCAAACCATGTTTTAGGGAGAGCACAAGCACTTTAGCATTGTTTAGCAGTGGTAAAGTGCACAGAGTCCTAAAGTAAACAAATATAAATTCAGTAAAATAAAAAAATGAGAAAAAAAAAATGAATTCAGCAAAAAAGCGAGGAGGAAGGCAAAAGGTTTGGAGGTGATCCTACAGAGAGTGCCATTTCCTACAGGGTTCTATTCTGTTTTTTGGATCCTCATTTTGTATCTATTTAAATCTTTATGACTGTCTGCATGATGGTTACTTGTGGGAAAGCTGATGCGCAAGCCAATAGGCCTGATTTGTTTATGGTGACAAGCTAATGATAAAGGCTATAGAACTAATTTGGTCACTGGGAAAATGATGTCCTATGCAATATACCTTATCTGTTTATTATGAAAAGTTATGGCAAAGGCAGAATTTGGTTAGTCCAATATGCCTTTATGGGTGAATGGTTATTACGCTGTGTTAAAGCCTGGTATAGAGTCATAATATCGATATGCCATAATCTCGATGTTTAAATATCGATGTGACACAATATCGACCTGCAAGAATATCGTCGACCAGAATATCGACATGCAGGTAAGAAATATCGTTTTTTTTAGTATCGAACTTAGTAATATCGTTAGTCAAAATATTGTTGTTAATAATATCGAATTTTATTTTAGTGTTCTGTATTTTAGTAAATGTGTTAAAAGTATAGTTTATTTTTGTAATGTATGTTTGAAATTTTTAGAAGTAATTAATTTTATGTTAAGTAATTTTTGTGTATTTTAGTTCTGTAGCGGGTTGTGGGTTTATAGGGGAATAGGGTGGGAAGTAATTTAATTATAATACATTTTTAATACATTTTTAGAAATTATAATTTTTTAAAGAAATTAAATATTGTGTTCTAGTTCCGTAGCGGGTTGTGGGTTTATAGGGGAAGAGCGTGGGAAGTAATTTAATTAAAATTAATTAATTAATAATGTTAATTAATTCATATTTTTGTATTTAATAATTTATATTGTTAATTGTGTTAATTAATTTGTTATTAATTAGGTATTAATTGGTTATTAATTATTAATAATTAATTGGTAAATATGTTAATTGTGTCATTTTTTTTAGGAGCGGGTTGTGGGTTTATAGGGAGTAGGGTGGGAAGTAATTTAATTATAATTAATTAATTAATAATTGTATTAATTATTTATGTATGTAATATTTTATGTTGTTAATTGTGTTAAATATTTTGTTATTAATTAGTTATTAATTGGATATTAATTATTAATAATTAATTGCTAAATATTTTAATTGTGTGATTTTTTAAGAGCGGGTTGTGGGTTTATAGGGGAGTAGGGTGGGAAGTAATTTAATTATAATTCATTAAATAATACTTTGTATTAATTAATATTTGTGTATTTGATATTTCATATTGTTAATTGTGTTAAATAATTTGTTATTTATTAATTATTAATAATTAATTGGTAAATATGTAAATTGTGTCAATTTTTTATGAGTGAGTTGTGTATTTAGAGGGGAGTAGTATGGCAAGTAATTAAAAATTAATATAATTTTAAATTTTTCAGATAATATTTATTTATTGTTATTTTATAGTCATAATAGTATGAATTAATGTATTACTCATTGTTTTTAATTTTATTGTTTATTGTTATTAGTTAATAAATTAATTGTTAAGCAATTATGTTAATTGTGTCATGTTTTACAATAGTGGTGGTGTTATTTATAGGGGTATTTGGTGAGAGGTAAATTATTTTTTATTATTTAAGTATTTGTTAATTAATGTTTATTATTTTGCTGGAGCGGGAATAGTAAATTATTCCCCTCCGCTATCCAACATTTTCCCTACTGTTGCACTCGCTGGAGTGGTAATAGTAATTTTATCTCCTCCGCTATCCAACGCTTTCCCTACTGTTGCACTCCGTGGAGTGGGAATAGTAAATTATTCCCCTCCGCTATCCAACACTTTCCCTACTGTTGCACTTGCTGGAGTGGGAATAGTAAATTATTCCCCTCCGCTATCCAACACTTTCCCTACTGTTGCACTCACTGGAGTAGGCATAGTAAATTTAACCTCTCCACTATCCAACACTTTCCCTACTGTTGCACTTGCTGGAGTGGGAATAGTAAATTATTCCCCTCCGCTATCCAACATTTTCCCTACTGTTGCACTCGCTGGAGTGGTAATAGTAATTTTATCTCCTCCGCTATCCAACGCTTTCCCTACTGTTGCACTCCGTGGAGTGGGAATAGTAAATTATTCCCCTCCGCTATCCAACACTTTCCCTACTGTTGCACTTGCTGGAGTGGGAATAGTAAATTATTCCCCTCCACTATCCAACACTTTCCCTACTGTTGCACTCACTGGAGTAGGCATAGTAAATTTAACCTCTCCACTATCCAACACTTTCCCTACTGTTGCACTTGCTGGAGTGGGAATAGTAAATTATTCCCCTCCGCTATCCAACACTTTTTCTACTGTTGCACTCGCTGGAGTGGGAATAGTAATTTTATCTCCTCCGCTATCCAACACTTTCCCTACTGTTGCACTCCGTGGAGTGGGAATAGTAAATTATTCAACTCCGCTATCCAACACTTTCCCTACTGTTGCACTCACTGGAGTAGGAATAGTACATTTTACCCCTCCTTATCCAACACTTCCCTACTGTTACACTTGTTGGAGTGGGAATATTCATTTATACCTTTCCGCTATCCAACACTTTCCCTACTGTTGCACTCACTGGAGTGGGAATAGTAATTTGTACCCACCCGCTATCCAACACTTTCCCTACTGTTGCATTTGCTGGAGTGGAAATAGTAATTTTTACCCACACGCTATCCAACACTTTCCCTACTGTTGCACTCACTGGAGTAGGAATAGTAAATTGTACCCCTCCACTATCCAACACTTTCCCTACTGTTACACTTGTTGGAGTGGGAATATTAATTTATACCTCTCCGCTATCCAACACTTTCCCTACTGTTGCACTCACTGGAGTGGGAATAGTAATTTTTACCCACCCGCTATCCAACACTTTCCCTACTGTTGCATTTGCTGGAGTGGGAATAGTAATTTTTACCCATCCGCTATCCAACACTTTCCCTACTGGTGCACTCACTGGAGTGGGAATAGTAATTTTTACCCTCCCGCTATCCAACACTTTCCCTACTGTTGCAATTACTGGAGTGGGAATAGTAATTTTAAACCCTCCGCTATCCAACACTTTCCCTACTGTTACACTCCGTGGAGTGGGAATAGTAAATTAATTCCCTCCGCTACTCAACATTTTCCCTACTGTTGCACTCTTTGGAGTGGGAATAGTAATTTTATCCCCTACGCTATCCAACTTTTTCCCTACTGTTATAGTTAATGTAGTGTAAAATATTCTTTACAAATAAATATTAATTTTAATATTTTAATTTATTATATATATATTTTTATTTTTATATTTATATTACAGGTTTATGTGTATATATATATATGTATTTATAATTTTTATTATGTTTCTAACATTTTATAATTAAATAAAATAATTATTTGTTAATATTATTAAGTTAATATATATATATATTTTTAAATATGTATGTTTAATTTTTTGTTATATTACATTTATTATTTATCATTTTTAACTTTTTAAAATAATTCTAACTATGGGGGTCATTACAATGACGGGCGGATCGCCATTTCCCACCGTCTGCTTGCCATTTCCCCCCCGCCATATTACGATGGCGGGGGGGAACCCGGCGGACGGAAAGACCGTCCGCCGGTTCTCTGCCGGTCCCACAGGGGACCGGGCGGTAAGGACTCTAATATGGTGTCGGTGTCTGCAAGACACCGCCATCCATATTAGGATGTTGCGGAGCTGCCTTTCCATGGCGGTGTTGCCGCCATGGAAAGGCATGTGGACTTTGCTTCTGGGGGCCCGTTGCGGGCCCCCGGGGGTGGGGGGTGCTCTACATTTGAATGCACAAGGTGGCAGGCACCGCGTGGTGCCTGTCACGTTGTGCATTCAAATGCACAACATGCGTTTCTCGCATTGCAGTGGGTGCTGCTGACAGCACCGCCCGCCGCAATGCGAAGAATACGGGATGCCACCGCCACCGTGGCGGTGGCATCCTAATATCCATGGCGGGACCGCCGCACCCCTTGCGGACGGTCCCGCATTCCGTTGCGGTCGCCATCGTAATGTGCCCCTATGTTTTTATTAATTATATTTATTATTTAATTAATTTTATAATATTTTTAAGACATTTAAAAAAAACAATATTTTAAACAACGATATTTTAAACAATGATATTTTGGTTTCGATATTTTTGTACTTACCTCTGTAGAGATAGGATGTCGATATTCTGTCCATCGATATTCTGTACTCGATATTCTTGTAGGTCGATATTCGGTCCGTCGATATTCTGTCAGTGATCCTTAAAGCCTGTAGACCTGTATTTTGTTAAATGGAACCTCACAGAATAGAAACCTTCACTGACAAACCCTGGGGTAGAAGATTTACACTGTGATCATAATCCTGTTATCCCCTCCTAAGAAGGCTGTATTTTATTTTGTCAGCTGTTATTTTGCATATATTTGTATTTGTATGACTTTGTATTTGATTGCTGCCTTGTGGAAAAGCTTATACTCAGGACAGTAGAGTTGGACAAGTCAATGATAAAGGCTATAGACTTGAGTTGGTTATCTGAGAAAAGTTATGTTAGATGCCATAGGTCTACTCTGTTTATTATGAAAAGTTACAATAAGGCAGTAGACCTGATATATTTATTGTGAAAAGCATATGTTAAAGCAATATACTTTAATGGTGGATGCTTGTCATACTATGTTAAAGCCTCTTGACAGCTACATGGAATCTCAGAGACCACCTGTGAGAAATTAGGTTATTGTATGAGGGGTATAAAACTGGCCTTAAGCAACAACCACAATTCTTGTCAGGTAGAACCACAAAATACACTAAACTAACCTGTGCTTAACCCTGTGGTAGTTTGGCAAAAAAGCAGTCAGGCTTAAATAAGAGGCAATGTATAAAGTATTTTTGCAGCACCCAAACAATAATAATGTGAAAATACAACACAAGAAAAATCTCACACCAATTTAGTAAATTAGATTGAAATGTAATAAATTATTTGACATCAAAACAACAATAATCCTATCAGTAGTACTGGAGATATGCGATTTCAAAGATTAGGTAGGTATAGTGTCTAAAAGCATAAAGCACCACTCGTGGTCATCTGGTCGTGCTAGACTGGGGGAAAGTCACAAAATCAGGCTTACTGCGATGGAGTGCAGGCTGGATACAGGGACCAAGTTAGTACTGCTGAGAGAGTTGCCCTTTCAAAGTCAAGTGTGAAGAGTCCAGTTTGGGGTGGAAGAGGCACCGAGGAGCAGGGTAAGCATTGTGGATGGTTGTTGCTGTAGTGTAGAGAAGGCCGGGCATCATGGATGTCGCTGCTGTTGCTCAAAGATCCTGTTGGACATAGAGGACAGTCATTGCTGGAGTTTCGCGTTGGCGGTCACCTTGAGCTGTCGAACATTTAGAGCAAAGTACAGTTCTCATGTTGCCAGTCATTGAAGTGCAAAGAATTGGGCTTCGTGTTGATGGTCGTTGCAGGGGCAAGTTCTCAACGTGAACGGGCCCATTCATAGTCATGAAGAGTCAAAAGCTTAAGAATTTCTCCTTCTTCTTCAGAGGAGTGCTCTCTGCTGCCAAAACAAGGGCCCATGACCTGAGGAGGTGCCTCATGGGGATCAGGGACTCATTCTTGCAATGGCCAGCAGGGCTCAGGCAGGGCCAGTTGCAGCTGGTCAGTTCTGGCCATTGCAGGGAGGCCTCTGAGGCTTGTTATGTCTCTGTAGCTCTGAATAAGAGGCCAGTCAGATGACCCTTGGAGTTACTATAGGTAGCCTGGGATGAAGGGAGCAGGTCCGGTCTTCCTTCTCATACAGCAGGGTAGGCCTAAGGAAACAGGGTAGTCCTTCTTCTGCAGTATCCGCAGGTCCAGGAGTGTAGTAAAGAGTTTGTCTCAGGGTACAATCTTTATACATGGTGCCAAGCTTTGAAGTAGGAGAAACTTCTAGACTTTCCCCCCAATCTGGATCTGGAATTTCCTTCCTCCCTGTCCTGGTCCCAGGATGTCTGGAATCACAAAACGCTAGTGTGAAGTTCTTTGTGTGTGTGCTGGGGCAGCTCATTTGAAGAACAAGTGTAGTAGGTGACAGCTCCGTCCCTCCCATCAGGCCAGGAAGGCCCATCCAGTACCTCTTTGTGAAACTGTCTGGGAGGAATACATAAAGACCAACTGCCAATTACATCTCCTCATGTAACCCAGTATGCAGGCTGCAGGCACCACGTGGTTAGGACAAAAATATGCCAACTTTCTAAAAGTGGCATATCCTACTTTACCATTAAAGAGGCTTTTGAATTGCAATGCTTCAGAGACCAAACATGACATTTCTACCTGTTCCCAAGCAAAAAATATCACTCAATAAATGTAATAAGGTAACCCAATGTTATCCCATGGGAGAGGTAGGCCTCACAGTAGTGAGAATGAATTTGGGAGGTTTTCACTACCCTGACATGTAAGGTTTCAAAGTAAATGACCAATTTATTAACAACACTTAACACTGCCCTATATGCTGTTCAGGGGATACCTTAGAGGTGACTTATATGTCTTAAAAAGGGAGGTTTAGGCCTGGCAAAAGGTTTAATTTGACAGGTTGAAATGGTAGTTTAACATCACCCCTCAGGCTGCAATGGAAGATCTGAGATATGTTTAAAAGATCTACTTAAGTGGATGGCACAATAAGTGTTGCAGGCCCACTAGTAGCATTTAATTTACAGGCTCTGGGTACATGTAAGTCCCTAGTAAAGGGGTACTACAAGTAAATTAAATGTGAAAATTGGGTGTAAGTCAAGTGTATCATGTTTTAAAAGAGACAGCACAACACTGTAGCACTGGTTAGCACTGGCAAAGTGCACAGTGTCCTAAAAGCCAACAAAAACAGGTTCAGAAAATAGGAAGGGTGAAGGCAAAATGTTTGGGAGTGACCCTGCAGAGAGGGCCAAGTCCAACACCACTGTACTAGGCAAGGGTTTTAGTGTTGGTCATTCCTTCGGCCAAACCCTTGATTTGCAACGTGATGATTCTTGCTAATCCCTTTTGATGGAGTTGCATCTTATTTTGAAAACATGATTTTGTACATATTTGTAATTTTAGGAGTGTATTGCCCTGATTTTGAGTTTGTTGCAATCCAGGTGCTTTTTTTGCACCAGATAATTAACGATAACCTGGGGTACATTATTTATTGTGTGCGATAAATGGCACCTATTAAGCTTGTCTGGGGAAATAACATGCAGATTTTGATGTTTACATCATCAAAATTCACATTGTATGGTTAATCCTGAAATCTTTTCCCCTGTTATACTCGGGGGTGACCTACCAAAATTTAATGAAGTGTGAGATATTGAGCACGCCCTACAATTACAGGATGTGGTAAATACCACCGAACTCGCAATTACAACACATGTGCAAACAAGGTTTTATGCTGCGGGTTAGAAAACACTGGCTCGCTCGTAATCAGGACCTATACCTAATGGTTTACAACTTATGTATCATATTGCAGGCCAGATTTGATTATGATGTCAAACCAATTTTAAAGGAAAGATGCCTGATTGTTTCATTGGAAAAGGTATGTCAGATGCCATAGGTTTGATCAATTATGAAAGGTTATGATAAAAAGCAAGAAGGCCAGACTTATTGATTATGAAAGGCATATGTTAAAGCCAATGTGCCTTAACAGTGGATTGATTTTAGGCCCTGTTCAAACTTGTAGACAAGTATTTTGTTACATGGAATCTCACTAATTACCATATTGGGCAAGGGTTTGGTGTTTATTATCCTGTGTGACAAAACCTTAGGTTGAAAATTTGCACTGTGGTGATCCTTGCTAAACACTCATAGCAGGACCTGACAGGTTTGGTTGTTTGCCATGCTCTTTTATAAAACAAATCAAAAATAATGCATACCTATCCATGAATGCATACATACACCTAAACAAGAGCTTCGGAACAGCCTTCTTTTGTCATTATTCTATTTGATTTTATTACAAGACTTGAGGCTCCTATTATGCAGTTCTGTTCTTGCTGCTTTTTTCAGTAGCCAACCATGTAAAGCAACAAATTACATACCCCAAGATACTCTTCTCCCAGACAGGAAATAGAAACAAAGAAAGGCTACATTAGGTTATAAATAGAGGGGCCAACAAGCGAACGGCCTCATTTCTTCCTGCTGCTTGTCAAATAAGTACTGCTCATTTGTGTATTGTTTGTTGCTTTGGGGTGGTTTAAACTAGCTTGGTGAGTTTGAATTGAAGTTTTAATCCTCTAATGTGGAGTTGGTGTCCGGGATACTTAAGAGGGCACTGGATGCAAAATCTGATGTGGATGATAATCTGAATGATGATTATGTTGAGATTGCTGATGGTTTTTATGATGTTCATGATGTACTCAATGAGACTGCCCCCAAGAGGTCAGAGGTTAAAGAAACATTTCCAGCTGTCATTTTGAATGTTGGGGGAGTCCCCATGTTCGACCCAAAACTAATTCAGCACCCCAACTCTTCTGAGTGGTCTTCTTCTCATGTGGACGAATATATGAATTTCCACATTAAAAGTGTAATAGGTCTACCTGGTGTTAAAGGAGGGCAGAGTATCCACCCCATTACTCCCCAACAAGATGGCATATACATCTGTGTTGGACTCCAAAGTTGTAACTTTCTTAAACAAAGGGGGTCGCAACCTCACAAGGGACAAGCTCCTGGACATTCGTGACCTCTGACAAAATGTATTTGTTTCGCCAAGCAGTTGAAAGCATCAGGTGACTCTCTAGACCCATATATAGTTTATAGTTGGGCTTAAACATCAGTATGTTACTTGGGTAATGCTTCTTCAGCCTATCTGTTGAAAGAAGGCAAGGTCGCTAAATAAAATGCATCCAAAATTGGGAGGTTTAGCAGGTGCAGACATTGCTCAGGATGATCAAGGTCTTTTGTCTGGGGGTGGTTACATCAAAGAGATTAGGAAATATGTACAAGCTTTTTCCTTTCTTGACAAGGCACACTCCTCCTTTGCTAGGGCTTTTGGCAGATGGGTTTCTACCAGGGTCAGTGAATACCAGGATCAATTCTCCGGTCATGCCTTGTACAACTACAGACCCCTGTCAATCAAGCTTACCAACACAACCATCCCATGTTCTTTGCCCAAGGAATAAGAGGAGGCTATAAGTCCTGTAGCAAAAGGCAAACAAGTAGAAGTGAACTTCAAAGTAAAGCCTAATATCAAGCTCTGCAGTTAAATAGAAGACAGATTATTGTTATTTTTCAGAAGTCTCCTTCTGTTTCAAACTCATTTCCGAAAACCTATTCATTTCTCCCAAGAAGGATGGACCAAGTTTTAAGGTTGTCCTTCCTTCCATTTTTGTCTTTCCTCTACCTGTTAAAGCTTTACCAAGTTGCTAATTTAGCAGTGACCCTCACAGCTTAGGGTATAAGAAAAATAATATACCTAGATGACATGATATTTTTGAATAGCATAAATTAACTCTGATGAAACAGGTTTACTTTGCCCTAGAGCCAACTCAAATCTTGGGATTTGTGTTGAACTGGGAGAAATCAGATGTCATTCCCTCTCAGTGGATGGACTTTCTGGGATTTGTAGTGGACTCAAGCAATCACTGACTGCAACTCCCTGAAGCAAAGTGGAAAATTATCAAGAGGGATTTGCATTTAGTGCTGAACCTACAGGAAGTCTCTCTCTATCAACTGGTAATACTGGCAGGTCCAGTCTTCTTCTATTCTGGTGTTTTTTCCAGGCCCTTTCTTTTATTGAGCCCTTCACTGCCTGAATATATTAGATTTACAAATAGGTCTTTCTTATTTGGACAGTGCTCCTGTTAGACCTGTCAGCCTTAGGGTGGTCTTTCCCCAAACATTTTGCCGACTTACCACCAATTTTTACTGAACTAACCAGTAATAAAGTGCTTGGGCTCACTCCCTAAACATGGTTTGGTTGGCATACACCTAATTGCCATGTTTAATTTACTTAGAAGTCCCTTGTACAATGGTATACTATATACCCAAGGACTTTAAATTAAATGCTATCAGTGGGCCTGCAACACTTATTGTGCCACCCACTTACGTAGCACCTTAAAACATGTCCCAGGCCTGCCATTGCAGGCTGAATACAGTTTTAAACTGCCATGTTACCATGGCTCTAAAAACCCCTTGCCAAGCCTTAAACTCCCATTTTATTACATATGTCACACCTAAGGTAGGCCCTAAGAAGCCGATAGGGCAGGGAGCTGTGTAGTTAAAAGGTTGGACATGTACTTTTAAGTTTTACACGTCCTGGTAGTAAAAAACTCCTACATTCATTTTTCTCTGCTGCGAGGCCCAGCATTCCCATAGAATAACATTGGGGATTTCGTATTGCATTTAATAAGCTGTAATTTCCAAATAGAAGCTGGTAACCATGTCATGTGTGGTGTCTGGAATTGTAATGATAAACTCTATTTAATGGTAAAGTCGGGGTTTTGATAACAATTTTAAAAATGTAAATTTTAGAAAGTTTGCATTTTTCTGCCCTCAGCTCTTCTGTGCCTACAGTCTGGCCTGGGTCACCTGACTGGGAACTAACAGTTAGACTTTATGAATTCCTACCAGACTGTCACAAAATAGATGTGCCTGAATGGGCCTGAATGGGCCATCTGCTGGCAGGATGGGGGGCCAGAACTGAGCACAGCCCCACTTACAACAGAACAACCAGTGATCTGCTTTCACATAAAGGGCATAAAAAACCCATATTGTCACTACAGCCAGCTTGCAGCCAGGGCAGTGGAGTCCAGGGTACGAAAGTAGGACCTCAGACACTAACACTTCAGCACACTCCTGGACCTATGGATACTCTTCCAGGATGAAGGACTGCTGTGCTGCTGGAAGGACTGCCACTCTGCTTGACTGCTGCTCTGAAGGACTGAAGCCCTGCTGGATTGCTGCCCTAATTGTCCTGCTGCTCTACTACCTTCTACCTGGGGAAAAGGACTGGATCTTCTACTGTCCCAGGACCTCCAGAGTGCCTCCCAAGGGCTAATTTGCTGGCCTCCTGTTCAGAGCCACTGGGAGACAAAAAGCGTCCCTCATTTTGAACCAGCACCTGGACCCAGCCTGAGTGAGTCCTGGCCTTCCAAGTTGTGCCCCTCTAACTCTGGACCCTTGAAAGTGGTGTTAAAGGTGAGCAGATAGCCAAAATCCAAAAGTGGGTACTATGAAAGTTTTTGTATAAAAAACTTCTCTTAGAACCAGGAGGAGATCAGGACCAACCTGCTCGCCTATCTGCCGGAGATGCATCACCGGTCGGATTGACTTTGCGGCTTCTCCTGCTACGTTCTTCTCCACAACAGCAAATCCTTTCAGCGGTCCTTCACCAAAGGCGGTGTATCTAACCTTGTGGAACTGTCTTCAGTTACAGCCCTCTGCCTCGTCCTGCTGTAGATTTTTGTCTTCCATTTCAGCGACAAAGTCCGAAGGAGAAATCTTCACTGCGGTTTCAAACCCAACGCCATCCGAGACTCACCCCCCTCGGACACCTCCCGCAGCCTTGCCCTACTGAATTTTACCTTCCCTGAACATTTTTTTCAAGAATTTTTCTAAGCCTGAAGGTAAGGGCTAACCGGGCCCAATCCACTTCTTTTATCCGAACTGTGTTCCATAGCGGTCTGCCATATATTTTTTAGTTTAACCCGGTCTTGCACGACCAGATGTTCTTTGTTGGGGGTTTGATGATGTAGGCGCTATTTTTTGGTGTCAAATCGTTTATTAAAATCTACTCTATCTTTCTAAATTGGTTAATGATTTCTTTTGTGTTGTAGTTTCATTTTATTACTGTTTTTGTGCTACAGAAATACTGTACACATTGCCTCAAAGTTAAGCCTGACTGTTTTTGTTTCCAAACTACCCATGGTTAAACACATGTTAATTTAGTGACTTTTTGTGGTTCACCCTGCAAGGGAATGTGGCTGCTGCTTGAGCAGGTCCAGCACACCAGTCAGCCAAGAACCCAAGTTTTCACATTAGTGGCAGCAGTGGGATCAGGACCTGTGTTTGTGCAGTACAATACAGTGATTTGTGTTACACAAAAATCCCTGATAAATAATTTGGCATGAGAGTGACTCCTTTTAAATTCTTCCTTAGTTTTCCATTGGCTATTTTCTCCCTTTTCTAAATTAAGATGCCCTATTTTCCTTTTTGCACCATAGAGATGAAACTGTGCAACTCTGACACCCTCAGCAGGGCTGAACTGATGTAACTCTGCAAGCATATGGAAGCTGAAAGCAGACAAGAAGGCTACCAAACTGGATATCTAGGTAGCCCTCAGGGCCTTTGAGAAGGTGCAAACCTGCACATTAGAGCAGACCCTGGGGCTGCTTAAATCAGCCAAATCAGGGTCCCCGCTGGACCTGTGCCCACCCAGCATTATGGCGAGCATTTCCAGCTTAATCGCCTCTTCCATCATGTCCCTTTTTAACCTTTCCAAGGACCTAGCTTCTGTTCCCATTGCATGGAAAATGCTCTATTCTCCCCCATTTTAATGAAGCCAAACGCTGACCCAACCATCCCAGCCAATTTGCAGCCCATTTTGCTTCTCCTTGGCAAATTTTTGGAGAACATCATAAACAAGCAACTCTCTGCCCTCTTGGAAAAATAGTGGCTTCTCTATATCTCCCAGGCTGGTTTTAGAGCATGCCACAGCACAGAGACAGCGCTAGTTGCTGTCACTGACTCTATTAGACTGTCCCTGGATGCGGGCATCCCTGCAATGCTAGTACTTCTAGATTTGATACAGTCTCAGATGGGATTTTCATTTGCAGGCTGCAAAACATTGGTGTCTATGGTAAGGCCCATAAATGGTTCATTGACTTCCTAAAACATTGTACTCAATCCATCTCTTTGAGCTCCTTCTAATCTCACATCATGCCTATTGACAAAAGGGTACCACAAGGTTCCATACTTAGCCCTACATTATTCAACGCCTATGCCCCCTTGCGCTGATCATCAAGGCTTGTGGTTTTGAGGCAATTTCATATGCCGATGATACACAATTGGTCATCTCTTTTGATCAAGACCTAGAAGGCGTTAAATCCTGCTTCTCTGACTGTATGAAGAAGATAGCTTTCTGGATGTCTAGTAATTGTTTACAACTGAATGAAGAAAAAACTGAGCTACTCCTGTTTTGGTAAAGTTCAGTATTTACGGAATTCAGATTGGAGCCCCCCAAATTGGAGCCATACCCATCATCATAGCAAGTAGCAAAAAACCTGGGCATAAAATTGGACCTCATCCTCTCTTTGAAAGAGCATGTATCTACCATCTGAGAAACCTGCTTTGCCACCACGCGACTACTGTAAAACCTTTCCCTTGGCTCCCTCCAACTTCCAGAAAAACTGTAGTGCAAGCCTTAATCATAAGTCATTCAGACTGTGGTAACGCTCTACAGGTTGCTGCAAACTAAACTTTGTTGTTCAAATTACAAGTGCCACACAAAACAGCAGTCAGACTGGTTTGCAATCTTCCACCTACATCCTCTTCTGCCCCGATCCTAAACTCTTTGCGCTGGTTACCCATCAGGAAAAGGCTCATCTTTAAGATATGCAGTTTTACACACAAGTCACTAAATGGGAATGCTCCATCTTACCTGGCTCAGACAGCGTAATCCGACCAGACTGTTAAGATCTAAAGACAAAGCATGTTTGCAAATTCTGCGGTTCCGCAATGCCAGATATGGCAAGAGAGCATTCTCCTGCCTCGCCCTCTTCAATTGGAGAAAACTACCTCTATATATGCGACTATGCTCGGAGTTTGGCAAGTTCAAAAAACTATTTCAAAACATGGCTATTCTAGTTGATCGGTTCAGCTCAGGTGGTACTGCTTTCCCTTATTAGCCTTGCCTCGAGATATTCCTTCGGGGATGATTCGTTTATGCGCTATATAAAATGCTGATAACTCCTCAGGAGAGGAAAATTTGTATGACAATGAGGAGGAGGGAGCACAAACACAAGATGAGGAGCGAGAGGGCCCAGCCCAGGGTCATGAGCTGCTAGGAGCACCCAACTCAACCCCAGCAGATGACCAGGATGCTCCAGATGCCCAGGATAAAGAAGGGAGCAGTGTATCTGCCAGGGACCTCACCCCAGAGGTGCTGGAGGAAAGGAGAGAGGAGAGGAAATTCAAACTGAAGGTGGCCAAGCTTAGGATGGAAGAGAAGAGGCTGGCCCATGAGCTCAGACTCAAGTAGCTGGACATAAATGCTAAGCAAGTGGAATCCAACAATTTGGGTGGCAGCATACCAGCAGTGCCCACTGGAGATGTGAGGGTCTTCATACACAATGACCTGGTGCCCAGTTATGTGGTGGGAGCTGATATCTGTTAATGGTTCTCACATATGTGACAGCTCTGAGGGTACACAAGGTCCCAGAGGAGTATTGGGGAGCTAGCTTGTGGAGGTACAGGCCCAATGTGGGGAGAGACACACTTCTTACACTTGAGGTAGAGGATGAAACCAAGTATGCCCCCATGAAGGCCATTCTGCTGACCAATTTGGGCTGACCCCTGAAAAATACCAACAGTGGTTCACGGACAGTCACAAACTCGCAAACCAGTCTGGGTGGACTTCTTAGATTATTCCAGCAAGGCACTGAAGGGCTGGTTGAGTGGCAGCAAAGTGGATGATTTTGTTGGGCTGTACAACCTAATTCTGAGGGAAGACATGCTCAATACCTGTTTTACAGAGCTATGCCAACACCTGATAGACAGCAATCTGACTGACCCCAGGAAGCTTACTGACGAGGCAAGCCTTTGGGTCAGCACCAGAGTGCCCGAAAAGGCATCTGCAGGGGGCTCCCATAAGGGTGATCAAGGTTCTCACCAGAAGAAAAAGGGGGGAGATAAAAAAAAAAGAGTTCACTCAAGGCCCTCCTTGATAAAAAAAACTGGCAAGTTTGTCTCCAAACGCTATGCGTGCTATGAGTACGGTCGCACCAAGGGTGATTCCAAGTGCCCCAAGCAGGCACAGCCCCCCCAGTAGTGAGCGGACCACAGTTAGTGTGGGGGAGACCAGTGAGGTTACCCTAGTGTCCCTGGGTGATAAGGATATGGTGCCCAAAGCCCATATGCCTTCCAGTACTTCCAAATATAAGCAGTGGGTCACCATCAATGGGCAGAAGTTGGAGGCTCTGAGGGACACAGGAGCCAGTATGACTATTGTCAGGTGTAATCAGGTGTCCTCAGAGCAAGTGATTCCCAATACATTCCACCGAGTTGTAGTAGCAGACAACCGAGAGAGACACTACCCAGTGGCTCTGATTCCCTTTTGAGTGGAGGGGGGGGGGTTTAAGGCTTCTGAAAGGTACTGTGAGCCCTGCCATGCCTGTGGACTGTCTTCTAGGAATGGTCTGCAGCACATTGCCTTGAAGGAAGTGGCGCTCAGGTCACACTTGCAAACATTGGGGTTGCCTGAGTAGGTCTGTGTGACCACCAGGCCCATGACTGTCCAGGAGGGAAGTCAAGGTGGTCTGGAGCCAGGAAGAATGGTCCAGAGAGCGTCTAAGATAGAGGAGGGAAGGAGCATGGGAAAAAAGTCCCTGAATGTCCCACAGTACAGGTGGATGGTGCGTCGGAGGAGGCTGCCCTGGAGCCCATTGTATCCCTTGGTGACCTGCCTAAGCTTGCTGGCTAAGGAGCAGAAGGGGGACCCACCATGGAGGAGTTCTGTAAGGCACAGAAGGAGCGTCCAATCCTGGAGGGCATGAGTTGGCAAGCTGAAGCCCAGGCAAGCAGTGATACCTCTGGAGATCACCTCATGTACTGGGAGAATGACGCCCTCTATAGTGAGCCTAAGGTACCTGTACATGCGGCAACACAGGCGTTGGTAGTCCCCCCAATGATACAGGGTCTTCCTCTTGGAGATGGCTCATGAGATACTTCAGGCAAGCTATCTGGAGCAGGACAGGATCTTTGCCTAGCTTGCCTCCCAGTTCTATTGGCCCCAGATGAGAATCTCCTCAGATGTAATCTGTAGGACTTGCCTAACCTACCAGGCCAGTGGGAAGACAGGGAAAAGCTGAAATCTCCCCTGAATCCTTTACCTGTCATTGGCACCCCCTTTGAAAGGGTGGGCATCAACAGTGTAGGACCCTTGGATCCCAAGACAGCCTTAGCCAACAGTTTTATCCTGGTCTTGGTGGAACACACCACTAAATACACATAGGCTATACCTCTGAGGACTATAACTGCACCTGCAGTTGCTAGCCCTGATGAGGATTTTCACCAGAGGGGCACCAACTTCATATCTGCGTACATGAAGTCAATGTGGAAGGAGTGTGGGTAACTTACAAATTCTCCACACCCTACTATCCACAAACAAATCGGCTTGTTGAAAGATTTAACAAGGTCTTCAAATGCATGATTATGGGTTTGCCTGAGCCTATGGGGCAGAAGTGGGATGGCCTCTTACCCGGTCTTCTCTTTGCCTACAGAGAGGTGCCACAGAAGGGTGTTGGATTTATCCCCTTTGAACTTGTATATGGTCAACCTGTTAGGGGACCTCTCAGTCTGGTCAAGGAGGGATGGGAGCGAGCTCCCAAGAAACCCCTTCAGGATGTGGTTAGCTTCATGGTAGCCCTCAGGAACCAGATGGCCAAGTTCTAGAAGAAAGCTTCTGAGAACTTAGAGGCTAGACAGGAAGTTATGAAGCAGTGGTATGGCCAGATAGCTACCCCTGTGGAATTTCAACCTGGGCAGAAACAGTGGGTAATGAAGCATGTGAAGCCCAGGGCCCTCCAAGACTGTTGGACTGGGTCTTATGAGGTAGTTTAGAGGAATGGGGAGGCCACCTACTTAGTGGATCTCAAGACCCCAAGACATCCCTTAACAGTGATCCATATCAACATACTACAACCATAATATGAGAGGTCTGAGGTCACCATGCTTCTGGTGACACATGATGTAGAGGAGGAGGAGAGTAATCCTCTCCCAGACCGACTGTTATGAAAAGAGAAAGATGGGTCAGTGGAGGGTATCAACCACTCCCCTACCCTGACCCCAGAACAGCAGAAGGACTGTTGCCAGTTATTTAAAGAGTTTGCCTCTCTGTTTTCCCTCACTCCTGGGCTTACACATCTCTGTACCCATGATATAGACACTGGAGACAGCCCCCTCTGTCAAAAACAAAATATACAGGCTGTCTGATGAAGTGAGGGCCAGCATCATAGAGGAGGTCTCTAGGATGTTGGAGGGATGGGGATTGAGTACTCTAGTTGCCCCTGATCCAGCCCAGTGGTGCTGGTACCAAAAACTGCTTCATCAGGCGCCGCCCCAAAACTCTAGGTCTGTGTGGAATACAGAGGGACTTGACTCAGTCACTAAGACTGATGCTCACCCCATCCCAGAGCGGACGAGCTTATTCACAAATTAGGGGCTGCTAAGTTCCTGAGAACTTTTGATTTAACTTCAGGGTACTGGTAGATTGCCCTAACTTAAGGGGCTAAAGAGAGTTCAGTCTTTCCCACACCTCAGGGCCACTTTCAGTTTAAGGAGATGTCTTTTGGACTGAAAAATGCCCCTGCTGCCTTCCAAAGGGTGATGAATTAGGTCTTGGCTAATATGCAGGCCTTCAGTGCTTCTTACTTGGATTACATAGCTGTCTTCAGTAGCAGCTGGGAGGACTACCTCTTCCACCCATAGGAAGTGCTTCAGGCCTTGCAACACACAGGCCTGACTGTCATGGCCAGTAAGTGCCAGATAGGGCAGGGGTCTGTGGTGTACTTGGGACACCTTGTGGGTGGGGGTAAGGTACAGCCCCTCCAGGCCCAAATAAGGGCTATTCTGGCCTGGGAGCTTCCAGAAACTCAGACTGAAGTGAGGGCCTTCCTGGTTCTCACAGGATTTTACAGGAGGTTTTTCAAGGGGTATGATACCATTCTTGCCCTCTTGACTGAGCTGATTTCCAAGAAGGAGCCCAAGAAGGTGTTCTGGACGGAGGCTTGCCAGAAAGCCTTTGACTCCCTCAAACAGGCCATGTGCATAGCACCTGTGCTCAAGGCCCCTGACTTTTCTAAGAAATTTATACTCCAGACAGATGCCTCAGATCACGGAAGGGCAGTTCTATCACAGCTCAAGGAAGAGGGCCTTGACTAACCTGCAGCTTTCAGCGCTAGGAGGTTACTTTCCAGGGAACAGAGGTGGAGTGCTTTTGAAAGAGAAGCCTTTGCGGTGGTATGGGCACTTAAGAAACTGAGACCATACTTGTTTGGGACTCACGTCCACGTTCAGACAGATCACAGGCCCCTCAGGTGTCTAATACAAATTTGGGGTGAGAATACAAAACTTGTTGAGGTGGTCCAGCTCCCTACAGAGAATGGACTTTACAGTGGAACATCGTCCTGAGTCAGCCCACTCCACTGATGATGGTCTTTCCAGGTTCTTCTGCCTTAGTGATAGGAGCTCCAAGGAGGTTGGGTAGTTCTCCCCGCTTTCGGCTGGGGGGACACATGTTAGACCTGTCAGCCTTAGTGAGGCTTTCCCCAAACGGTAGACCTACTTATATCCAATTTGTACTGAAAATTCATTTTTGTTGGTCTTAGGACTCTGTGCACTTTACCACTGCTAACCAGTGCTAAAGTGCTTGTGCTGACGCCCCTAAACATGGTTTGATTGGCATACACCTAATTGGCATATTTGTTCAGGGCCTGTAAATTAAATGGGCCTAACAACCTCACATTGTTACTACAGCCAGCATAGTGCCAGGGCAGGGGAGTCAGGAAATTCCATACACTTCAAAGAACCTTTCCAGAAGCTTCTCCCACCTTCCAGATGAAGGGCATCAGGGTATAAAAGTAGGACCTCAGACACCAACTCTTCAGTACACTTCTGGACCTGTGGATACTCTGTCAGGAAGCAAGACTGCTGTGCTGCTGGAAGGACTGCCACCCTGCTGCTATGAGTTGCCCTGCTGGATTGCTGCCCAGGGTGTGCTGCTGCTCTGCTACCTTCTACCTGGGGATCAGGACTGGATCTTCAACTGTCCCAGAACCTCCAGAGTGACTCACAAGGTCTAGTTTGCTGGCCTCCTGTTCAGAGCCACAGGTACACAACAGGCATCCTCCACCTTGAACCCTGACCTGGACCCAGGCGGAGTGAGTCCTGACCCTCCAAAACTGCACCTACAGTCCTGGATACTTGGAAGTAGTGTTAAAGGTGCCCAGATAGCCAAAATCTAAAAGTGGGGACTAGTTGGTTAAAAACTGATCCGAGAACCAGGAAGAGACTGACTCCAACCTGCTTGCCTATCCGCCCAAGGTGCATCACTGGTCAGATTGACTGCACAGCTTCTCCAGCTATGTTCTTGTCTGCAGCATCAAAATCTTTTCAGTGGTCCTTCGCGAAAGGGGTATCTGACCTCTTGGAACTGTCTTTGGCTACAGCACTCTGACTCATCTTGCTGGAGATTTTCGAGTTCCATTTCAGTGACTAAATCTGAACATAAAAATCTTCACTGCGGCTTTGACCCAAGGCCATCTAATGACGACACTCCCTTCTCAGACAGCTCATGCAGCCTTGCCCAGCTAAATTTGACCTTCTCAGAACATTTCTTCAAGACTTTTTCTAAGCCCGAAGGTGAGTGCTGACCGGGCCCAATCTACTTCTTGAGTCTGAACCGCACTCCATCACGGTTGGCCATATTTTTCGACTTTAACCCAGTCTTACGTGACCAGATGTCGGTGGTTGGCTCTTTGATCTTCTAGGCGCTAGTTTTCACTAAAAACTTGAAAAATTCCTAACTCCGGTTCTACTGATTGGATTTTTGTTGTTTTGGTGTCACATAATTTATTAAAAGTTACTCTATTTTCCTAAATTGGTTTGGGATTTACATGTTTTGTGTTTGGGTGCTGCTAAATGCTTTACACATTGCCTCTAAGTTAAGCCTGACTGATGTTGTGTCAAGCTACCCAGGATTAAGCACAGCTAATTTGGTGATTTTTTGTAGTTCACCCTGCAAGACATTGCAGCTGTTGCTTGACTAGGGCTCACACCTCAGTAAACCAACAACCAGATTTCTCACAGTTCTTTTGGATATCGAAGCTCAAGAGGAAATAACTGATCAGTGACTTAATATCGAGGGACAAAATATCGACTTTACAAAATATAGTTGCCAAATTATCGAAAACTAGAATATTGACCACCAATACTTAATAAACAAAACACTAAAATATCGAAACAACTATATCGACTAAAATAAATATCGTTTCTAACTTTATCGAACATCAAAATATCGAAACAAAAATGATCGAAATACATTCAAATAACTAACAAAGAGCCATAATATCGACTCACAAAATATAGACAGCCAATATTATCGTTTTTTTTATAAAATCGAATAACTGATACACAGTAAATTAAATATATCTTCAGAAAAAAATACATTTTCACAATATAAACATATACAAAACATTTAATAAATATAAAAATATATTTTGCAAACACATTAACACCCCAAAAATTCTTTTAGCAAATATCACTTTAGTCCTAAATAAATAAATACTTAAAAAATATAATGCACTAAATATATAACATTTTAATCATTACAAAACACATTTCACCACAGAATATGGTAAAAAAAAAAAGGTAACAACTTCTTAATTAGCGTCTTCCATATAAGGAAACAAACTGATAAAAAAATACAAAACTTGCACAACAACAAATAGAATGCTACCACTAACAAAAAGCACCAATAACATAAATGGACTAATTAATTAAACAGTATAAAAGCAAAGAAAAAGTTATGTTCATTTCCACTTCAACCCTACAAGAAAAAAGAAGAGGAAACTCTGCCAGATTGCTTCCTGATCGCAGACTTTGATTTCAAAACAAAGCTTTGAAACTGCATTAAGTAAGTAAATTAACATTTTAAATAGTACAATACTGCTAACATTCTCCCAAATATATGTCAAATTCATAATACACTAAAATGTATTTTTATTTATTTATATCTCCTCTACAGAATTTTCCAACAGCAGCAAAAATAATCTACAACAGCTAAGAAAATTAAGTTAATCAAAAAGTAAGTATCTTAAATTGCTATTTTAAACAACACCCTAAATTTAGAAAACAAAAACGAACTCTTTCCCAATTCCCCTACCACCTACAACAAATATATTTAAATATCTTAACATTATTTTTTCTTATATCAACTGAAAGACCTTCAACATTCCGAAAATAAAAGCTTCAACACATCAAAAGAACATTTTTCTTGCCATCAAATTCAACATTGTAAGTATATTGCAAAAAATGTATATTTTAGAAACAAAATAATGGACTGTATTATATTAATTAAATTCTATATACATTTTCTTTAGCATTAAAGACACCACCATCACTGAAGGCGCACAATTCATAGAGTCCCAGAAGGGGAAAATGCTCCTATGTTATATGGGTTATGTGTATACGCAGGAAAAGCAGAAAGATTTAAAAGTGTTTTGGAAATGTAGCAAGTATTATTCTAACAAATGCTATGGAAGAGCCATAACCCACAAAACTACTATTTTATCTGTGAAAGAGCACAACCACCCCCCAAATATAACCGAAATTGAATTTAGGGATGCTCTGGAAAATATTAAAGAAGCAAGCAGTAGTACAGACAAACCCACTAGTGAAATATTAAAGGAGCAATTACTTAGAGTACCCCAACATGCATCTGGACAATTACCATCCATAGATGCATTAATAAAGTTATAATTAGACAGAAAAAGAAAACGACAACTACCATGCCTGTCCCTAACACATTCCAAGAAGTACTTATCCCACCTGAACTAAGCATTACCCATAATAACGAACCATTTATTTTCTTTGACAATAAAAGCAGTGAAAAACGAATAATTATGTTTG
Organism: Calotriton arnoldi; assembly: GCA_963921515.1. Classification (NCBI taxonomy): domain Eukaryota; kingdom Metazoa; phylum Chordata; class Amphibia; order Caudata; family Salamandridae; genus Calotriton; species Calotriton arnoldi. The sequence continues at coordinate 485,211 of CAWUFW010012829.1, forward strand.
CCACTGCAAATAACTTAATAAAATTAAAGCAAAGTGACACCTGGATGATGGATGGGACATTTAAAATATGTCCCAAACCATTTTTCCAGCTATACACAGTGCATGCTATATATCAAAATACTAATATTCCCTTCATCTATTGCTTGCTCCCGAATAAAACCCAAACTACCTATCTAGAAATTCTCAACCAAATAAAAAACGAAAACACTAATTATTTTCCACAGAAAATAATCATCGATTTCGAGCAAGCAATGATTAACGCAATACTAAAAACGTACCCTCATACAGCTATCCAAGGGTGCTACTATCATTTTAACCAGTGTCTGTGGAGACATCTCCAAAAGTCAACACTAAGGGGGTCATTACGATGTCGGGCGGTTCGCCCCCGCCGGGCTGGCGGTAGCCCCCGCCGGCCCGCCGGGGGCAAACCACCCGACACCACACCAGAAAGACCCCCCGCCATATTAGGATGGCTGGGGGGTCCACGGCGGACGGAAAGACCGTCCGCCGCATTTCCGCCGGTCGACTCGGAAAATACCATTAATATGGTGGCGGTGTCTGCAAGATACCGCCATCCATATTACGATACATGCAGAGAGCAGCCTTTCCATGGCGGCGTTGCCGCCATGGAAAGGCATACGGTGTTTGCTTTCGGGGGCCCGTTGCGGGCCCCCAGGGTGTTGAGGGGGTGGGGGGTGCACATGGAGGTACCCCCCTGCATTTGCATGCACAAGGTGGCAGGCACCGCGCGGTGCCTGTCACCTTGTGCATGCAAATGCACAACGTGCATTTCCAGCATTGTGGCGGGCGGTGCTGTGAGCACCGCCCACCACAATGCTGGGAATGGGGGATGCCACCGCCACGGTGGCAACCTAATTGCAGGTGCGGGACCGCCGTACCCCTGGCAAACGGTCCCGCATTCCGTTACGGTGGCGGGCGGACTTTGTCCGCCCGCCATCGTAATGACCCCCTAAGTGTTCAATATGCAACAGACAGTACCTTAGCATATCAAATTAAAAAACTTGTAGCCCTAGCCTATGTGACTGATGTAGCAGAGCACCATAACCTGCTAATAGAGAGCCCCTACTACAAAAGAAATGAGGAGAAATTAAGCCCACTACTGGATTACTTTGAGGATACATGGGTAGGTAGACTACATAGATCAGGGCACAGAGGATTACCTAAGTTCCACATTCCGTGGTGGAATGTGTACCTTGAGTACCCTAAACAAGCAAAGCAAAACTAACAACGCTGTTGAAGGATGGCATAATGCCTTCCAGGCAACAACAGGCAGAGGGACACCTACACTTCACAAATTACTACAATCTATCCAAAAAGAGCAAAGTTCCCAACAACTTAGGGGCTGATTCCGATCTCGGCCGGTAGGGCACCGAATCGGATTTGCCTTAACCGGATCCGATGCGGAGCCCTCTTTCCCGACCGATTCGTACGTGCGTCCGGCCGAGCGAGTATGATGCGAGCGCACGCGAAATCGCTGACCGACTCGTACGCGGGTCCGAACCGCTCCGACCGACTCGCACGGACACGACTCGCACCGCGCAATGGAGACGTTCCCCGGCCGGGCAAGTACGATGAGTGCCGCGAGCAGTCCGACCGACTCGCGCTGTCCGGCTCGAAAGAGCAGTCGGAGCCGGACTTTGGGGGTCCGTGTCGGACCCCCTGTACGCATAGCCACGCGAGTCGCACACAGGGGACCCATGGGTCCCCCTACCTGTGCATGTACGCCGCGCAGTCGCATCGAGGCGTACCCGCTGTAGAGGGCGCCCTTGTTTTTTTATCTTCCCTGTCTTAATTATTATACAGGGTTTAGCTCTCAGCCTTGAAATTTCCATATTATCCAGACAGGAAGAGATGCTATGTCGTTAAATACCCACCAGATGGAGTTAGAGACCCTATCTAGAAGCCACGTACAAAAGATACTTTTCACCACTTTAATAGAACCAAATTGGTTTAGTATACATCTACTTTCGCCGCAAACTTATTTTTTGTGGTGTTTTACCCTTCCTGTCTTTATTTATTATTTTTTGTATACAGTACCTTCCATAATTTCCTTGATTCGGATACTGCCAACTCCGGACCACGGGCCCTGATAAAAACAGGTGAGCGTCTGTACATAGCTTCTCCCTCTATCAAATTGCTGCTGAAGTCGGGCATGCTTGGATAATATCTCGAGAGCCCACTATACTACCTTTGTCCCTTGGCTCAGTTTGTCTTTATTTAGAACGTTTTTAGACATCCATTCTTCGAACAGAAGGGAGGTGGGTGCTAATCTATATGTCTATCTTTTCATGTAACGCTGTGTCAGTATGTATTTGACTAAAGTGATAGATCATTCCGGCTTGGCCCCATCTGTGTTTCCATTATAGATTTTTGTTTCGACCTGTTACCATTATCTACAATTGGAAAGATCCTCGCAGCTGTTCCGCTGCTTTTATATCTATATTTATCGCGATCTAGCGTGTGCATCGTCGACCCAGCGAGTCTCATATGTCTGAACTTTATTTGAAAGTTTCTTTGGTAAGATGTCTATATATTTTAGTTTTGTTAGCATATTCTATCGTTATGGCATTTTTTAAAGGAGTACATTTGCCACTCTGTCTACCTATGTTCAATGACATGGGTGTCCAAATTGTCAGTAGTACCATTCATCATTACTACTTATATGAATTCTTTTTAGCTGAACCCTACTGGTTTGCCACTCTATGATTCCTCCATATGAGAACTGAATCTCAATGTGTTATGGAACCAGGCTCATCAATGTTTTAAAATGGCCTTCTCTCCTCTTTCACTCTAGGCCTTACTACTTATGAAACTAGGGGACCTTATATACTTTGGAGTTTGGTTATTTATCGGTCGAGTTGGACTCGATTTGCCTTGAGTCCCTTGATCAAAAATTGAATTCTAATCTTTTGTTCTATTTTTTGTCTACCTATTTGATCTCTCTTTCATTTATCTTTCTTCATTTTCTTTTTTATTCTCATTTTTTCTGTACATGTGTTTCCATTGGTTTTGTTCTATTTACCATTGAGAAATAAATATAATTTGTTTATAATATCACCCTTCTTAACTTGACCATCGTTATTTTCTCTCTCATTACTATTAAATTTGTTAATTTATTATCTGTTATCAATGATGACACTGTGTAAAGTTGTATTTTTCTACGACAGGTCCCACTGCTCATTTTTAAAGAAAAATCCTCTATATGCGCCCTGAAGAAGGTGATACCCTGAAAGGAAGAAGGGTTCCACCGAAACGCGCGTTGGCGCTCTATATTAGTCCCCCGTTGTTTGTTAAGAAAAATGATGTTATGTCGATATTAGATCTATTGTTCAATTAATTGTGGACATATTCTATTCTATTTGTGAGCAGAAATTTTCTTTGCCTTTGCTTTACTGACTCTCATGGTGAGGGGATATGGTGTTTATTATGTGTTTTTGGTATGTTTGTGATGTATATAATTGTGGTTTCGCGTGAGTATGTTTGAATAAGAATATGATTGTATGGGTTTGAATGTGAGTTGTGCAATGGGATCTGATAATTTTTTATATATGAAATGTTCTTCTATTTTTGGCATATTTTTTGAATGTATTAATGTATGTGTATAGAAAAGTTGGTATATACAAATAAATAATCAATTGAACAAAAACCACTTCTTTTTTAATATTGTTCGTTTTTCGTGATGGTCAAGTAAGAGCGGTTGATGGAAATATATGACGCATAGCGCATTCTTAAACTCGTATAGGTAGTGGCTCTTGTTGTACATTTTTGATTCTCTTCCCCTGCCTCCCTACCTACATTCTACCTCAGGGGTCCCCTAGTCTAGAGTGGCGCCCTTGTTCGCCTCGCACCCATTGAGTCAATGGGAGCCCGCGTACACGTTGTACGTCCTGCTCCCATTGACTTCAATGGGAGTCCGACCGACTCGAGTCCGATTGCATGCGTGCGCATCGTACTTGTTCGGTCGGACTGCCAGAGTCCGATTCGGTCGGAAATCTCTCCGGGTCCGGCTCGGTCGGAGTGATTTCCGGCCTGAATCGGCCCCTTAGAATAGAACAATCCGTTACACTAATTGGACCAAAACTAACTAAACAAACTAAAAAAATGTATGAGCTTCTACAAAGTCAAGTTACACTCTTCCCAACAACTAGAGACCTAGAATACTTATCCCTAATAGCAAAAGCATACTTTAAATCTAAAGTAAACAGTAATTAATAAATTTTCTTCTAAAACCCAACATATACATGTATATATATTATTGTTATATTTTATAAAACATTAATAAATTGTCATATATATATTTTATAATAATATAAATATATATTGACAGCTTAATAATATTTAAAAAATATAATACATATTAAAATATAATAAAACAACATTTCCCTCCCACATAAAATATTAAAATTACTTACAGTTGTTGTAGCTCCAAAGCTAACTTAACACATCTTCTACATCCATCCAGGTGTCGGTTTCTCCAAATTAATTTAAAATAAACCCCAAAAAAATGCAAGAATGCAAATATCGCCAAAAACAAATCCTCTCTCGATAAATGCAATTGGCAAATACCATAAAAAACCCGAAAAAATAGTATAGTAAAAACACGCTCCATGAAAACGCGAAAAATTAAGAGGGTGTTAAATAAATATTAGTTTACAAAACTAATACACACCTCTTAGAGAAAAAACGGCAATCTGCTCCAAAACGCAACGTCGTAAAACTAAGGGGCACATTACGATGACGGGCAGACAAAGTCCGCCCGCCACCGTAGTGGTGAATGGGACCGTCTGCCATAGGAGCGGCGGTCCCGCCGCGAGTATTAGGATGCCACTGCCACGGTGGCATCCCCTATTCCCAACATTGTGGCGGGCGGTGTTCACAGCACCGCCCGCCACAATGCTGGGAATGCACGTCGTGCATTGGCATGCACAAGGTGACAGGCACCGCGCGGTGCCTGCCACCTTGTCCATGCCAATGCAGGGGGGTACCATAGGTACCCCCCATGTGCACCCCCCACCACCCCAACTGCAAAGACCGTATGCCTTTCCATGGCGGCGTTACCGCCATGGAAATGCTGCTCTCCGCCACCATCCTAATATGGATGGCGGTGTCTTGCAGACACCGCCACCATATTATTGCCCTTTTCCGCCCGGTCCCCTGTTGGACCGGCGGAAAACCGGCGGATGGTCTTTCCATCCGCCGGGCTCCCTCCCGCCATCGTAATGTGGTGGGGGGAAATGGCATGCGGGCGGAGGGGAATGGCGGGCGAATTGCCACCGCCATACGGGTGGTGGCGATCCACCCGTCATCGTAATGACCCCCTAAGTTCTGTAAAAAAAAGTTAAACATACCCACCCACACAAAAATACACATATACAACTGCAATATACTGTTAATAACTGTTTAAAAAGAATACACATAAAGTGATAGACATATTATAGACTCTAAACACTAGGCCTCAAACACCAATTCTAGTCAAAACTAAAAAAATTGAACATACACCTAAAATACACCAAAAACACAACTACCTAACAGTAAATACACTATACACCACCTAACTACATCCAAATTAAAGTAATAACTTAGGGGCCCATTACGATGGCGGGCGGAGGCACGACCGCGGTGGCGGCGGTGCGGAAAAATGCCTTTTTCCGCCCGCCAGCAGCGGACTCCACGCCCGCCATATTAGGATGGAAAAACATAGGCATTTACCGTCCGCCGCGGTGTGACGCCGACCTCCATCGAACAGCGCCCGCCACCGCGGCGGAGTGGGCCAATCACCACACACCGCCGTGCGGAATGACGTCCTGTACGTCGAAGACATCACGATGCCGGAAACAGGGCAGCGCACCGCGACGGAGAAACCGCACAGCGAAATACGGCGGAGACATCACAGCGGAGACAGAAAAAATAACACCCGGAACACACCGCGATGGATCCTGCCCTACACGCTCTCCCGGTGCTGTACATGATCCACTACCTGCAAGTCATCCACCGCCACGGACGCCTCCGCAGGTACATACAGACACAACAGTGCAAGTAACACAATACACAGCTCCAGGGGGAAAACATTGCATGGGAACACCACACACCCCTGTGGGGACAGGCACACAGCCAGCACTGCACACACACATGTCCCACCTGTCACAAAAACATCACGCCACATACTGCCCACCCATGTACCGCATTCATGAACAAATGTCCCGGTCACGTAATCGTCAGCGGTCAGTGTGCATGAAACCATGCACACAACGCAGAGCACAGGGCCAGCGCATGCCAAGGGCACCATACAAATTGCACAGAGCCACAACTACATCCACAACACACCAGCAACCGCCCTGAAGGGACACAACATGTGTCTCACAAGTGCCACTCCTGCACAACAACAACACAACTACAGCCACACCATGCCCCACATCCCAACAACTGCATATACAGCCACAGCAGGACCCTTTGCAAAGGAACACATAGCACAGAAGCCCAGGCCCCAGCCAACACACACACCACAACAACATCACACACAAGCCAAGAACACTGAGGCCAGGCACAAAATGTACACACACACAGATGAGGACCAAACACTTCACTGCACACACCACCTGACAAGTCACACACACACACACCACCCAGACTCACAGCTACATACACACACTACATGCCAGCAGTAATGGAGGACAACATATAGGAAAGCCAAAGTGAGGTGCCCACAAATGGAAGGGCAGTGAGTAAACCATCAAGCATGTGTGATGCACATGCAAGACAAGACACATGTGAGAACACACACAGCCCATCACAGCACACATGGCTGACACAGTCAGGCAACACAAACCACGGTCACCCCAATGCTACAACACCTGGAGACAGCAAGGACACCCATGTATAGGCACAGGGATGTAAGGAAGGCCCTGAACACAAACACTGACCAGCCAAACATAGGCATCCAAATACTGGATAAGACAACGTCTGCTGCACAACACACAGGGCCCAGTGACACACTACATGACAGCCAAGCACAAGTAGGATATGTCACACATACCTCCTCCCACAACAGCAACACACAATACTGCCATGTGCACAAAACACTACCACAGGGCTAAACAAGTACACATACAGGCACACCACTCCAGGGTCACACATGGCAGTAGTTGACAATGCATGTGCACACACATCCACAGTCACAACAAAGTCACCCCCTTCACACCATACACTTCTCAACCACCCAAGTGCACACATTGGAAGTAAGCCATGCCACCTGGATAACTCATCACCACAAGATGTCCATACACCGACACTGATTGGCACACAGAAAGGAAGCTCACACAGACCCCATTACCCTGGCCTGCCTGCCTGTAAGCCTGTGCCCAAACTCCCACCCTGTGCTGCCATTGCCCACAAACCTGACATGTGTCCACCATAGATAACATGAGCCAAGAAGGAAGATGACTACAAGACTCCATTGCCAACCACCTGCACTGCACCCATAAGTATCACAGTCATGTAGAAATGAAGTGCCTCCCACCCTGCAAAAAAATGAAATGTCAGACAACCCATTGGCAATGTCGAGTGGCATACTGAGCCTGTGACACAGTAAACCATGCACACACAGAAACAACTTCATACAGGAAGGACACTGACACAACTCACTGCAGGACCAACTGTGTTTATTCACTATTGGCATATAGAGCCAACAAATGTGGGCAACAGCAAAGCCAGTGGGCATTTCAATATGCACAGTATTTACATGAAAAGCTGCACAGGCAGGGGGCAAACAGCAGTGAAAAGCAAGGCCAGTGGCCAGTCCAAAGTGCAGGTGAGGTACATGAGAAGCTGCACAGGCAAGTGGCAAGCAACAGTGAACAACAAAGCCAGTGGCCAGGACACAGTGCAGGTGAGGTACATGAGATCCTGCAGAGGCAAGGGGCAAACAGCAGTGAACAACAAGGCCAGTGGCCAGGACACAGTGCAGATTAAGTCCATGAGAAGCTGCACAGGCAGGGGGCACACAGCAGTGAACAACAAGGCCAGTGGGCAGGACAAAGTGCAGAGTGAGTCTATGAGAAGCTGCACAGGCAGGGGGCACACAGCAGTGAACAGCAATGCCAGTGGCCAGTCCAAAGTGCAGGTGAGGTACATGAGATCCTGCAGAGGCAAGGGGCAAACAGCAGTGAACAACAAGGCCAGTGGCCAGGACACAGTGCAGGTGAGGTACATGAGAAGCTGCACAGGCAAGTCCAGGACATCAGTCGACAACAAGGCCAGTGGCCAGTCCAAAGTGCAGGTGAGGTACATGAGAAGCTGCACAGGCAAGTGGCAAACAACAGTGAACAACAAGGCCAGTGGCCAGGATACAGTGCAGGTGAGGTACATGAGATCCTGCAGAGGCAAGGGGCAAACAGCAGTGAACAACAAGGCCAGTGGCCAGGACACAGTGCAGATTAAGTCCATGAGAAGCTGCACAGGCAGGGGGCACACAGCAGTGAAACACAAGAAAAGTACAATGTGCAGAGTAGTTACATCAGAAGCCACACAGGGAATGTATGCAACTCTACCATGCCATGCCCAGCAACAGAGTAATGGGTCTGACAATGGGCATCACACGCACCCCTGTGGACAGACAGGTGTGTGAGGGTGACCACCACTCAGATGGGGCTGTCTGTCGGACTTGGAGCTGACTGTGTGTTGGGATCTGTTGGCAGACTACCCTGGGCAGTGGGAGTAACAACTGTGGAAGAGCCAACTGTGCATGTGGTAGCTGGGGGGCTGCTTGGAACAGGTGGGGTGGTGCCGCGGGGAGGTGGACTCATGCCCTGGTGAGACACAGTGTGTGCCGGAGATTGTGGAGGGGTGCCTCTCCACTTCTTGGGGATCCTGAAAGGCTTCCCTGTCAGGGGATTGAGGGGAACTGGGGCAGACACAACAGGTGACCCCAACACCAAAGATGATTCTGGTGTGGATGGTGACCCCCTCTGGGGACATGCTGGAACCCGCTGTGCGCTTGCCTAGTGTTTGCCGCCGCCCTGCCTCCCTCTGTCCACCAGCTTTGCCCCCTACAGTGTCCTCAAGTGCTGGCTTCACAGGGCTTGGGATGGGAGTGGAGGTCAAGGATGGATTATCCATGTGGCCCTCATCCTGTGTAATGTTTGCAGGCAACACCTTCTCAGTGGGTGTGGAAACTGTCTTTTTGCTTCTGCGAGACGTCTTTGGGACAGGGAGTCTTTGGCAGGGGAGGAAGGTGAGGCCTGTGACCCTGATGCTTTTTTCTTTGCTTTGTGGCCCTTGCTGTCGCCTGATGGGCTTTTCTCTCTGCGCTCTGGGGTGGCCTTACTCTTATGTGGGGATGGTGTCTGTGCCCTAGTACGTTTGGGTTGCTGCTGCTCCTGTGTGCTGCGGGTTCTGTATCGGGACTATGGGGTCCGTTGGGCATTGTCACTGTCGTCAGAGGTGCACAGTGACACGGGGCCGGACCGAGTGCTGGGAGCCGCTCCCTGACTATGTGCCTGTTGCAGCGCTGCTGTGACAGTTGATGACAAGGGCTGCACAGTGTGGTGTAGCCCACCTACGTCGGAATGTAAGCCCTCCATGAAAGCTATAACCTGCCCCAACTTTTTGTCGTGCTCTTGGAAGGCATTGAGAAGTGCTGTCTGCCCCACACACAGCTGGCGCAATAGCTCGACTGCTTCTGCACTGAGGGCAGCAGGGCTGACATGGGCTGGGGCAGCTGTGCCTGGGGTGAAGGTGACTCTTCCCTTCCTACTTGTGCGGACACGGGCAGCACCAGTGGAGGTTGAAGGGAGGCTGGGCACTGGACGCTGTGTGGCGGAAGAGGAGGCAGAGTCCCCGTTACCTGTACCCCCCAACATGGATGTGTCACCGCTGGCGTCAGATGATGTAGAGCTTTGTGTCTCCAGCAGTGAGTCCTCCAGCAGACTCCTGTCCCCCTCCTCGGCGCTGGTCACATCTGTGTCAGTCAGCTCCGGTGCGGCTGTTGCAGTGGAAGCCTCACCACTGGTGTCCGTCCCCTCTCCCTCTGCACATACGGGAGCTGCTGCATAGGAGAGAGAAGTACTGTGAGATGAGTGGCATCAACAGAACTAACACGTGCCAATACATCTGCATCCTAGAAAGAGGAGTGCAGCACATTGCATGCCACCCTGTGCACACATATATCTTGACGCCCAAAATTTCGACACAACGGTGCATGTCCGCCACACGTCCTGCCATAAGTGACCCTGGTGATTCACACAGCACACCATCCTGCAGTTGGCTCACATCAGACACAGCCCCAAAATGGCCTGTGCACACACACTGTCCCGATGTTGGCAAGGATGAACACCACCACATGGTGCACATCACCTACATGTGCGGAGCAGTAGGGGACCACACAGACTACAACATACCAGCCCACAATGACCCTGCACACATGCCATCCACCATATCGAGTCCATGGGCACATCTACTGTTGCACATTGGCCTCAGATGTCTGACTGGCAGACATCTGAGGTCTGGAATTGCACGCATTCATTGAAACGCATTCACAGTTGGCACACTGGCATTACCATCCATCAGAATTCACACACCACCCCACAGCAGAAGGTACCTGAAGGCCACAACTCCAAATGTAAGAGAGATGCACAGTGCTAAAAATCACTTCATGAAGCGCCATTTGGGCAAAAGCATGGCACATACACCCAGCACAGAGGCCACTCACAAAACATTGCACCACACAACCAACGTCACACAGCTGACAATTTGCACACTCTGTAGACACATGCACCCACTCCCAGCCAAAGGCAGCCTGCAACACATACTCACCCCTGGCTCGCTGCTGATGCTCCCTCAGTCGTCTGTCCAGCTCAGGTTGTGTGACAGCCAGGATGCGGGCCATTAGTGGTGTCATGCTGCGCCTAGCCAACCTGCCAGTCCGAGGGAGCAGCCCCAGTGTCATCTCGGCCACGTTCTTGCTCAGCCGGCAGATGTCGTCCCACCTTTTATGACAGTGGGTGCGCCTTTGGTTTGACACACCCAGATCCCGGACTCTGGAGGCAATGGCCCTCCACACGGCTTTACTCTGGTGGACCTTCAGCTGCAGGCATGGGAGACAAGAGGGGTGATGTGCCAGTGACACAGTGCACAATAACAACACAACAAAAATGCGGTAGCACGACAGTGACTCATCCAAAACTCCAGCTACAACTGTCACATAGCCAACAATTGCTCTGAACATGATGCAATGTCATTGGTCAATCAGACGTACAGGCATGCATGTTCGATGGTGGACAGAGTACCTCCACATCCCATTCACATGCAGGATACCGACACAGCAAGCAACGTGTAGTCTGCCTGCAGCTACTGTCTGCAGTCACCTACAACTACACATAGAGAAGATAGCACAACATGTGTCATGTTGTTGGACTCACCGTGTCCAACACTGCGCAGACCCAAGTGTCCTAGCCCTGTGAAAGCCTCACTGTGTCTTGGAACTCACATAGAGTGACAACAACTGTCATACACACACCCTTCTCCCACGCCTGCTCCTGTGCAATCTACATGGCAGAGATGGGACTTAGATGAAGAGGCGTGAGCCAAACACACATGGTACACACTGTACATGCATTGATGTGGACATGTGGCATTCGGTGGGGACTGTGCAGGGGCAGGTCGACTGACACTGAGTGGGTCAATTGGGAGCAACACAGCCATTCACACAAACGCCAACTGGCCAGACTCCTGCATCACCAAAATGCAGCAGCACTGTATGGCTGACACTACAGGACATGTCCCTCTACTCAGGATAGGCATGCAGGGTAACGTGTGAAAGAGCCCACCAAGCCCTTCCCGCTGTAGTAAACATGATAGGCAGTGCATGTCAGAGCCCCACAACCACTGACACATACCGAAGCACCTCCACCCCACGTGTGCACACCCTGCACTCTCACTCACAGTCTGGGAGACTTACCACGACATTAGGGCCGCCATAAAGCCTTGGGTACTGTGCAAGCACCCCGTCTACCAGGATCCCAAGCTCCTCACTGGTGAAGGGACTGGCACGGATCTTCTGAGTCCTCGACATCACAATGGACATGTGGCAGCAGCAGCACGTTGAGGGTGGCAGCCAGCAGTCCCTTGAGGCAGCAGGTGCAGGGTGGCAGCCAGCAGTCCCTTGAGGCAGCAGGTGCAGTGTGGCAGTCAGCAGTCCCTTGAGGCAGCAGGTGCAGGGTGGCAGTCAGCAGTCCCTTGAGGCAGCAGGTGCAGGGTGGCAGTCAGCAGTCCCTTGAGGCAGCAGGTGCAGGGTGGCAGCCAGCAGTCCCTTGAGGCAGCAGCAGCAGGTGGAGGGTTGTCAGTCAGCAGTCCCTGGTAGCTGTGGGAATGTGGTGCGCCCTCCCACACATATATAGGCCCCTGGGGCTGTGTCAGTGGTCCCAGGGTGCTGCAATTGGTGTACGAGGTCTGCCTCATTCAAATACATCCAATGTCCGCCTCCGCGGTGGCGGTGCACGCCTACCGCGATTTTCAAACTCGCATCAGGCTACAGCGAGTCTGCTTCCCATTGGCTGCAGGGGCATGGTCCATGCCGGTGACACACCGTAGGATGCATGTGCGTGCTACCGCGGTGGTGCATCATTTGAATGCCTCCAGTGACCGCCTCCGCGGGGGTGGTGCACGCCCACCGCGATTTTCAAACTCGCATCAGGCTATTGCGAGGCTGCTTCCCATTGGCTGCAGGGGCATGGTCCATGCCGGTGCCACACCTCAGTGGCCAGGCGGTAGGCACCGCCATATGTCTGCCAGACAGTGCCTGGAGTGACCGTGATTTGGGTAGCGGTGCATGGTGACCGCTATTGTCACACACATATCTGGCGGTGTCTCCCGCGATCGTGCATGGGTTATAGGCGGTGCCACACCTCAGTGGCCAGGCGGTAGGCACCGCCATATGTCTGCCAGACAGTGCCTGGAGTGAGTATTAATGGAGTTGTGGAGTGGCTGTGCTGCACCTAACGTGTCCTCCAGCTCTCTGCATAGGCCAACATATAGAGTGGCCAGTGTCTCAACAATTGAAGGGTCCTCATGAGGGCAAATGCACAAAAGGGACATGTCACTCCACGTCACCAACACATACCATATATGGGTCGCCAATACATTGCATGGGCACATACACTCGCACATGTCACATGTGCTGTGTAATGAAATGTAGACTGTCCAGTTACTGTGTTGCATAGCATATGGAGATAATGGTCAATGTCTGTGTGTGCAATGTAACGCACAATGTCGTCTCATTGACTGGACTAGGGGCATCAGCAACTGGCACATTGTCCAATGCACATGCACACACGTGTCCCCCACGCTCAGCCGGTGGTGAGTGTGTAGTTGATGTGTGCCATGTGCAACCTGTGTTGGGAGGTGTGTCAGGGCCAGCAACATGGTGTGTTCGGGTAGTATTGCAATTATTAACATATGCTGGGGGTCATACTCACAGGTATGCACACATATCTGTTAGTATATCACACTGTGCATGCGAATGAGCCGGAGGGGTGCACAGATAATTGCTGCTGGTAAGGGGACAGGTGTACAAGTAGTGTGCCTGATGTGAACCTACTTGTGAAGTGCCCTGTTGGTTAATGGTGCATGTTGTAAGAGTTGGGATTGTGTCTGGAGCAGAAATTGATGTGATGCACATTTCATGGGCTTCTGCATTGACATCTGTGCACTGTGATCTGTCCTAGGAGGAGGCCCAATATCCATCGTCCATTCACAGTCCTGGCAGACATGGAGAATGAGGAAATAATCCGCAAATTCAGGCTGGACCGACAAACCCTGCAGAACCTATGTGCCATGTTGGAGCCCCACCTGCAGCCACGTTGGACATATCCAACAGCTTTCACCGCAACAGCTAAGGTGATGGCATGCCTGCATTTCTTTGCAACGGGCTCATTCCAGCACACGGTCGCAAGTGCAGGCGGGATGTCACAGCCGATGTTCAGCATGGTGCTGAGGGATGTCCTGTCGGCCATGATGCTGTTCAAAGACAGATATATCCATTTTCCCAGGGGGCCTGAGTTGGTGGCTGTGAAGGGCGATTTCTATGCCCTTGGACATATCCCACATGTCATTGGTGCAATTGATTGCACACATGTTGGGCTTGTGCCACCACAGGCACGTGAACAGGTTTACCACAATAGGAAGCATTCACACTCGGTAAATGTTCAAGTGGTGTGCCTGGCGGACATGATCATCTCACACGTGAGTGCCAAGTTTCCCGGCTCAGCCCATGATGCCCACATCTTGCGCAGCAGCATCGTTCCTCAGTTGATGGCCAATCTGCTTCCTGAGCGTGCATGGCTTGTGGGTGAGTATGTATGGTGGATTAGAGTGGTGTGTGTGTGTGACATGCTGTTGTGTTGCATTTTGGGACTGCAAGGTTAATCTGTGTCTCTCACACCCAGGTGACTCGGCATATCCAAACCGCCCGTGGTTGCTGAGCCCATTGCGGAACCCCGTCACGCCAGCTGATGTGCGATACAATGATGCCCATGGGAGGACACGTCGTGTGATAGAACGGACATTTGGTCTCCTAAAATCAAGATTTCGGTGCCTGGACCGTACTGGGGGCCCTTATGTACTCGCCAGGGAAGGTGTGTCAGATAGTGGTGGCATGCTGCATGCTCCACAACCTGGCCATTCGCAAGGCAATACCCCTGATCCTGGATGACGATGATGAGCAGCCAAGGCCGCCACCTGCAAATCAAGCCGGATCCAGTGACGAGGGCAGTGGAGAGGAGGAAGGGGTCGACATGCGTCGACAGCTCATCACCCGCTACTTCACTTGAAGGTGAGTATCGATGTAGAAGGGACAAAATGGTCTGATGGTGTCGCTGTTGCTGTGTGGGTGTATGTGAGCTTGCTGACTGCAGCTTGGTGTTGACTCATTGCTGCCTGCCTATGTATGTGTGATTGGTTAGTGTGAAACAGATTGTCTCTATGGTGACTGTTGCTCTTTGTAATGTTTGTAGATCTGAGTACCTTGTTGACAAGTGTTGTGTGATGTGTGCAATGCCACACCCATACAAGTGACTCTTGTTCTGCGGTTTTCCATAGGTCCCTTCAGCATCTCACTTGTTACCTACATTCCATTCCCCTGGACCATGTCCTACGCGGTGAAGGTTGCACATCCTGTATTAAAGACGGAGCAGACACAACAACATGTGTGTAAGGTGCATTTATTAACAACTGTGACATGCAAGGTAGGAGAACATGTGAAGGGGGTAATTGAGGAAGTGAATTGACAGTCAAGGTAAATGAGATACTTGAGTAGTCCCCACAATGATGTGGAGACCCAGTCCAACAGATGGATGCCATTCACATGGCAGTGTGGTGAAGGATAGTCCAAAAGGTCAATGCAGTGGTGCAGTGGTCTGCCATCATGGCTGGTTTGGGGACTAGCGTTTGGCAGGTGCTTGGGCACGTGAGTCCCCCTGGCCTTTCCTTGGACGGCCCCTCTTGCACTTCACTGGAGGGGCCACTGCTGCAGGGGCAGTGGGGTCTGAGGACTCACCCCCCTCTGTGGACGCAGGAGAGGATGATGAGGTGTCATCCTGCTGCCCAACGGGGGGAGGCAGAGGGGTAGAATGTTGCACTTGCCTGTCCCTCAGAACCGCCACTAGCTGCCCCAAGAGGTCCACAATCTGTCCCATGCGTGTGTCCATGGACCTCAGCAGCAGGAGGTGCTCCCGAGATTCTTCCTCTAACCGGCCCATTCGTCCCTGGGCCTGTTGGTATGCCCCAAGGACTCTGTCGATGTGGCCCAGGGCTTCCGTCCCAGGATCAGTCCCCCTCTGCATGAGCCTGTCCCGTCCAGCTGCACTGCTGCCACGGTCCTGTCTGGTCCTCACATTGGCCGGCTGCATCCTCTCCCTGGCCTCCGCAGTCGATGTGGTGGGCTGCTCAACCCCTGGAGCAGGGTGGGTGTTGCGGACAGCTGTGGTGGTGGTGGTGGTGGTAGTAGTGGGTGACACACAGGCCGTGACAGCAGTTGTCAGAGGATGGTCAGGGGCTGCAGCTGATGTGGTTGGGGGGACAATGGGTGCCTGGGACTAGTAGCGGCCTGCCACACCAGATGGGCCAGCGTGGAGCTCCTCATCCAAGGAATCCAGGGAGTCCTCATCCAGTTGTCTCTGTTCCGGGGGACTGGCTCTGCAGGGTGGTGTCATCCTCTGCAGTGAGTTCTTGGTCACCTGTGGGTCAGATGAGAAATGGTCATTGTTTTGCACCCATCAAAGTTTGTGTTAGCAGTGTTACATCAACTGTTTGTACATCCAGCAGTTGTTCACTGTACAAATTAGCATTGACCGACATCCAGTGATGCATTACAAGCTGTTGTGGTACATACATTACTTGTCCATTTTGGGAGTTGTCAAGACATGACATGCACAATGTGATATTTTGACAATGACAGTCTCATGTTGGCATCCTGTGATTGATCAATCATATGTCATCCATTTACGCGTATGTGTCACTTGTAGAGCCCTTGTAGCGGTTCTCTCTGCACAGTGAGTGAGCATTGTAGTTTCATGCATACCTTTTCAATGTGGTGTAGATATCTGTATTTGCAATTCCAGACATGCTTATGTTTGCTTTAAGTCAATCCTAGGTGGTCTGGTCCACTGCTACTGTCAGATGGCATGTGGTGGTGTGCATGGTTGTGCTCGGAGTTCCATCGACATGTGTTTCAGTCATTTACACTTTGGTTGCTGTCACAGTTTCATTTTCTTAGGTGTGTGCACACTATAGTTGCCAATGCTATCTGGGTGTGCAGTTGTGCATTGAGAGGCCTAGTGTCCTATGCCAACATGTTTTTTTAAATGCATATCTGGCTTTATGTTGTGGCTGTGGATATGTTGTGTTTGCTGTGTTTTCCTTGTATTTGTGCGACCTCTCCGTGTGTGTAGGATGAGGGCTTCCATCTTGGTCCAGTGTGGGACAAGTCAGCATGATATGTCCACATGCCAGTTCTTTTGCAGTGTACATTGCAATGACTGACACATGCATGTTGGTTACAAAAAAACAAAGTTAGGGAGAGAAGAGGTAGTGCCCCTAGGGACACTAACGGTGGATACGTCCTCCTCAGGTCAGTAGTTATCAAAACATCAAGATCCACCATATGGGTAATGATCTAAATGATGAAGTAAAGGGCCTATAGTGGATGGGGGAAAAAGATTGTGTTCCTATTTCATGATAGGACATACACAAACGTTGTTTAAATACCCCTCACACATCAAAAGGACCCTTGATGTCATGCTTCATCATTGGGTCTTCCCATCCCACTGTGGGATGGGGCGTGCTACAACCAGCGACTGCAGCGGGAGCACTTATCTAAAAGACTATGTGTGGTGCAGGGGTGGTGAGAAGAAGGGTCAAAGGGTGAAATTAAAAAGGAACTGGCCTCATGGACATAAAACAATTTAATAGGTCATTGAGGCTGAACCTGTTAAAATAGTGATTTGGAATAGTCATGCATATAATGAGCTGACTTTCCTAAAAAGTCAACATGTTTCGAAGCTCAAGGCTTCTTCATCAGGACTAAGAAGATCCCTTCAGCGCTCACTTATTGTTTTAAAAAGTGAAAATAATCATATACAAAAAGAATTGCAATTATTCATGCAGTATAAAGTACCTGTTTGTACTTCTAAATGTAAATCAGTAAGTACTATATGTTAATCTGTAAAAAAGGGAAATATTGAAGTATTAATAACGCCATACACGGCGTTGTCTCACGAAGACCTGCAAAGACAACACATGTGTCAAAGTGACTGTTAATACAACATAGTGCTATAGTGGTGCATGGACCTGTGAAAGAAATTGGGAAAAGGGAAAAACATACAATGACACACAACATATAACATAAAACACACACTCTATTTAGTGACTATGATAATAAAGAGGCGGTGTGTATAACAGTGTATATACACAATACATACAATGTATGAATGGGTGTATTGCCCCATGAGCCTCAGGTACGGATAAGCAGGAAGAAGTCACTCGTTACTAAGAGGGAAAAAGATGGTATGGAAATGAAGAGAGAGACACGGTCAGGTAGTGCTCGTCCTCTTGCCGAGTAAACAATGAAAATTAACGAAGAAAACTCGGACCATGACGGCTATGCCGTACTTACATGCTGCTAGACAAGATTTTGCCCCATACTGCTCACCCGCGGCTCCGCTGCATGACTAGGGAGTGCGGTGAGCGGCTATTTATACGGAAGTAACGAGAGCAGACCAGAATCACCTGTGAAACTGGCGCGAGACATACACACAAACCGGAAGAAAGCTTATCAGTTCGATTTTCCAAGAGCACTAGAGCGCTGACCCAATAGTACTGCGGAAGTGAGTATTCCGTACGTGTTCGACAACCAAGTGTATGTCATTACACCGGGGTACTAAAGAGCAGCGGCATAGTTATCCACCATCACGTTTAGTTCTCAATTGAAAAAATGAAAGTGAGGGTAGTTCGGCAAACAAGTACTGCATATAAGATGCAGCACTGGAGCTTGAACTAATACCAAAATTCAATAAACAGCAGTTGGTGATATGGAAAAAATAAAAATAAAAATAAAATTCAGGATTCTATAATGCGGTGTGGTTGATGCCCAACACCGCGTGTGGTTATCTAAGAGAGATTGCGAGACATGGCGGTTGGTGATAATTAAAATGATCATTATGATTGGAGTGAAAACCCTGTAAGTGCTATAATGCGTATTAAGAAGCAAAAATTAACGCTCATTGAACAGCACAAGTCACAACAGGTGTCAGATAATATAAAAGACCCGAGAAGATGATACTGGTAAAACGGACGCTAGCGAACTCAGGCAAAATCAAGGATGTAAAGGAGATTGCTGATGTATCATCTGGACTCCTACATGCAGGGACCAAAACACTGAGATACAGTTAGTGCCCTGTGTATAGTAATGAAGGGGAGTAGGCAGGTGTAATGACTACTTTAACCTATTAGCTGGGCCTACGGAATTTCGTCATTCAATCCCTGGTCATGTGTCCCCAGACGGAACACCCAACGTTGTTCCTTTTCCAGAAGATCCTTTTCATGGCAGATTTGTTCGATCACTGTCCATTTTATGTCGTCAACGTTGTGGTTGGTTGACAGATAGTGGGTTGCCATTTTAGTGGTACTCTTCTTGCACCTCACATTGCTTCTATGTTCACCAATCCGTATCTTAACTGGTCTGGACGTCATCCCGATATACTCCAAATTGCACGGGCAAGTGATCATGTAAATTACATTCTTACTATTACAATTAGTAAATCGTCTTTGTTCCCACACAGACCCATTAGAGAATGTAATTTTCTTACTTTTGTAGTAAGGGCACAGGTACTGCAATTTCCGCAGGGATGATGACCCTGGATCGGTTGGGAATTGAAGGGGGCCAGGTTAGTTTCCCATGTGGTATGTGGCCTCGTATGCACAAGGATATCTCTCAGATTTCTGCCTCTTTTGTGAGAAAACATGGGTTTGGGAAAAGAAAGTTTTCCACAGTTCAGTATTCTCCAATGTTTATTAATTATCTTGGATACTTCATTCGAATGGGTATTGTATGTTGTGACACAGATTGGTCTGGTCTCTCTTTCCTTTGGAGGATTGTTATCCAACAAAGCCTTTCTATTGTTATACCTGGCTCTTTTCCAACCCTGTTTGATGATTCTTGGTGGATATTCACGTGTTAGTAGTTTCCTTTCAAGATCAGTAGCTTGGTTTTTGAAATCCGTAATTTCCGTACAGTTCCTTCTTAAGCGTAGGAACTGTCCAAAAGGGAGATTGTCTCGCAAATGTCGTGGCTGGAAACTACTATAAAGGAGAAGACCGTTCTTTGCAGTAGGTTTGAAGTGAGTAGTTGTTTTGAGCTTGCCATTCTCTGGGTAAATGTTAAGATCGAGGAACACTAAGTCAGTATTGGATACTATGGGGTCGATTCCGATTCGGGCCGGAAATCTCTCCGACCGAGCCGGACCCGGAGAGATTTCCGACCGAATCGGACCCGTGCAGTCCGACCGAACGAGTCCGATGCATTCGTATGCCACCGGACACGAGTCGGTCGGACTCCCATTGAACTCAATGGGAGCCGGTCGTACAACGCGTACGCGTGCTCCCATTGCCTCAATGGGTGCGAGGCGGACAAGGGCGCTCTCTACAGCGAGTACGCCGCGGAGCGCTCGCGGCATACACGCACAGGTAGGGGGACCCATGGGTCCTCCCTGTGTGCGCTCGCACGGGTACGCGTGACAGGGGGTCCGACACGGACCCCCAAGTACGGCTCCGACAGCGAGTTCGAGTCGGACGGCGCGAGTCGGTCGGAGCGGTCGAGGTGCGCATCGTACTTACCCGGCCGGAAAACGTCTCCATTGCGCGGTGCGAATCGGGTCCGAGCGAGTCGGTCGGAGCGGTACGATCCGGGTACGAGTCGGTCGGAGCGGTCGGGTCGCCCGGACGAGTCGGTCGGCGACTCCGCATCGTACTCGCCGGCCGGACCCGCGTACGATTCGGTCGGGAAAAGGGCTCCGAATCGGATCCGGTAAAGCCGAATCCTATTCGGAGCCCTACCGGCCGAGATCGGAATCGGCCCCTATATGTGTGAATTTCAAGAACTGATTTTGTTGGTTTAGCCATAGCATAAAGGACTCAACAGAGTGAGTATCGCCTTTCCATATCACTAGGATATCATCAATGTACCTCTTCCAGGTAATGATGTGCTCATAGAATGGATTGTCTAGGTGCAGTATCTTGGTTGTCTCTAGATGATGCACGTAAAGACCTGCAAGACTAGGAGCGAAGGTGCTTCCCATGCTAGTCCCATGTTTTTGTAAATAGTATGTATCTTTATAGAGAAAGAAATTTTCTTTAATGCTAAGGAAATGCATTCCATAACCATACTACGTGGTGTGTGGTATTCCCATGTGGTTGCATATAAAACTTCTTCTATGATACCAATGGTTTCATCATGAGGAAGACTAGTGTACAGACTCTCAACGTCTAAACCAAGTAGAAGATGTTGACTTATGTCAAAGTCCTGAGTCGCAAGTAGTTGTAAGACTGCTTTCGTGTCTTTAAGGTAAGTACCTGTTTTCTGGACTAGCGGTCGCATAAAGCATCAGAGAACTTGGACAGGGGTTCTAATAGAGAACCGATCCCTGAGACGATAGGACGTCCAGGAGGATCATCCAAGTTCTTATGGATTTTAGGAATGGTGTAAAAATAGGGTGTTATGGGTGATTTTTGTATCAGAAATTCTGATTCTTTTTTGATATCCAGTTGTGACAGACCGCTTCCTCCACCATTGTTCCTATCCGTATTCGAATCCTTTCTGTTGGATCATCTTGGATCACTTCATAATTGCGTAAGTCATCCAATAGTCGTCTACACTCAGTGTCGTACTTGGGAGTGGTTTGTAACACAATGGCTCCGCCTTTATCCGCTGGTTTGATAGTGAGATCCCTGTTATTAGCCAGAGTTCGTATAGCCTCCTTTTCCTCTCGTGTTGTATTATGAAAGGTTTTTTGTCTGTATTAGACAATTGCATGATTTCACCCATAACAGCTCTCTCAAAGGTGAGTAACTCCACTGGAAGGGTTGGATCCGGGGGTGAAAGTGGACTTAGGTCGTAATCCGGTATCAGAAGTCTGTTCCTCTGTAGTCATTGTGGAATCCTTCTTGTCAAAGAAAGCCCGTAGTTTAAGTTTTCTTAAGAATTCTTTACCTCCAAACATAGCTTGAAATTGTCCATTTTATTAGTGGGCACAAAACCAAGACCTTTACTTAAGGCCAGTTTTTGTGGTTCACTAAGAACCAGTGATGTAAGGTTGACCACTAGGTTTCCTACTTGCTGGTTGTTGGTTGATTCGTGGTTCCGGTCATGCTCCTTGTTGACACTCTGACTGCATCTTCTGGGTCGTTCCTCCAGTGGACATGATTGCCTCGTCGATTCCTTCCTCTTTGAGGTCCTGGGCGTGTGCCTAAAAAGGAGGTGGTCCATAATAATCATACTCCTGTGGTGTAGGTGCCCAGTGTTGGAATGGTCCTCCCATTGGTGGTGGACCGTATGGATAGTGGGCAAAGATTGGTTGGTTTGGGTAGTGGTTCCATCTCCCTCTAGGTTGGTAAGGTCTTTGTTTCCATGTTCCTGCTCTCTGATTTCTCGAATTGCTGCCCCGGCTGGAATATGAATCGTTCGAGCCGGTGTCTGATGTATCGCTATCAGAGTTTTGTTCACTATTGGCTTTCCTTGTTACGTAATCCTCACGTATATAGGGGTATATACGTTCATGGCTAAAGGCTGCAGTGTCTTTTTTAATTTCTTGAATTTGCTTTGTTTCAAAGTAATCTCGTACTCACTCATCTGTTGATTCAATTCATCCAATCTCTTTTTTAATACTGTATGAGATTGGTAGCTCTTAAGTTGCACCTCCAACTTTTAATTTCACCCTTTGACCCTTCTTCTCACCACCCCTGCACCACACATAGTCTTTTAGATAAGTGCTCCCGCGCAGTCGCTGGTTGTAGCACGCCCCATCCCACAGTGGGATGGGAAGACCCCAATGATGAAGCATGACATCAAGGGTCCTTTTGATGTGTGAGGGGTATTTAAACAACGTTTGTGTATGTCCTATCATGAAATAGGAACACAATCTTTTTCCCCCATCCACTATAGGCCCTTTACTTCATCATTTAGATCATTACCCATAACATGCATGTTGGTGCCAGGAAGTAATGGGTCTTGTGTGCTGGCGGTCAGGTGGGCCCGTGTGAGTTGTTGTGCAAGCTTCCTAGCCCCACACACCACGACCTGTGAGATGCGGTTACCTACCTGTAAGTTGGGTGGGTAGCATACATTGCCTGCCACATGCTTCTTATTGGGGGTGTAGTGTCCCATCCTCCATAGTGGTGGGACAGCATGCATGTTGCATTTTGTGGGACGGATAGCCAAACACACTGCACCGTCTCACTGTGAAGATGGCTACCTACCTGTTAGGTGAGGGTGCGGCACACAATGGCTGAGGCATGCTTCTGGGTGGGGGCAGTGCTCCATCCTGCTCAGCTGTGGGCCAAGGGGGCCTGGTGGGAGTTGTAGTGCAGGCCTCCCAAACACCCACCGACCTCCCTGTGAAGATGGCTACCTACCTGTTAGGTGAGGGTGTAGCACACAATGGCTGAGGCATGCTTCTGGGTGGGGGCAGTGCTCCATCCTGCTCAGCTGTGGGCCAAGGGGGCCTGGTGGGAGTTGTAGTGCAGGCCTCCCAAACACCCACCCACCTCCCTGTGAAGATGGCTACCTACCTGTTAGGTGAGGGTGTAGCACACAATGGCTGAGGCATGCTTCTGGGTGGAGGCAGTGCTCCATCCTGCTCAGCTGTGGGCCAAGGGGGCCTGGTGGGAGTTGTAGTGCAGGCCTCCCAAACACCCACCCACCTCCCTGTGAAGATGGCTACCTACCTGTTAGGTGAGGGTGTAGCACACAATGGCTGAGGCATGCTTCTGGGTGGGGGCAGTGCTCCATCCTGCTCAGCTGTGGGACAAGGGGGCCTGGTGGGAGTTGTAGTGCAGGCCTCCCAAACACCCACCCACCTCCCTGTGAAGATGGCTACCTACCTGTTAGGTGAGGGTGTAGCACACAATGGCTGAGGCATGCTTCTGGGTGGGGGAGGGCTACATCCTGCTCAGCTGTGGGACAAGGGGGCCTGGTGGGAGTTGTAGTGCAGGCCTCCCAAACACCCACCCACCTCCCTGTGAAGATGGCTACCTACCTGTTAGGTGAGGGTGTAGCACACAATGGCTGAGGCATGCTTCTGGGTGGGGGCAGTGCTCCATCCTGCTCAGCTGTGGGCCAAGGGGGCCTGGTGGGAGTTGTAGTGCAGGCCTCCCAAACACCCACCCACCTCCCTGTGAAGATGGCTACCTACCTGTTAGGTGAGGGTGTAGCACACAATGGCTGAGGCATGCTTCTGGGTGGGGGCAGTGCTCCATCCTGCTCAGCTGTGGGACAAGGGGGCCTGGTGGGAGTTGTAGTGCAGGTCTCCCAAACACCCACCCACCTCCCTGTGAAGATGGCTACCTACCTGTTAGGTGAGGGTGTAGCACACAATGGCTGAGGCATGCTTCTGGGTGGGGGAGGGCTACATCCTGCTCAGCTGTGGGCCAAGGTGGCCTGGTGGGAGTTGTAGTGCAGGCCTCCCAAACACCCACCCACCTCCCTGTGAAGATGGCTACCTACCTGTTAGGTGAGGGTGTAGCACACAATGGCTGAGGCATGCTTCTGGGTGGGGGCAGTGCTCCATCCTGCTCAGCTGTGGGCCAAGGGGGCCTGGTGGGAGATGTAGTGCAGTCCTCCCAAACACCCACCCACCTCCCTGTGAAGATGGCTACCTACCTGTTAGGTGAGGGTGTAGCACACAATGGCTGAGGCATGCTTCTGGGTGGGGGCAGTGCTCCATCCTGCTCAGCTGTGGGCCAAGGGGGCCTGGTGGGAGTTGTAGTGCTGGCAGCATGTACACATGTACCCATGGTGATGTTGCTGACTACCTTTGGGGGCTTCAGGGGAGTGTCTGTTGTATCTGTGAGAGATGTGTTGGGAGGAGTGTTGTGCACATGAATGAATTTGTACCTAGGAGGTATTATTTTGTGATAGGGCAAGACAGTACATTTGTGTGATGTTAGGCATTTGTTTGTACTTACCAGCCTCCACTCCCCGGGTATTCCTGAGAGACTCTCTGGATGTAGAATGCCAAGCACCTTCTCCTCCCATTCAGTGAATGTTTTGAGTGGAACGGGAGGGCCACTGCCTGTCCTCTGCGCCAGCTCATGGTTCTTGGCTCTCCTCTTTTGACCACTGCCTTCAGATCGTGCCATCTCTTCATGATTTCATCTCTATTACGTGGCACGGTCCCTACTGCATTGACCTTCTCTACTATCCTTCTCCACATTTGCGTCCTTGTTGCTAGTGGTGTCTGTTGGACCTGGTTACCAAACAATTGTGGGTCTACCCTGATTATCTCATCGACCATGACCCTCAACTCGCTCTCAGTGAATTTGGGCATTCTCAGTGGTGACATGGTGTGTGATGTGTCAAGGTGTTTAGGGTGCAGGTTTGGGAGTGGTAGTGGTGGTTGTGATGTGTATGGTGTGTGCTGTGCAAAGGTGTTAGAGGTGCAGGTGTGGGAGTGGTGGTGGTGGTGATGTGTGTGTGTAGTGCAGATTTGCCTCTCCTGTCATCTGTGGTGGATGTCCCCTCAGTTGTGGAGTTTTGCAAAGGATTGTGGTCTGTTGGGGGCTGGATTTATACTGGTGTCTGTGGGTGTGTCAGGATGGGGTATTGGTTGCAGGTGTGGTGTGTGTGTGTGTACCTGGGATTTGTAGTTTTGGAGTTTCCCATGGCGGTGTGTCTTTGGGCTGTGTTAGCTATTTTTGGGTGCATGCCTTGTATGGTTGGTGCACTTTGTGGACATGTTGTGTGTTTTTCTTGCGACCGCCATTTTTTTGGCGGAGCGTCCGCTGTGGTGGCTCGGCTATGGCGCTTCCGCCGTCTCACTGATTCTTCACTGTTGTCGACCGCGGCGGTCGGAAACAGCGCACTGCACCGCGGGGATGTCGGGAATATCATAATTTTGATTGGGGTGTCTCCACTGTGGTTGCGGGCGTTTGGCCTGTTTCCGCTGTGAATCCGACCGCCGCGGACGGGTTTGGGCCCTTTCCGCAGGCGTACGGCGGATTCTCGGGTCTCCTTTCCGCCGCGGTTGTGGTTTTACCTCTGCGGATCCTAATCTAGCCGTCGGTTTTTCCGCGGTAGCGGCGGGCCGTCTTTTCCTGCTACCATGGCGGTCGGTTTTTTTTCCGTCCGCCATCGTAATGACCTCCTTAGTTTAAATAAAGAAAATTAGTCTTACCTGTCTCAACGCGAAGTAGCTCCCAACCGCGATATGATCCCCGGCAAAATGACCCAAAACAACAGGTAGTGGTTACAAAATTAGTCCCCCTAAACAAAAATGGCTGGTTAAATATTATTATTAATCTTAAATAATATGAAAACATGCAATAAAGTTATAAATGAATAACAAATATATTTTTTTAAAATGTAACAAATGTTTATATGCTTTTAAAAATATTGTAACATTTTTTCAACATTGTTAATTTGTAATAATAAATAATATATTATATATATTAATTATTATTATAAAATATTTATTTGTATTACTTACTATACTTTATAAATAAATGCATAAAATATATGCAAATGTTAAATAAATACATACCTTTTAAAAAAACAATAGAACCTTAAACAATGTAATTATTAATATTATTAATTATATACATATTAATAATATTAATAAAAAAATATCTTGTGTATATGGAAAAATTGTTCTGTAAAAATAATATTATGTTTTGTTAAATACAAGTATATTATAATGCAATATTCTTTTTCAACAAATTATATTTTATATTATAAAATGTGAAACATGGAAAAATAAACTGATAAGTAATATACCAATATTATTTTGTATAAAAAAAATGTTTGTCACAAACATGCAAAATACTATTTTATGTTACTAATTAAAAATACATGTATTATAAAACATAACAACGTATAAATTATATATGTTAAAAAATATATATTGTAAACATTGTAATGTGTTCAAAAAATGCTATGCAAAAAAATAAAATATGTAAATATTTTCACCATATGTCTTCATCTATATAACATTTTCAAAATAAAATATAAGTTTTTCATTTAACTATATCCTAATAAAAATAAAATGTTTGTTTACCCTATTTCAAAGTCTGATTATTTTGCAATGTATGTTATTTTATTATATGTTTATTAAAAATGCATATATTTTACAAAAATAATGTTGTACATCAATAACAATTTAAATATGTATTATAATATTTATTAAACAAGAGACAATTAATATAATACATACATATAACAACTGTATTTTTTTAAATATAACATATTCACATATATACAAATATATTTAATTTAAATTAGCTACACCAAATACTATTAATGCAAATAACTTAATAAACTCTACACATATATAATTTAATACTCCCACTACATTTATTATTAAATAATAAAAGCTTAAATATACTAAATAAATATAATATACTATTCCCACTCCACTTACTATTAAATGAAGGAAGGTGTTGGTCAGTAAATAAATATAATTTACTATTCCCACTCCAGTTAGTATTAAATCAAGGAAGGTGCTGGATAGTAAATGAACATAATGAACTATTCCCACTCCAGTTAGTATTAAATCAGGGAAGGTGCTGGATAGTAAATAAATATAATTTACTATTCCCACTCCAGTTAGTATTAAATCAAGAAAGGTGCTGGATAGTAAATCAATATAATTAACTATTCCCACTCCACTTAGAATTAAATCAGGGAAGGTGTTGGATAGTAAATAAATATAATTTACTATTCCCACTCCAGTTAGTATTAAATAAAGGAAGGGCTGGATAGTAAATCAATACAATTAACTATTCCCACTCCACGTAGGGGTCAATTCCGATTTCGGGCGGAAAACGTACTACCCGACACGGACCCGTCATTTTTTCCGACCGAACCGTACACACGCCTTACAAATAGCTGAGTACGATGCGAAGCTTGAAATTTACGACCGACTCGGCCGGAAAATATATTATACGTCCGAGTCAGCAGGAAAGGAGCCTCACGCGATAGACTCGTACGTGCAAAATTCGAGATAGCCAAGCGTCAACCTACAGACACGTACGCGAACGACTCCATGTAGCAAAGCATCAACACGACCTGACCGACTCGGACGCCAACGATGCCACATAGCCAAGCATCAACACGACCTGTCCGACTCAGACGCCAACGATGCCACATAGCCAAGCATCAACACGACCTGACCGACTTGGACGCCAACGATGCCACATAGCCAAGCTTCAACACGACCTGACCGACTCGGACGCCAACGATGCCACATAGCCAAGCATCAACACGACCCGACAGACTCGGACGCCAACGATGCCACATAGCCAAGCATCAACACGACCCGACAGACTCGGACGCCAATGATGCCACATAGCCAAGCATCAACACGACCCGACCGACTCGGACGCCAACGATGCCACATAGCCAAGCATCAACACGACCCGACCGACTCGGACGCCAACGATGCCACATAGCCAAGCATCAACACGACCCGACAGACTCGGACGCCAACGATGCCACATAGCCAAGCATCAACACGACCCGACAGACTCGGACGCCAATGATGCCACATAGCCATGCATCAACACGACCCGACAGACTCGGACGCCAACGATGCCACATAGCCAAGCATCAACACGACCCGACCGACTCGGACGCCAACGATGCCACATAACCAAGCATCAAAACGACCCAACAGACTCGGACACCAACGATGCCACATAGCCAAGCATCAACACGACCCGACAGACTCGGACGCCAACGATGCCACATAGCCAAGCATCAACACGACCCGACCGACTCGGACGCCAACGATGCCACATAGCCAAGCATCAACACGACCCGACCGACTCGGACGCGAACGATGCCACATAGCCCAGTATGAATGGAACAGACTCGTCCAAAACAAATACACAAGAACAAGTATCAAGTGCTGTCAAAACGACTTACAAAATGAAAAGAAAAAAAAACAATGGAAACAGAAAGAAGACTACCAAAAAACGCATTGTCATCTCCACAAAAACACATTTTCAAATAACAAGACACACCCACAACACAACCAATATAAAGGGAGCCAAAAGTTCCCAACACCATTTGCTACTTCGACAGACATGCAAGCACACCACACCACTAGACAGACAACCCATCTAGCTACCACAAACACACACATCCCATCCACCAAACAACATCCACACAACTAGCACCAAAGAAACACACCTCTACTCACACACACTCACCCTCACCTTCACACACACACACATCTCCACCAACACCCATCACCAGGCCCCCAAAGAAGAATCCACAGTTCTTAGCTGCTGAGTTGGGAGTGATGATAGATGAAAGCATCCGAGTTGAGCCACAGTTATTTGGCAGCTTGGCCCAACAGACCTCCCAGTCCCAGAGAACCAAGATGTGGGAGAGGATTGTCAACAAGGTGAATGCCCATTCACCTACCTTGCGCACAAAGGAAGATATCCGTAACCGGTATTATGACGTTCGCAGGATGGTAAAGAGGCTCATTGCCAGAGAACATGCCCATAGCACCAAGACTGGCGGTGGACGTCATAAACCAGTGCATTTCACCACCTGGGAGGTGAAGGTGCGGGACCTCCTCCCACAGGAGGCCATAACTGGACTAGCTGGAATCCCTGAACCTGTTGAGTACATGTACAAATAGTCTAAATTCACCCCAAATACACAACCACAGACACCAAAGCAACACATCTTCAATGTAACTATGTACACACTGTCATGGAACCCTGGAACATACTGGCCCATTTGTCCTGGGTGGGATGAGGAGTGGAAGCAATGACTACTGCCACCAGCACACACTAGTCCCCCCCCAGTCCCACAAGAACACACCTGTCACTATGCTGTCCCTGAGAGTGAATGCAAATGCCCTGTCAAGATGGCTAACACTGGCCATGGTGTGGGGAACACAAGGCCCTGTATGCAGTCCTGTACAGCTTGACTGCAGGCACCACTGTCAGACATCTTGAATGTAACTTTGTACACACTGTCATGGAACCCTGAAACATGCTGGCCCATTTGTCCTGGGTGGGAGGAGGAGTGGAAGCAATGACTACTGCCACCAGCACACACTAGTCCCCCCCAGTCCCAAAAGAACACATCTGTCACTATGCTGTCCCTGAGAGTGAATGCAAATGCCCTGTCAAGATGGCTGACACTGGCCACGATGTGGGGAACACAAGGCCCTGTAGGCAGTCCTGTACAGCATGACTGCAGGCACCACTGTCAGACATCTTGAATGTAACTTTGTACACACTGTCATGGAACCCTGGAATATGCTGGTCCATTTGTCCTGGGTGGGAGGAGGAGTGGAAGCAATGACTACTGCCACCAGCACACACTAGTCCCCCCCCAGTCCCACAAGAACACACCTGTCACTATGCTGTCCCTGAGAGTGAATGCAAATGCCCTGTCAAGATGGCTACACAGGGCTATCCTGTAC
This sequence comes from Calotriton arnoldi, assembly GCA_963921515.1. Lineage (NCBI taxonomy): Eukaryota > Metazoa > Chordata > Amphibia > Caudata > Salamandridae > Calotriton > Calotriton arnoldi. Next base: position 515,435 of record CAWUFW010012829.1, read on the forward strand.
GAAATCTGGAAATATCTACTGCCAGTTCTTGGCCTACTCACACAACTACAGACCATAACCTTAACTGCACATTACATACACTGACAGGTATAGATCAGTCACATGTGCCCTCAATGTGCATGCTACAAATGTGTGTGGAGGACAGGACACACTCTAATTAGCTGTAACACCATATAACACAAAACACACACAGATAAACACACATCCGGGACAATGCCCACGGACAGTAGATGTGAGGTGTAATGCAAGACGGCTGACACTCTTGCGTTGTGTCATGTGCACAAGGCATTGTTGTGTGTAGCATTGTAATTCAACATCAGTCAGCGGTCTCAGCATCCTTCAAAACTACCACCCTCACTGTCATTGCTCCTCTGACAATGATGAGTAAGCTGGTCTGTTAGCCATTGGAAAGTGGGGTAGAAGTCAACACAGCCTTACTCAAGCACTAAACACACTGTACCTCACAGCTCTGACCATGAAAAGGCAAAAGACCATCCCTGGGAAAGATCTCTCTGTCCATGGAGAACAAGTAGAATGTGCATGAAGTGATCATGTGCAAAAGTATGCAGCAACAAAATGCACCACATCAAGATACACATGTGTGCAAAGTGATGTAAAATATCGACATAAATATGACTACTCACATTGCATACGTTCACAAACAATGCAAAAAATACACACGCATAACAACAACCATGTTGGGACATAGCAGAACAGCACAATGCGAAACATCACACAAACTTGCTGTAGGCTCTGCGCAGGAGTACAAACTTATACTATTCACCATTACAAGTCCAGTGTGGGCAACATTATGGAATGTCAGATCATACTATTATCGCATAATACAACTACTCATGTCAGTTA